>SJYQ01003648.1:0-40141 GCA_006410935.1 Redunca redunca
GCAAGGAGAGGACCCAGAGGGATGGTATGGGGTGGGAGGTGGGAGGGGATTCATGTTGGGGAACACCTGTACACTCGAGGTGAATTCATGTCAATGTTTGGCAAAACCAATACAGTACTGTAAAGTGAACTAAAAAAAGAAAAAGAATTGAAAGCTACAGGTCAGTCTCAGTCTGTCTTCCCAGTGTCATCGGCCAGTGTCTCCTATGTATATCCTTTGCTGATATAGCAGCTCAGCAGACTCCTCAGTGTGTGCACGTGACCATCTTTCCCCAGTTTTCTGCATTCCTGTGTACTTCTTATCAGGAGCATCTTGACTGCAGGTTTGCCTTTAGTCTAGGTATAAGGTAGTTTGCAAGATCTGTACATTGCTGTAAAGCCCTCAACAAATGACAGAGGTTTGGTGATTAAATTCCCCAGCTTTTTTCTCTTTTGGTGGGTCTCCCAGAAGCCTCCATGGACTTGAGCTCCAGTTGCCCACACTGGTATCTGACTGTTGAGCACATCAGTACTGCTTTCCTTTCCTTCTTGGTCTCACCTGTCCACTTTTGTACTAGAGCTTCTGGGAACAAGTTGCATCAAGTCCTAGTTTCAGGCGCTTCTTCTGAGGGTTGCCAAACGTATTGAGCTGTGAACTCATCCTTTTCTGGTTCTGTTCAAGCCTGTATCTTGGCCATGCATGTCCCCCCACTTCCCAACTGTTACTTACATTATTGTCATTTTCAGTCTTAAATTTTAAACAGTGCCAATTTTAGAAAACTTTGAACATAAAAACATTACAGAGGAAAAAATTATCCATGGTTACAACACCCCATCATTGTCATTTTCAGTCTTAAATCTTAAAACAGTGCCAATTTTAGAAAACTTTGAACATAAAAACATTTCAGAGAAAAAAAGTCCATGATTACAACACCCCAGAGATGAACATTTCCTTTAGTCTTGTGTGTGTGTGTGTGTGTGTGTGTGTGTGTGTGTGTATCTATAAACATCTGACCTCTTTACTAGGGCTTGAAGATCCACTTCCAAGATGGCTCATTCACATGGTTCTTGGCAGGACCCCTGCTCCTTAATGACTTGGGCAGAAGGTTTTAGTTCCTTGTGTATTGGTCTTGTAGTGTATCCTGAGTGTTCATAGGAGATGGCATCTGGTTCCACCAGGGGAAGTGATTTAAGAGAGTCACAGCATCTTATCATGACTTAACCTTGAAAGTAACCTATCACATCTGCTGTATTTTATAGGTCATACATTGATGAATCCAGGTAAAAAATAGGAAGAAACTATATAGGGGTGTGAATGTCATGAGGCTGGAACTATTGAGAGCAGAGCTAGTTTGTAATATGGAGGTATTTGGGGAGTTTTCAAAGACTGCCTTTAGTGCACCTCTTTTTTAATGTCTTTCTGGCCTGGCCTCTGAAGAGAAATCATCTTATTTCCCTTGTCACTGTGTCTTACCTGACTTTTTAAGATCATAGGCTTTCTTCTAGTTCTCTCTATTTTAATGCTATTGTTTTTCTTTCTTTGTTATTATACTGAAACTTCTCTAATTCTGCAAATAAGACTCAAACATATTTTTTAAGCCACTCCTGTTTATTGCTAATTTCTAAAGTATATCCAATTTCTAGAATTAGATTGTTCCACAGGCAGCCCTGCTAGATTATTTTTCTCAGATTTTGTTGTTTATATTCAGAATTGTTTCTTTACCTTAAGCAGGTGAAATGTTCTTTTGTAACAGCTTCCTCCAGTTTTAGTTGTTCATTAATAAGATCTATCACTCTTCCCTTGGTGAAATAATAGTCTGGGTCACTGATGTCTGAAACTACGATCAGGTTCTATGCACCAAAGACAGGCTGTGTTATAGTGGTGAGAGGGCGATGCTTGAGGCCCTAGGCAAAGCTGTATGGCTCCTGAAGTGAACCCTTTCGCAGATTTCTTTCAGAGATTTCTCCTTGGCCCTGAACATAGTTTAAAGCAGAGTAAGAATGAAAAGTATTCAGGGCAGCTGATCTAAGCTGCCCATCAAGGGCCTGAACTAGAAATTTAAAACTAGAACTCCATCCATTACTATTGAGCTTCTATCAAACTTTGTGGCCTTTGGGGTTTTTTGCAAGCCATGATGATATTTTCTAATAATTTATCAACACATTTTACATTCATGAAGTCATTTTAGCACAGATGTAAATTTATAGCACAACATTAAATTTAATTAAACATTAAAAACAATAAGAATAAACATTAAATAAACATTAAAAATTTGACACTATGTATGTGATGGTCTTCAGGGGAAACTTGTTCAACAGTTTTATAATTGAGCTATAAAATTAGTGCAAATACTATACTTGTTTTATCAGTACCTGTCAATAAAAACGGTAGAGTGTTGTCATTTGAACATTGCAATTCATCATTGAACATAATGAGGTGTCCCTAATGGGGATGTGCTTTTTCCTAATAGTCCCATTTTCATAACTTTGGGCCCTTAATATTTAACTGCAGCAGCTCCTTTTCCTGCCTTCTCCGGTTTGCAGGATGATTTGTTAGCTAGTTTCTCCACCTTCTGTTCCCTGTGCTGTTCTTTTATAACTTGATTTCTTGTTCTTTTATTTGCTTTGCTTTCATTTTCAAAAAGTGGTTGAGTCGGTACCTCAGGCAGATCACTGCCATTAATCATCTGCACTTATTAACTTGCTTTTCTCTGAGTCTTTTCTTTGATAAAGCATTGAGAAGTATTCCTGTTTTATTAAATATTTGAATTTGTTTGGGCTTTGGTTATTTGACAAATTAAGAATGGTTAAATGTGAGCATGTGCTACAAATGAATTCACAGTCCTGCTTCTCTTGCTGTTGGTAAACTACAGAAAACATTTCTTCCTCCTCAGACTCATCAATCTCGTTTACTGGCAGACCTTCATCCTCAGAGTCTTAGGTGTATTCAGCTTTACACAATTCTCTACCTTCTCTTTCATGTAACCATTTGCTTTCTACATGAATGGAACCCTCCAAGTTGGCATGATCCAGAGCTCCAACCGTTCTTGGAGTACAGAATGAAGCAAGGCAAAGGCTAATATAGTTTTGCCAAGAGAATGCACTGGTCATAGCAAAAACCCTCTTCCAACAACACAAGAGAAGACTCTACACATGGACATCACCAGGTGATCAGTACCAAAATCAGACTGATTATATTCTTTGTAGCCAAAGATGGAGAAGTTCTCTACCATCAGCAAAAACAAGACCAGGAGTTGACTGTGGCTCAGATCATGAACTCCTTATTGCCAAATTCAGACTTAAATTGAAGAAAGTGGGGAAAATCACTGAACCATTCAGCTATGACCTAAGTCAAATCCCTTATGATTATTCAATAGAAGTGAGAAATATATTCAAGGGATTAGATCTGATAAAGGGAGTGCCTAAAGAACTATGGATGTAGGTTTGTAACACTGTACACGAGGCAGGGGTCAAGACCATCCCCAAGAAAAAGAAATGCAAAAAGACAATATGGCTCTCTGGGGAGGCCTTACAAATAGCAGTGAAAAGAAGTGAAAGGCAAAGGAGAAAAGAAAAGATATACCCATTTGAATGTATAGTTCCAAAGAATAGCATGGAGAGATAAGAAAGCCTTCCTCAGCAATCAATGCAAAGAAATAGAGGAAAACAATAGAATGGGAAAGACTAGAGATCTCTTCAAGAAAATTAGAGATAAAAAGGGAACATTTCATGTAAAGGTTGGCACAATAAAGGACAGAAATGGATTGGACCTAACAGAAGCAGAAGATATTAAGAGGTGGCAACAATACACAGAAAAACTGTACAAAAAAGATCTTCATGACCCAGATAATCATGATGGTATGATCACTTACCTATAGCCAGACATCCTAGAATGTGAAGTCAAGTGGGCCTTAGGAAGCATCACTATGAATAAAGCTAGTGGAGGTGATGGAATTCCAGTTGAGCTATTTCAAATCCTAAAAGATGATGCTGTGAAAGTGCTGCACTCAATATGTCAGCAAAATTGGAAAACTCAGCAGTGGCCACAGGACTGGAAAAGGTCAGTTTTCATTCCAATCCCAAAGAAAGATAATGCCAGGGAATGCTCAAACTAAAGGACAGTTGCACTCATCTCACACGTTAGTAAATTAATGCTCAAAATTCTTCAGCAGTATGTGAACCATGAACTTCCAGATGTTCAAACTGGTTTTAGAAAAGGCAGAGGAACAGAGATCAAATTGCCAACATCCACTGGATCATCAAAAAAGCAAGAGAATTCCGGAAAAACATCTATATCTGCTTTGTTGACTATGTCAAAGCCTTTGACAGTGTGGATCACCACAAACTGTGGAAAATTCTGAAAGAAATGGGAATACCAGACCACCTGACCTGTCTCTTGAGAATTCTCTATGCAGGTCAGGGAGCAATAGTTAGAACTGGATATGGAACAAAAGACTGGTTCCAAATAGGGAAAGGAGTACACCAAGGCTGTATATTGCACCCTGCATTTTTAAATTATATGCAGAGTACATAATGAGAAATACCGTGCTGGATGAATCACAAGCTGAAATCAAGATTTCCAGGAGAAATATCAATAACCTCAGATATGTGGATGACACCACCCTTTTGGCAGAAAACAAAGTAGAACTAAAGAAGCTCTTTATGAAAGTGAAAGAAGAGAGTGAAAAAGTTGGCTTAAAGCTCAACATTCAGAAAACTAAGGTCATGGCATCTAGTCCCATCCCCTCATGGCAAATAGATGGGGAAACAGTGGAAACAGTGACAGGATTTATTTCTGAGGGCTCCAAAATCACTGCAGATGGTGATTGCAGCCATGGAATTAAAAGACGCTTGCTCCTTGAAAGAAAAGTTATGACCAACCTAGACAGCATATTAAAAAGTAGAGACATTACTTTGTCTATTCAAAGCTATGATTTTTCCAGTAGTCATGTATGGATGTGAGAGTTGGACTGTGAAGAAAGCTGAGTGCCGAAGAATTGATGCTTTTGAACTGTGGTGCTGGAGAAGACTCTTGAGAGTCCCTTGGACTGCAAGGAAATCCAACCAGCCCTCCCAAAAGAAATCAGTCCTGAATATTCATTGGAAGGACTGATGTTGAAGCAGAAATTCCAATACTTTGGCCACCTGATATGAAGAATTGACTCATTTGTAAAGATCCTGATGCTGGGAGAGATTGACGGCAGGAGGAGAAGGGGATGACAGAGGATGAGATGGCTGGATGGCATCACTGACTCAATGGACATGGGTTTGAGTAAACTGTGGGAGTTGGTGATGGACAGGGAGGCCTGGCGTGCTGCAGTCCATGGGGTGGCAAAGAGTTGGGCAGTACTGAGCAACTGAACTGATCTGAGAGCTCCAATCTTACCATCTTAACTACTCATAATACTCAAACTGCTCATGCAGCTCATTTCTTCTCATGACTGAGAAAGTCATAGAATTCTCTACAAGGTAACTTTTTATTTTTTCTTCTTTTGAAAACAACAACAACAAACAAGGAAAAAACCGGCGTCCTTTGACTTTATGAGGTTTGTCCTGGCAGACAGATCATCTTCATTTGAGGTTGGCATTTATAAATCAGTCATCATTTCTCCCTATCACTTTTCTTCCCATCCATATCTTTCCACTTGCTGACATTTTCAGCTTCAGATTTCTTTCTATTCATTCTCTCTTCCTCTCTTGTTCCTCATTAATCTGAGGGATAAAGTCACCTTCACATAGACTTTCTGGGTAACAGAGTCGAAATCATCACCAAGAGCTGCAACAATGTCAGGATCCAAATCCAGATGAGGGCCAAAAATCGGAGCTGGTTTAGTTACCAGTCAATAACTTCCTTACATTCTGTTTTAAACTCTGATGAAGGCAAATTAATTCCAGGGCCTAGAATTATCAAAGTCTCCTCTTTCTCCTCTCTCTTGTTATGTACTGAAGGTAATTTGGATTTAAGCATGTAGGGCCCAGATGCTTCTTTCAAATGCTGTAGGTAGTCATAATCATCATCAAAGCAGTCTTTATAACTTCCTCTGTTTTGTCCACATTCTTCATCATTTATTTTCTCTGGGGGCAACAGAACCCTCTGGGGTGATTTTACATCTGTTTGCTAAAGACTCTGACTTGAATGGACCATGTGAAAAAGACCCACTTTTCCTCTCTGTAAAGGACTTTTTGCCACCATTCTGTTGCAGTGTGGGGCTAATATCAAGAACAGTGACCTGAGGGTCCCAGAGCAGGTGACACAGCTTGGAAGTGGACAAAGCCCAGATAGCACATTTCAAGGCCATATCATACATCTGGTCTTGGGCTTCAAAGTATAGGCCTGAAGAATTGGCTCAGAAACACAATAAAAGCTACAAATATTCCATGCAGCAAGGTCTGAAAACACCTAATCCCTACCTCCCACACCTGCAGGGTTAGCCAAAGCTGTCAGGAGTCCTAAGTTAACTGACTATGTACCCAACTCAAGCTTGAAAGTCTACATAGCCCACAAAGCCCATAAAGCCCCAGCCTTGACCCAAACATTGATTTCCCCTGCTATTTTGTCCCCTCCTTCATCCATTTCTTATTTATTTCTCAAGGTTCCCTGTCCATTTACCAAGATGTTGGAGTCTGAGTGATTTTTCCACTCCAGTTTGAATTATAGATCAGGAAGTGGGAATGGTCATTTGTTAGCATTCTTCATGTTCCAACCAAATTACATGAGGATAGTTGTAGAGTACATGTTTTCACTTCATTTTATAGGCACTGACATATATTTCTTAATTTTTAAAGTTTTCTATAGAAATAACAATCTGAGAATTGCTTGAGAATGTTTGAGATTAATGCAAAAAAGAATCTTTGGTTTGATTTGGAAACAAATATTATAATTTGAAATATAATGTAGTCTATAAAAATGTGTTGATATACATGTTTAAATAACTGTGAAATGATTATTGTATAAGCAGATAGAAAATTTTATCATTGTAAATACAAGTTAGTGCATTAAGAGCAAGAAATTAGTATTATGAAATTCTAAGATTTGTTTTATATATGCTTCCTGATAGCTCAGTGGGTAAAAGAATATGCCTTCAGTGCAGGAGACACAGGAGATGCAGGTTCGATCCCTGGGTCAGGAAGATACCCTGGGGAAGGGAATGGCAACACACTCCAGTACTCTTGCCTGGGAAATCCCATGGGCAGAGGAGCCTGGTGGCTGCAGTCCATGGGGTCACAAAATACATACACACAGACACAATATTCCTCTTTCTTATGTTGAGATAAACCTTGAGTTTATCATGCTTTTCTTCTTGTACTTTGAAGATGTTGCTGCACTTATCTTCTAGCTAGTGTTGTTTTCTTCAAGAAATCTGTCACTACTATCTTTATGTTTATATATTATCTTTGTACTCAGGTTCCTTTTAAGATTTTTCTCTTTAGCACTAGTTTTAAATAATTTTGTTATAATATGCCTTGATGTATTTTTTCTTTTTTTCTTCCACATTTCTTGGGGTTTTCTAAGTTTCTTGGATCTATGAGTTTATGATTTTCATCAAATTTAGTACATTTTCAGCTGCTACTGCTTTATAAATATTCCCACCTCCCACCCACCCTTTTGGAGACTCCAGTTATATGCATATTTGGCTGCCTTTAGTCATCTCACAGTTAATGGATACTCTATTAATGTTTTCCATCTTTTTTTCTCTATGTTTCATTTTAGATAGTTTCTGTTGTGGCTTCAAGTTTATTAATTTTTACTTTATTTTTGGTGTGTAATTTATTAATTTTGTCTCATATAATTTTCCTCTTAGACATTGTAATCTTAATCTCTAGACATTCCATTTGAGTTACATTTATATCTTCTATATTTTACTTATCTTCAAACTTTCTCTTACTGCTTGAACATATGGAATACAATTGTAACTGGTTTAATGTCCTTGTCTACTAATTTTATCATNNNTCTGTGTTGGTTATGATTGATTTTTTATCATTATAGATTGTATTTTCCTACCTCTTTGTATGCCTAGTAATTTTTCAATTTGATATAAGACATTATGAATTTTATCTTGGGTGTTTAATGTTTTTATTTTCTATTAATATATTCTTGAGCTTGTTTTAGGATACAGTTAGCTGGCAAATATTTGATCCTATATGGATCTTGCTTTCCAAGATGAAACTAGAGTTGTATTTATTAGGTGAAACTAGAGTTGTATTTAGTCTAGAGCTAACTCACCCCCACTGGTGAGGCAGGATCCTTCTTAGTGCTCTGAACTAAGAGTATAGTGAAATTTTACACTTTGATGGCTGTGGTGGTTTAGTCGCTAAGTCATGTCCGACTCTTTGCAACCCCATGAACTGTAGCCCACCAGGGTCCTCTGTCTGTAGGATTTTCCAGGCAAGAGTACTAGTGTGGGTTGCCATTCCCTTCTCCAGGGGATCTTCCCAACCCAGTGATTGAACCTGGGTCTCCTGCACTGCAGGCAGATTCTTTACCACTTGAGCCACCAGGGAAACCCTGATGGCTGAGACAGACATTGTTCCTGACCCTGCTTGGCTGCTCACACTGGCCCCGCTAATGTTTCTTTGCTTGACCTCAGGTAGTTTCCTCACTATGTGTGTACTGATCAGGACTCCACCTAATACACAACAAAGACTTCTGCGGATATCAATCTGCACATCTCAAGAGTTCTCTCTTTGTCCATTCCAGTACTCTGTGATGAAAATTTTAGTATCTTAATTTTCCTGGACACTAGCTCTGTCTTATAACTTAGGGAGATACCTGGGCTACATCTGACATTCCCCTCCCTGTGCAATACACTGGAAATGTTCTTCAGCAGTAAACTAGTAATCATAGGGCTCACTTGAACTTTAATTTTTCCCTGTCCTTCATTTCCTGATATCCAATGTTTTGAATACTGTTTTTTTTTGTTTTTGTTTTTTTCATATATTTTGTCTGTTTTTTTTCCCAGTTGTTTCAAGATAGAATGTAAATTTAACCCCTCTTATTCCGTCTTAAATGAAGTAGAAGTCCCATTGCTTGATTTTTAAAGATCTTGCACCAGCCTTACATGCTGGTGTAAACTCCACTTGGTCATGATGAACCAATCTTTTTATTGCTGGATTGGGTTTGCTGAAGAACTTTACATCTGTGTCTGTGATGAATATCGGTCTGTACTTTTATTTCCTCATAATGTCTTCATCTGCTTTTGGTCTCAGATAATTGAGACCAAAATAAATGAGACCTTCATAAAATGAGTTGGGAAATGTTTTATAATCTAGTGTCTACAACAAGCTGTGCATAATTTATACTTTTTCTTTATTAACTGTTGAGTAGAATTTCCCAGTGAAAATATATGGACCTAGAGTTGTCTTTGTTGGAAGGTTTTAAGGACAAATTCAACCCCTTTAATAGATATAAGACTGTTAAGATTCCCTTTTTCCTTTTGAGAGAAATGTGATACTTTGGATCTTTTAAGGAATTGATGAATTTCATCAGAGTTACTAAGAACAATTTCTGTGGAATGGGGCATGCAAAAGCCAGGCTGGAATGGATTTAAAAGGCCTTTAGAGGAGTTTTGGTGTGCAGGATGTGGTAGTTTCTGAACAGAAGTGGGTTCAAGAGAAGGTTTTTTAAAAAAATTATTTAAATATAAATAGGAACAATAGAATATAAGCTGATGAGGGTAACCCAGTAGAAAATTCTGGTTGCCCAATGTTTAATTCATATGATTAGTGTGTAATCAAATAAGATAAAAGGTACACAAACTGATTTTAAACTGTAGAATGGTATGCAAAGAAAGTTTTACCATGAATCTAGTACACATTTTTCTTGAGCTTTTCTTCCTTGCATCCTTTATCAAGGCAGATTACTGGATAGTGAAGAGCTTCTTCACTAGCTCAGAAAAAACGAGCTTCTAGGTAACTCTTGATCTTCAGGCTTAATCCCAAATGAGAATTATTGTAGTTGAAAGGGGAGATGTTTTAATATGTTATTAGTGTCCCTTGATTCCCCACTTACTCTCCCATCAGTTGACCAGTTGATATTTTGTTTCTAAAATGGGAAATAGAAAATTATGTTGATAATTTTTACTCTGTTGTGAAAATAACCACTGAATGGAACCAGCGAGATGCTCTAATGTCCTTAGAAAACACAGGAGTCTCAGCAGCTGGGATGGAAACAGTTATAGAGGGGACATGGGGTGTGAGATGACCCTGCTGACTGAGATCAACAAATTATCGCTGATTTGGAGCCAGTCATCATGCAGAGATGTGGGACAAGAGTGTCACAGGCAAAAGCATACCATAAGTGTGAAATCGGAGAAGGAGAATGCTTAATGTTATTCAATGTATAATATGACAGAATACAGTAATAGTGAATGTCACAAGATGAGAGCTCCAATATAAGACAGGATCCAAATTATTAACAATTTGTGGACTATGGTTTTAAAAATTACATTTTATTATTTGTTTGTTATTAAAGAGAGGATTTCTGTTTTTAAACATCACTTGGACTACTGCATAAAAAAAAATGGACTGGAGCAAGCAAGAATGAAGGCTGATAGACTATTGTGGTAATTCATAAAATGGTGGTATTATATGCTAGGGTGGAGATAAATTAAGTAGATAGATTTGGAATGTGTTTTGGAGTGAAGGTCAAAATCTGAAATTAGACTGAGGTTAAAATTCTTCTGTGGCTTACTTATCCTATGATTTCAGACAAATTTTTTAAAACCTTTCCTACATTTGTTCTCATCTGCAGAGTGGAGATTATGGGAATATTAAAGTAAAACATAGAAAATATAAGCTTTATGCCGTGATATCTGACATGTAGTAGTCCCTTAATAAATAGAGATTATCATTCTTTTGTTATTGTAGTCTTATAACCGATATTCCTGTGTCCAGTTCTCTCTTCACAGAAACATATCTCCATATTGCCACTAGAATTATCTTTTAAGCTACAGATTACACAATTTCTTTGCTTCAGAAACCCTTTAAGAAATCCTTTAAATCAGTGTAAATGTAATGTCGTATACTGGGGACACACGCTTGTCATTGCATCTTCATCTCTCACATCAGGCTTCTCCCATTTACCACAGACTTTGGACTGGTACTTAATGAATTCTAACGTGCCTATAGCTCACTGGCGGATCTTCTTAAAATGCAGACCTTAAATCAGAAGGTTTGAGGTTCTGCCTTCCTAACAAGCCTCCGGGGGATGCTGTTTCTTCTGGTCTCTGGACCACACTTTGAGAAGCATGGTACTACAGTACTTTAAGTCCTTGAAAGTTTACATGATGTCCCTGTAACTTTGGCTCTTCTCATCAGTCTGATCTCATTGTCCTGACTGACCTTGCCTTCTTTCTGTGCTTAATGAAATCATTCTCATCTTTCAAGGTCTATCTAGCTCAAAGATCATATTCTCTATAAAATTTTCTTCAAGTGTCCATTTCATTTATCACTGCAACTTCCCAAATGTTTGCTTTCTCCAGTCCCCATCATATTTTGTGATAGTTCTTATTACAGCATACATCATTTTGCACTGCCACTGATACTTAGATCCATGATTTTCCTTATTGTACGGTGCTCCTTGGGCGTCAGGCGCGTGTCTCTCTTTCTTCTGTAAGTTGCATGGCTCCTTGCACAGAGGGCACCTGGCAGTGCCCAGTAAATACTTCTTGAATAAATGAAGCCGATATATACTTTAGAAAAGTGGAGGGTCACTCTATATAGCAAATATTACTTCAAGTAAATTAAAAAGCATTTTTTAAGCTTAAAGTATTGATTTTGCATTTCTTTATGTAAAATGCTTCTGTACTTCTTAAATTTTCTTCAGTGTTCTAGCTAATCACCCAAAACATTAGATATCCATAATGTATATCTATTAGTTCTTAACAGAGAAGTGTATCTTTTCGAGGTTGTAAAGCCTTAGGTTTTCTCTTAGCTAATGCCAAGCTAAAATTTATAAAATTATACACACTGTGACTAAAGATTTCTCTTAACTGTGCTGTCAGAGAGTAACATGATTAAAATTTTTTGCCTGAAGCTGATAAGTAATGAGAAAGAGTGAGAATATAACTGTTTTTCTAACATTCAAAGTATATAAAGAGAATAGGAAAACTACTTAATATATGTTTTAATATCTATAACCAAACCCCCAAATTTTCATTTCAATTTTTTTTAGAAATAACAGTTGTCTAATGGAGAAACTTAAGGATCACATTGGATGAAAAGTTTCTTAAGGGCATGTGCAGTTGTGTCAACTTCTCAAGAAGTCTTTAGCCTTTATAAAATGTTCTCAAAGAAAGAAATCGGGTTAGCCCTCCCTCCTCACCTCAACCAGGGACAATCTCTTTGAAATCTGTTAGAACTCTTTGCTTACTTTGCATCATAAAATGAGAGCATCCCCTAAAATAGCTAAGCTAGAGATATGTACAGCTATCAGAACTTGGATGGCTCTGTTCTCAGGACTGATCAATTGTGTTTTCCACATGCACAACTCTTGGTGTTGCTGATTTCTGTTAAGTAGATTTTCAAATTTTAATTTGCATAGCATTAACACTTTTCCCTGAGAAGCACCAGTTTTATGGAGACATTTCCTTGTTGTTCTTGTGCAATTAAGAAAAAAAAATCCACAGGGCATTCATTAACACTTCTAAAACTGATAGGCTGTGTTTTTATGCCATTTTCATTTGCACTGCTTCTGATCTTGCCATAACTAATTAAAGGGGAATTTAGGTAATATAAACAATTTTTTTTTTTTTTGGCTATAATAAAGCTATTTTTCTTGTCCGGTAAAGAAGAAAAGGAT
This sequence comes from Redunca redunca, assembly GCA_006410935.1. Lineage (NCBI taxonomy): Eukaryota > Metazoa > Chordata > Mammalia > Artiodactyla > Bovidae > Redunca > Redunca redunca. The sequence continues at coordinate 12,778 of SJYQ01003648.1, forward strand.
ACAGGGTCTCTTGAACAAAGGATAAGGATGTACTCTTCATGGCTTGACTCTCAAGAAGCCTTGTAGTCCATTATGTTTGAGCCACGTCCTTTGTGAAACTTTCTCCCTGGGTAATTTCTACTACTTAGTATTCTGTCCTCTTACCTCAGCCCAGGGAGGATGCCCTTAAGCAAATATCTTTGGAGGGAAGGTAGGATTTCAACTGAGACTTGAAATAGGAATATGATTATAGTATTAGGAGAAAAGCTAGTTGGTTATGCTTTATTTGTAGGAGACCGAGGTTCAGACCCTGGGTCGGGAAGATTCCCTAGAGAAGGGGATGACAACCCACTGCAGTATTCTTGTCTGGAGAATCCCATGGGAGCCTGGCGGGCTACAGTCCATGGGGTCACAAACAGCTGGACACAACTGAGCAACTAACACTTTCACTTATTTAGAAAGAATTGTCAGCTGAATCCCATATATAGGGAGAAGATCAGTAACATTCTGGAGGTAGCTCAATAACCAGCTTTGTTGGATAATAATAGATATTTTAAAAAGGAAAATTGAGACAGATTTTTGAGAAACTTCAATTTGGAGCATGAATTTGGTACATATTGGACTTTATAAAGTACATATTGGTAAGCTATTAAAGAATTTTTTCTGACTGCCAGGATGATAACCATGTTAAATTTGGATGGGCATAGTTAAGAGATATCCTGGGACTACAAGTAATTCTCAACTAATTAGGAAAAGGAGGAAAATATAATAGGTGAAACTGAGTTTTGGCAAACTGACCTGCATATATGACCTTGTCCACAGCAAGCTCACAAACTCAAGCAGTAAATGGGCAATTTTAGTAACAGGAGAGCTTCCCTTGTGGCTCAGACAGTAAAGAATTTGCCTGTGATGCAGGAGTTCTAGGTTTGATCCCAGGGTCAGGACAATCCCTTGGAGAAGGGGATGGCAACCCACTCCAGTGTTCTTACCTGGAGAATTCCATGGACAGAGGAGCCTGTGGGCTACAGTACATGGGGGTTGCAAAGAGTTGAACACAAATGAGCAACTAACACTTTCACATAGTAACAGGAATCATGCCTTTTACTGGGAAATAGCAATAAAGAACACTAATCAGAAATTTTGGAAGTCAGGGAGGTGACATGCATGTCACAAAAGCCTCCTGTTTGGAAGCTCCTTTGCCAGTGGGGGATAAGTTCATAGTGCAGTAATCAGGTGAAGAAAGAGTTTATCATAATTGAGGCAGAGAATTAGGGACTCCTTGTTACTCACTGAGGTTCAAAACAGGATTTCAATTTTATAGTTTCTTTGTGTGTGGTGGGATGGAATATGTGGAATATAGGAGCTTGGATTTTAGACTAATTAATCTGGCAGAAAATAGAGAGGAAAATAGAGCCAGACTCTCGGTCTGATAATAAGGCCAACTGTATCTGTCTACATGATTTCCCCAGGCTTATACCTAGTTCAGCGGACCTTAGTTTTGGTTAGTGATGGAGGTGATTGGATTGAGGAAATCCAGCTGTTAGTGCTGGATCATCATATCTAATCCAACAGTGGTACTGATGTTGTAAACTGCTGTGGGGATGAACCTACAGTCATTGAATCAACTTTGCGGAAGAAGCAGAGAAAATGAATCAGGGTATAGCAGATGCTTCATTTAATGTCTGTCCCCTCTGGAAAACTCTTTAATGGGCTTTATGACAATGTTCAGATGCAATGATCTGTTATTCAAGTCCCCATCCAATACAAATTAAATGCCTCTGTCCTATATTATCTCTTACCATTCACTACATTGAGTTTCCTTTGCAAGCAACTTAATTTACACACTATCCTCATTTATGTCATTCTTCTCATTTCCACTTCTTTTTTTACAGTTCTTTCTTCCTGGAACATCCTTTTTAAAGGTTTTCTCTACTACAAAATTGTGTAAGATCCAAGACAGTCTTTGTGTAGCTTTTGTTTATTTCAGCACAAAGTAACTTCTCTCCCAACATTGATCTTATCCATGAAACATTTGCTAATCCTTCATTCCTGTGAGAATTCTTAATTCTTCTTAATCCATATTATTGCCAGTTTATTGAGAGTCTACTATGTAGACTTTGTAACAAGTTCCAACCTTTGGAATTCCTAATCTCTGTCAAAATATATCACTGGGTATATTACTCTGCTCAGTTTATCATAGACTGGGGAGGCTTAAACAACAGAAATTCATTTCTCGGTGTTGGAGAGACCGGCAAGTCGAAGATCAGGGTGCCCTTGTCCTGGCTTGCAGATGGCTGTTCTTCTTGCTGTGCAGACACTTTGTAGAGACAGGAAACTGAGATGTCTCTTCCTCTTCCTTAGAAGGGCACTAATCCCATCATGGGAGCTTTACCCTCATGACCTCACCTAAACCTAATTACCTCCCAAAGCCCACCAATCCCTCATACCATCACTTTGGGGATTCAATATATGGATCTGGGAGGGGACACAAATATTCAGCCCATAACATTCTACCACAGGCCTCCCACAATTCGTGTCCTTCTTGCATGCAAAGTGTATGTATCCCAGCATCCCTAGAACTCTCAACTTTTCTAGCATCAACTCTAAAGTCCAGTTTCATCTAAGTATCATCTACATCAGATATAAATGAAACTCAAGGTACAATTCATCCTGAGGCCAAATTCTTCTCTAGCTGTGAACCTGAAAACTCAGACAAGTTATTCTTTTCCAAACTACAGTAGTAGGACATACTATAGGGTGGACATTCCCATTCCAACTGGGAGAAATAAGAAAGAAGGGAGGGGTGATAGGTCCCAAAGGTTCTAAAACCTATCAGAGAAATTCCATTAGCTATGATGGTGCAGGAATAATCCTTCTTGGTTCAATGCTTTAACCTCCAAGCCTACTAGGGTGCAAAAGTCACCTTCCCTGTTCATCTGTTTGACCCCACCCCTGGGGCTAGGCAGGGCCAAGGCTTTCTGCAGAGGCCCTAACTACACTGGGGCTTTATGTGGAGGCAGTGGGCCCCTCCTCTGAAACCACAATGGAGACACCTTTGTCCTGCCTTTTCCCAGGGCCTGTGTACTGGGCCTGTGGTGGGAGTGGGTAGGCCTGACGATCTCTGAATCATCTTTGGGGTCCTTCTTCCCTTCACTTTTCTTGAAAAATATTCACAGTGTAAAATTCAGGATGTTTTACAGCCTTCCTTCATCCTCCCCCACTTTCTTTGTCCCCTTTTACTCCAGTTGACAGTGCCTTTGCTGATTTAATCCTATCGATATCTCTGGTCTCTGCTAAGATGGCAGATAATTTCATGAACCATACTCATGATCTCTTTATCAAATGATGGCTCAAACACACTGAGTGTTCTCTTCAGAACAAGTTTTCTCACTTTTGCAATATGGATAGGCTGTGATTTTTTTTTTCGCACAGCTCCAAGTTCTGATTCCTTTTTACTTAACAATTATGCTTCAATTTATTTCTTCCTTTGCCTTTTTACTGTAGGTAGTCAGGAGTGATCAAGCTGCTCCTTCAATACTTTGTTTAGAAATCTCTTCTGCTAAATATCCAATTCCATTGCTTGCAAGTTCTATCTTCTGTAGAGCACTAGAACATGAATACAATTTATACAAGTTCCTTGCCACTTTATAGCAAGGATTGCCTTTCCTTCAGTTTCGGATGTGCTCCTCATTTCTGTCTGAGATCTTGTCAGAATGTCCTTGGCTATCCATGTTTCTACCAAGGTTCTAGTCATGATTATTTATGTATTCTTTAAGAAGAATCTTTTCTTCCTGAGCTTTCATCAGAATCACCCTTACTGTCCATGTTTGTATCATGCACCTCAAAATTCCTCTAGCCTTTTCCCATTCCTCAGTTCTAAAGTCACTTACACATTTTTAGGTAGTTGTTAAATCCTAATGGCTCAGACAGTAAGGAATCTGCTTGCAATGTAGGAGACTGGAGTTCAATCCCTAGGTTGGGAAAGTCCCCTGGAGAAGAGAATGGCAACCTACTCCAGTATTGCCTGGAGAATTCCATGGGCAGAGGAGCCTAGTGGACTATAGTCCTTTGGTCACAAAGAGCTGGACACAACTTGGCAACTAACACTTTCACTCTTTGCTAAAGCAACATTCTACTTTCTGGTGCCACTGGCACATAACAATTCCAAATGTTTATGTACTTAATAACAGAACTTCCAAATACATGAAACAAAAACAGAACTGTAAGGAGAAGTAGATAAATTCACAATGATAGTTGGAGATTTCAACACTCATTTTCAATAATTAATAGAATAAGAAGACAGAATATTAGGGAAATTATAGGGTTGAACAGTATCATCAACCAGCTTGATCTAATTGACATTTATAGCACCCTCCAACTAATAATAGCAGAATACACATTCTTCTTTAGTGCACCAGAAGTGTTTATCAAGATAGACCGTATGCTGAGTCAAAAACTAGATTTAAATACAATTTAAAATGTTAAATCATATTAAACATGTTATCTGACCACAAAGGAATTAAATTAGAAATCAGTAATAGAAATAATTTTTGATAAATCATCAAAAATTAAACACACTGTTAAATAAACCATTGCTCACAGAAGAAATGAAAAGGGTAATTAACAAGTATTTTGGCTTGAATGAAATTAAAACATAGCAGTTAAAGTTTATGGAATGCAGCTAAACAGTACATAGAAAAAATTTTGTAGCACTGATTTCACATTTTAGGAAAGAAGGATCACCAATGACCGAAACGTTAATGTTAAGAAGTTAGAAAAGGAGAAGATGAAACCCAGAGTTAGCAGAAGAAAAAGAATAATGAAAATGCTAGCAAAAATCCATGAATTATAATACAAAATAACACAAAAATCCATGAAACTCAAAGCTGGTTTCTTGAGAATATCAATAATGTTGACAAAATTCAATATTTTGATCAGGAAAAAAAGAGGAGATGCATATTGCAAAAATCAGGAATAAGATAGATGACATCACTGCAGATTATACAAATATGTTAAAGAGATGAGAGAAGAATACATACATATGGCCAGCAGATACATGAAGAGATACTCAACATCCTTAGTCATCAGGGAAATGTGAATCAAAACCACAATGACCTCACATCTGTAAGATGGCTATTATCAAAATGATAAGAAATGTGTGGGCAAGCATGTGGACAAAATGGAACCCTTGTGTATTGCTGGGGGCGGGGGTGTAAATTGGTGCAGTGATTTTTGGAATACAGTATGGCGATTCCCTCAAAAATTAAAAATAGAACAATCGTATGATTCAACAACTCCATTTTTGAGTATATAGCCAAAGGAAATAAAAACCCTAGCTTGAAAAGATATCTGCACTTCCATTTTCATTGCAGCATTATTTTAAACAGCTAAGACTTGGGAACAATCTAAGTCCATTGGCAGATGAAGAAAGATGTGATATATCTTCTTCACATATATACAATGAACTATCATTCAGCTATAAAAAGGATGAAATCTTACCATTTTTGACAATACAGATAGACCTAAGTGAAACAGTCAAATAGAGAAATACACATATTGAATGATCTCACTTATATGTGGAATCTAAAAAAAAAAAAACAAACACAAACTGAACTCATAGAGAATACAGATTGGTGGTTACCAGAATTAGGGAGTGGGAGGTATTAGAGTGGTGATATGAGAGAAGATGGTCAAAAGGTACAAACTTCCAGTTATAAGATAAATAAGTCCTGGGGATGTAATGTACAATATTGTGACTATGGTTTCCCTTGTGGCTCACCTGGGAAAGCATCTGCCTGCAATGTGGGAGACCTGGGTTTGATCCCTGGGTTGGGAAGATCCCCTGGAGAAGGGAAAGGCTACCCACTCCAGTATTCTGGCCTGGAGAATTCCATGAACTATATAGTCCATGGGGTTGCAGAGTCGGACACGACTGAGTGACTTTCACTAACTCACTCACTCATGGTTAGCAATACTGTGAAAGCTAAGATAGTAGATCATAAAAGTCATCATCAATAGAAAAAGTTCTTTATCACTAGCGCCACCTGGGAAGCCTGTACCTAAATGTGGTTGCCTAAATTATTGTGATGATCATTTTGCTANAAAAAAAAAAAAAAAAAAAACAGAAAAAAACATGCCCAGCTGGTTTCACTGCTTAATTCTAATGTAAAAAGAAATAATACCAAATTTGTGTAAATTCTTTCAAAATTTAAAGAGGACATACTGCTGGCCAGATGATTCTATGAGGCAGGAATTCCCTGATATCAAAAGCAGACAAAGACATTACATAGAAAGAAAATCACAGACCAATATCTGTCTTTAATGTAGATGCAAAAAGTTCTAACAAAATTTTCAAAAATCAAATATAACAATGTGTAGAAGTGATAATACATCATGACCAACATAAACCCAGGAATGCAGTGTTAGTTTTAACATTTGAAAATTTGTCAATTTAATACACCGTGATCAGCTCAATATATGAAGACAAAAGCATTTGACAAAATCTAGTATCAATTCCTGATTAAAATCTTGCAGAAAAGTAGAAGTAAAGAGATACTTTCTTAACTTGATAAAGAGTTATAAGAAAAAACTACAATTAAAATTATACTCCATGATGAAGAGTTGAGTATTTTCCTCACTAAGATCATGAACAAGAGAAGATTGTCTGCTTTTACTACTTCTATTCAATATTATTGGTTCTAGACATGGAGGGAGGAAAAAAACCCAAAGGCATACAAATTGCAAAGGAAGAAGTAAAACTGTCTTTATTGACTGATGGCAGGATTGTCTCTGTACAAAATCCAGTGAAATAATAAAAATAAAACTTATTTACACTAATTCAAAATGTATTAAGTAAATTTTGCAAGTTTGCAAGACACAAAATCAATATACCAACAAAAAAATCAATTGTGAAATGGCCTCTATCAGTAGTTTTATTAAATTGAATCGTATTAGGATTAACAAAAGAAGAAAGATAAAGAACCTGTTGATAACTACTCTATGAGTATGTATCACTCTTTCATGGATACCATGTTGTTAATAGCCTCAGAGGAGGAAATCTGCTTTGTTTTCTCCCTTCAGACTATTAAGTATGTCCTCTGAAACAGCAAGGGTTGGAGTTACACTTAGGACTCTGAAACTCTTCAACTTTTTATTCTATTTAATTTTGTTCTTTATTTGTCCTACCTAATTCTTGCATTCCACGCTATTGTATTGGCAAATAAATGACCCCACAGAAATCAAAGATTGTTATCTAATGTAGAGATTCATGCTGTTCTTCATTCTTCAGTCTTTTGTTTTGTCTAATTAGCTTCAGTTCAGTTCAGTTCAGTTCAGTCGCTCAGTCGTGTCCGACTCTTTGCGACCCCATGAATCGCAGCACGCCAGGCCTCCCTGTCCATCACCATCTCCCGGAGTTCACTCAGACTCAGGTCCATCGAGTCCGTGATGCCATCCAGCCATCTCATCCTGGGTCGTCCCCTTCTCCTCCTGCCCCCAAGCCCTCCCAGCATCAGAGTCTTTTCCAATGAATCAACTCTTCACATGAGGTGGCCAAAGTACTGGAGTTTCAGCTTCAGCATCATTCCTTCCAAAGAAATCCCAGGATTGATCTCCTTCAGAATGGACTGGTTGGATCTCCTTGCAGTCCAAGGGACTCTTAAGAGTCTTCTCCAACACCACAGTTCAAACGCATCAATTCTTCAGCGCTCAGCCTTCTTCACAGTCCAACTCTCACATCCATACATGACCACAGGAAAAACCATAGCCTTGACTAGACAGATGTTCTAAATAGCCATATTCAAAGAATTTCTATGTTAGATATTGAAACCTAAAATAAAATTCCAAGAAGTAAATAACAATTTTAGCTGCATCACATAATTCCTACCTCTACACTGGTTCCCAGGGTTTGATTTGACACAGGTGGGGCTTAAAGAGTTGGCCCATTTCCAAGCCATCTCCTATATAAACATTGACGAAGAAATTGGTTGCAGTGTCGGTTATGGTCCACACAAGTGATTATGCTTAACTGACATCAAAAATATTCTTTTTTCTGTATTTCCATCCAAATGGTTAAAAAATATGTGACAGATTATCCGTGCATTTGAGTGAGAATAACACTAAATGACATAGTTTTTAGGATAAGAGAGAAAGTTTCTTGGTTTATTTCATGGAAACATTTAATATTTTAAAATGTTGCAGTGTGTTAGGAAATACTGAGTCAAAGGTTTGAATAATTTAGAAGTGTATGTTTCTAAAAAATAAAAATGAGAAAAGTAACGTATATATTAGATAAACATAACTCTATGCATATTTTAAAATCACTTGCATATTCTTTGACCCTAAGAATTTAAAAACTAATGACAAGAATTCTTATAGAGTAAAATATTATATAGTAAAGCAAAGATGTCCCAATTATTCTAGCTTTCTGGTATTACCTCTTTTTTTTTTTTTTTGGTATATATTCAATCTTAGTAGACTAACTTCTATCTTAAATATTGTGAGAGGCATACTGTTTTGCCCAGTACTTCTACTGATTCTTGGTTTAAGGTGAGTCATTTTTAGTCTACTCTAAACTCCAGCCTCAATTCCTATTTTTCATTTTCTCTAGCTTCTGTCATTTTCCTACTCTGCTTCTTTCTTAGGTATACACTCAGCCATGCTTTTTTTCTCCCCATTTCCCCAAATTATACCACAAGAAGACTGTCATGTGTCTTAGATTATATGGTTGATACAGGAGGATTGATGGTTGATACAGAAAGCAAAAAAAGCAAGTTAAATTAGAACTAAACGTCCTCTGCTCATGCTGGCTGGAATTCCTCATTGGCCATTTGTCTTCATTGTCATTTTTTCTGAGTTCCTTTTCTCTCCCTCTACCAGATTTTTCTGCCTTCCCTAGTAATTCAAGTACCTGGTCACCATATCTGCATCATTCTTTGCCCATTAATGAAAAAGTTTCACAATTTTTTTCTGAACAAATAAAATCAGAATTTTCCCCCTACATTAACTGATCAGTCCAAAGAAATTAAAAAAAAATCTTCTGGTAAAGTAAACAAACAATAAATAATTTAAATATTTCATTTATTTATTTTGTATATTAAGATACTGAGTACTTTTGTGGAGAATATCTCATGTCGGGGCTTCCCTGGTAGCTCAGCTGGTAAAGAATCCACCTGCAATGTAGGAGACCTGGTTCAATTCCTAGGTCGGAAAGATCCACTGGAGAAGGGATAGGCTACCCACTCCAGTATTCTTGGGCTTCCTTGGTGGCTCAGATGGTAAAGAATCTGCCTGCAGTGCAGGAGACCTGGGTTCGATCCCTGGGTTGGGAAGATCCCCTGGAGGAGAGCATGGCAACCACTCCAGTACTCTTGCCTGGAGAATCCCACGGACAGAGGAGCCTCGCGGGCTACAGTGCTGCAGTTGCAAAGAGTCGGACACGACTGAGCGACTAAGCGCAGTGCAGCATCTCTGTGGTGTTGGCTTGGTGTCAGTTGTTGCCGCTGGGAAGCTTGTTTGGTTCTTGACAGCAATGCCACTGTCATTAACTGGTGCCTGTGCTGAGTCGTGGGCCTCCCAGGTAGTGCTAGAGGTGAAAAACTGCCTGCCAATGCAGGAGACATGCGATGTGGGTGGGGAAGACCCCCTGGAGGAGGGCACGGCAACCCACTCCAGTGTTCTTGCCTGGAGAATCCCATGGACAGAGGAGCCTGGTGGGCTACAGTCCATAGGGTTGCGTACAGTTGGACTGGAGCAACTTAGAATGTATGTATGCGCCCAGTAGATATTAAACACTTTGAATATCACCCCTAACTATGTCTATTTTCCTATTTGAAATAAAGGAGACCATTAATGTAGTTTTATTTTTAGTGTTTTATAATTATTATGATTCTCTTTTCTTGGTTGACCCATTTCAGATTGCTTTCCTTTCATGCTTTTAATCAAAGATTATTAATATCTTAAATGATATACTCATAAAGAAAAGTATTTAGTGAAGCATATTATTTTCTGTTTGCTTTTTTCCTAATCTCCTTACCTCAAAATCTAGATGCAGTTATATGTGATTTTCCCAGTGGTACATAGATCAGAATTTAGCTTTTAAACACATTTTTACCTGTAAATTCTAGAAAACATTTCACTATTTCTGTGTTTTCTCCTTTATGGGATTTTTGGTAAGTAAAAAAGAAAAAATATCTAAGTTGATCTGTGTTGTTACTGCTATTATGAAAGCTGAAAGACTAAAACTTCAGTGTATGTAACATATTCAGGCATAATATTTATTTAGATTCATCTTGTAGCTGATTTTCTCTGGTTTAAGTATAAACTTCCAAAAAGAACACAGCAGTGCCTTAATCATATGCATCATACTAGTCTGACTCCTAGGATGTTTACTTCAGGAGTATATACTTGACCCAGTGTTTATAGCTTCAGAAAATTTGAACGTAATTTTCAGAAATCGGCCTATAAACTTGATTTGAAATAAGACAATATTTTCTCAAAATGAAGCCATCTCTTTTATTTTTTTTTTTTTTAGAAATCTTTTATTTTTTTTTTAATATTTCACAAACTTTATTCAAATTATTGAAATAGTCACAGAACAATAAAATATGCAATTCTGAAGTGATGTCAGTATCATGGAGAAGGAAATGGCAACCCGGGGTTGCCATCTCTTTTAGATTTACTTATAACGGCTGAGAAGCAAGGACTTTTTTGAATCTTGGGAATGTGAGAATAGGATCATTTCAGTTTTGTGTAGACTTCACAGCCCCTCAGATGGTGGCGCAAATAAAATGATGGCTTTGCTGCAGCTGGTAAAAGTGCCAGTGCTGGCATCATCACTTCAGTAAAAGAAGCAGTAGAACGACTGCTGTTTACTTTTTTTAAGCTCTAACTTAACCCATTTAAAGTGAAGATAACAGTTTTTCAAATTCCAGATTTACATGCTCAGATAAACAGTGAAGAAATTCCAAGATGCCTATAAGAACCTGGAGCTGTAGACCAAATTTCTTTACAAATCTTGGCACTTAAGATATATCACAATTCTAAGAGTCTAACATTTACATTTTTTTCCTCATGCTTTAACATCTCTAGAAACAGGTTGTATCTTGTGGTAGTCCCGATGGATTTGTCCTTGCTCGTCTGTGTGCATGAAAACAGGCAGAATGAGTGCCAGCAACTTGCAATGTAATTTTAGAGACAGTACAGCATCACCAGCACACTGGATGGCATAGATGACAGTATGTGCAGAAAAACATGGTCACCCGTTGCCATGGGACTTTCAACTAAATGTATTTTGAAAAACTGGACTTCGAATGGGACTGAGCTTTCATTTCAGTTCAGTCACTCAGTCATGTCTGACGCTTTGTGATCCAATGGACTGCAGCATGCCAGGCCTCCCTGTCCATCACCAACTGCTGGAGTTTACTCAGATTCATGTCCATTGAGTCAGTGATGCTATCCAAGCATCTCATCCTCTGTTGTCCCCTTCTCCTCCTGCCTTCAATCTTTCCCAGCATCAGGGTCTTTTCAAATGATGTCATTTCTTCACATCAGGTGGCCAAGTATTGGAGTTTCAGCTTCCGCATCCTTCCAATGAATATTCAGGTCTGATTTCCTTTGGAATGGACAGGTTGGATCTCCTTGCAGTCCAAGGGACTCTCAAGAGTCTTCTCCAACACCACAGTTCAAAAGCATCAATTCTTCAGTGCTCAGCTTTCTTTATAGTCCAACTCTCACATCCATACATGACCACTGGAAAAACCATAGCTTTGACTAGGCGGACTTTTGTTGGCAAAGTGATGTCTCTGCTTTTTAATATGCTGTCTATGGTGGTCATATCTTTTCTTCCAAGGAGCAAGCATCTTTTAATTTCATGGCTGCAGCCACCATCGGCAGTGATTTTGGAGCCCCAGGAAATAAAGTCTGTCACTGTTTCCACTGTTTCCCCATCTATTTGCCATGAAGTGATGGGACCGGATGCCATGATCTTCGTTTTCTGAATGTTGAGCTTTAAGCCAACTCTCACTCTCCTCTTCACTTTCATCAAGAGGCTCTTTAGTTTTTCTTTGCTTTCTGCCATAAAGGTGGTGTCATCTGCATATCTGAGATTATTGATATTTACTGGTGTGCTGCAATTCATGGGGTCGCAAAGAGTCAAACACGACTGAGCGACTGAACTGAACTGAAGAATGACATAAGATAAAAACCTACACCTGAATAAATATTAAAAAGTCTTATCAATAAGTATGCAGTAAAAGTTCTGAGTTACCAAAAATGTTGTATTGTTACTTATATAGCAGTATTTGTTTTCCTGTCTCCGTGGTACATAAAATAAGAGCATCCTTACAATCAATTTGGTATTATGTTTCTGATATGGATATTAATTGTGGGATTGTAGAATTCTTGAATTACTAAATTTTGTTTGTGAATTGCTGATTTTAAAGAAGTTTTTGTTGTTGCTGTGTTTTAAAGGGGGTGTTATGAATCATATCATATCAAAAGTCATTAAAGCATTTCTCAAAGAGAATTAAAAATAAAATTTTTAAAGGATTTAATATAGCTTTTCATTCTCATAAGTAACATTCTTTTTGAGAACTACTTCCAAATACATTCTTTAAAGGCAAAGTTCAAAATCTAATTCTGATCCCTAAGTAAACTATTTTGGCTTGTTTATTGTGGACAATCATCCTTGAGGTTTTTGAAGTTTGGTTTGGAAGAGGATTTAGCACTCTGCATGTTTATATTTGAGGTTGCAGTATCAACTGACTATCTTTCCTAAAAGGAAATAAACATCATAAATAGCTTGCAACACTCAGTATTTTGAGAATGTTTGCCATTGATGTACTTGATGATGATTATTTTTTTTTTAATCTCTCTGATCCCTTTTCCTGAAGAGGAAATCAAAATTACCTTTCAATCACTTCACTGTCTATGTATGTGCATGCATGCTATGTTGCTCAGTCATATCTGACTCTTTATGATGACATGGACGGTAGCCCACCAGGCTCCTCTGTCCATGGGGTTTTTCAGGCAAGAATACCGGGATGGGGTGCCATTTCCTTGTCCAGGGGATCTTCCTGACCCAGGGATGATCCTGTGTCTCTTACATGTTCTGCACTGGCAGGTGGTTTCTTTGTCACTAGCACCACTTGGAAGCCCAGCTATATGTAATCTATGGTTTAATATCACTAAACCAATGAGGAGACAACTGATCTTCCTAGCATTGTCCAAGAAGGATCGTTTTATGTCAGTGAACTTCTCAAATAATGGAGGCCTAGACAAATAAATGCCAAACCTAAAATTTTCATTTACTATTTCTGATAGAACTATTTCTACAAAATGCCTTTGTATTATTTCAAAGAGTACTAGAAATTGAAGCCTTAAACATATGTGTTATATGGCAATCTTGCTCTTTCCTGGTGGCTCAGATGGTAAAGAATCTTCCTGCAATGCAGGAGACCTGGGGTTCGACCCCTGGATTGGAAAGATCGCCTGGAGAAGGCAATGGCAACCCACTCCAGTGTTCTTGCCTGAGGAATTTCATGGACATAAGAGCCTGGCAGCTATAGTTTATGGGGTCACAAAGAGCTGGAGATGACTGAGTGCCTAGCACACACACATGGCCATCACAGGAGGGAAACTTCCTTATTTGTTGACGGGTCTTTAGCACACAGTGAACAATGAGATAAGAGGAATGGGCGGATTCTTTACCAGCTGAGCCACAAGAGGAGCTTGAGAGTGGACTATACTCAACACTAAATGAGTGTTCACTCTTTGTAGACTTGTTAATCTGAATATCAGTTACAGCAGATGATGTGTTTTGGCCCCTTGTGCTGTGTGCCCAGCGCAGGGGCCTTGTTCTCCAGGGGTCTATTACAACCCCAGAAATGGGACTCTCAGATGTTTATTTTGATTTCTCCAGACAAGTGCTTTCATTATCTCATGCACTATTTTGTGTGTGTATCAGATATTTAGTGCAGCATAAATCAACATGGCAACAGTAACAGCGGACTTCTGCTGCTAGATGAGCTGGGATTCTAAGCTCTTGGTTCTCCAGTCTTCCCCAGCATCATACTGAAAGCCAGAACCTTCTTTATTTTTTCCATTTCTCCCTGAGAGTCACTGCACTATTTTTGACAGAATTTCAATATTCTGATCAATAAGTGAATTAAGCATCACCTTGCTAGATACCCTGGGTTGGGAAGATTCTTTACCCACCCTAATATTCTTGGGGCTTCCCTGGTGGTTCAGATGGTAAAAAATCTGCCAGCCGTGCAGGACAGCAGGGTTTGATCAATGCAGGAGACTGGGGTCAGGAAGATCCCTTGGAGGAGGGCATGGTAACACGCTGCTATATTCTTGTCTGGAGAATTCCATGGACAGAGGAGCCTGGAGGGCTATAGACCATGAGGTTGCAAAAAGTTAGACACAACTGAGCAACTAACACTTTCATATTCAGCCTAGAAAATTTTAGTTTGCCATATGCTTGATCTTTAGGCCTCCAGTTTCTTCAATATCCTTTTTATTAGATACAGAATTGACAGTGTTTCCCTGTTTAAAAATCTCCAGTGGTTCCCTATTTTTTTTAATTAAATTTTTTGCCAACTATTAAAATACAACAGAAGCTTGGTTCTGTAATGTCACAGATGGATGAAAGGATATCAAATTATTTTGACTTTAAGAATCACATTTCCTTTCCCACCGATCATTTGTATGACAGTCTACTTTAAACTCTCCTTGAGCATCAGGATTGAATGCGTCAATATATCCATCTTGATGCATCTCCAGTCAATTCTTGGGAAATCTCTACACACTCTTCTGAAAACACTCATTGACTATTTTAAACTTATCTACAGATACTTCAAGGACATACTTGTATATTTTGTTAGCAGCTTGAGATGCCAGTGAGTCCTTTTAAAGTACTTGATCCTGCTTTAATTTCCAATTTCGTTGAGCTATAATTGACATATAACATGGTGTAAGTTTAAGGGGTGCATGTGTTGATTTAATATGTTTATATATTGCAAGATGATTGCCACCATAACTTGGCTGGCACCTCCATCCTGTCACAGAGTCACCATTTCTTTTTTTGTGGTGAGAACATTTAAGGTCTAGGCTCTTAGAAACTTTCCAGTGTATCACACAGAATTAGTTACAATCTCTGTGCTGTACCTTAATACCTCCATGTTAATCTTACAGCTGGCATTTGTATGCTTTGACCAGTATCTCCCCATTCTCCCACCAGCCCTCTCACCCAGTTGCTGGTAGCACTCTTATCTTTATTTTGTGTATTCATTTCTAAATGCATATGTTTGTCACTACCTTAGCTGAGATACCACGATGTGCTGATGTGCCAGGTGCTATAGACATGGTGGTACACAGAAGTGGATATGGTTTTTATCCTTACCTAGCTTATAAACTAGCTTTCTTCACCATTTGGAGCTGAAATCTATATACTTCCATCGTATATTCTGTTTTTAGAACTTGAAGATCATTTTTGTTGCTGGAGGAAAATGAAATTCTATTGAATGTTAGCAAATTGCTCTCTTTTCCTGCCTTTTCTTTCCTCATTGCCTAAAATATGATGGAAAAGTACTTTATATTGTCCTAAGTATTTTTCACAATTCTCAGTTCATTTTGAACATAGCACTTTTGACACTGATGTAAAACATATTGTATGTATAGCTGTGTATTTTTTTTTTTTTACTTTACAATATATTATATGTATTTTTCCATTTAATTAAGTATATTCTGAAAACATGTTATTTAATGTCTGTTTAACAGTCAGTCTTATTTAACCATCCCCTATTTGGGGCTATTTGGTTTGTGTCCAATATTTTTTTTTCTTTTTTTGGCTTGTTTTACAATTTTGAGTAATGCTTCTGTGAACATCCTGGTACATAATTTTTTGCCTGCATTTCTGATTATTTCCTTATGCTGTTCTCCAGCCTCCAAATACTGTCCGTGTCTTGTGCCCAGGGACTATGTAGATGGACTGTTTTTTCAATCTATGTCCATTGAATATACTTTTCACTTAATGATTTTTGGGCCTTTTTTGATGACCAGATGGAGTGCTGCCCATCTGCACCTGAAGATCTTCCACAGTCTATTCCAACATACCCTCTTAGAGCAAGCTAGGACACTGTAAAGACAGGAGAGGGAAGGTAAAGGCCTGTATACCTTGCTGGATGATGATGGTTGGGCACATAAACTCTAGTCCTCTGTCTTGGGGCTGTACCCATGTGCATGTCTGTGTGTGTGTTGGGAGGAGAGATAGAGAGGGCTGCTTGCTATAGACTAAATGGTTACATTCCCCCCTCACCCCCACCCAGCATCCTAATTCATATGTCAGTCCTAACCACTCCCTCCCCAGTGTGATGGTATGGAGATAAGGCTTTGTGTGTTTGGAGATAAGGCTTTGGGAAGTTTCTTAAGTTTAGATGAAGTCATGAGGGTGGGGCCTTCATGATGCAATTAGCGCCCTTATAAGAAGGGGCACCAGAGAGTCTGCTTTTCCTCTCTCTCTACCATGAGACAGTGAGAAAGAGACCATCTGCAAGCCAGGAAGGGAGCTCTTACCAAGAACTCATTTGGCCCACATCTCAATCTTGGACTCCCCAGCTTCCAAAGCTGTGAGAAAATAGGTTTTTTTTTCCTTTGTTACCCAGTTTATGGAATTTTGTTATGGCAAATGTACTGTTGAAGACAACTAATTTATGATTCCCTGTGAACTGGGAAAATAGCAATACACAGATGTTTTAGACTGACACTGAGTATTAGCTTTAGAAAACTGAAACTGCAAACTCAAGTGGTTAGCCAACTATAGTAAAATATTTTGTCTCAGTTTTATTACTATTTCTTTAGTTATGCTTCTTTTTTCTTACTTTTTTTCTTTATGCAGTATATTACAGACAAGCTGCCTATTACAGCTCAAATTCATGTCCATTAGGCATGTGTATTATACATGCTATTTCAACTTCAATGTTTCATTATGGATTTTAACCAGTAGTTCAGATCAGGAGAGAACTGACTGATAATCATTTCAAAGAGGGTCCTTTTTAAAGGCATATATCCACTCATCTATAAAAGAAAGTGCTACTTTCAATCCTCACTAACTAAAAAAAAAAAAAGAATACAGAAATATCCCTTTTAGTTCCTCTTTTTGGTTGACTCTTTGTTAAGTTATGATATTGTAACTTTTCATTTTTATGAAATTTCTGAAATGTAATGTTTCAGCTTTGTTTACTTTGTGATAGAGGAGTTGTTACTGTTCAGTTGCTAAGTCATATCTGATTCTTTGTGACCCAGTGAACTACAGCACACCAGTCTTTTCTGTCCTTCACTGTCTCCTGGAGGTTGCTCAAACTCATGTCCATTAGGTCAGTGACACCATCCAACCATCTCATCCTCTGTCACCTCTTCTCTTGCCCTCAATCTTTCCTAGCATCAGGATATTTTCCAGTG
Source organism: Redunca redunca (assembly GCA_006410935.1). Taxonomy (NCBI): domain Eukaryota; kingdom Metazoa; phylum Chordata; class Mammalia; order Artiodactyla; family Bovidae; genus Redunca; species Redunca redunca. Next base: position 30,217 of record SJYQ01003648.1, read on the forward strand.
AGTCACCTCTTTGCATCAGGTGGCCAAAGTATGGAAACTTCAGCTTCAGCATCAATCCTTCCAATCAATATTCAGAGTTGATTTCTTTTAGGATTGACTGGTTTGATCTCTTTGCTGTCCAAGGGACTCTCAAGAGTTTTCTCCAGTACCACAGTTTGAAAGCATCAGTTCTTTGGCGCTCAGCCTTCTTTATGGTCCAACTCTCACACACATACCTGACTACTGGAAAAACCATAGCCTTGACTCCATGCACCTTTGTTGGCAAAGTGATATCTCTGCTTTTTAATACGCTGTCTAGATTTGTCATAGATTTTCTTTCAAGGAGCAAGCATCTTTTAATTTCAAGGCTGTGATCACCATCTGCAGTGATTTTGGAGACCAAGAAAATAAAATATGTCACTGTTCCCACTGTTTCCCCATCTAGTTCCATGAAGTGATGGGACTGGAAGCCATGTTACTTACGTGTTATCAGTGGGTTGTAAAGAGGAATTATTTATATTGAACCACTTTTCTTTCTTTATATTGATTGTTTTGCCTTGTTAGACATGCTGTTGTAAATACATTTCTGGATTTAATCATACCAGGAAATATTTGTCTTTTGTGATTACTGTGTTATGTGGGATGTGTGAGCTGAATAATCTATTGGGTTGCATATTTTCCTTTGAAATGTTTGAAGGACCCTTACATGCTGTTGAAAGTGAAGGATAGAACTGCTCTCAGGAAAACAAAGGTTTTGTTACATTTTTCTCAAGTAATAAGGATATCTAGACAAAATAAAAACAAAGCAGTAAAAATTGCACACATAGTGCCATATGCCACTAACAGAAAATATTGACCAAACAGAATAGTCCCCGGTGGGACCCTGCTAACTTCTCATAAAGTAGTGGGTCTTTCAGAGGGGAAATCAAATGCCCTGACTCACACCAAATATATGTTCCCCTCCTCACTATGAATCCAGACTCCATTTTAAAATAGAGTAGGCTGTATAGGTAGGAAATGAAACCTTGACTGGCATCAAATGATGTCTCAGATGATCAACAAAGCTACTTCATAGTCATTATTGTCCTCATCTTATTTTACATTTAAAAATTAACAGCAACAATGGCCAAATATCACTGGTGGTTGTGGTGATTATGTGAGATATATATCTAGAGAGAAAGAGAGAGAGAGATGTATAGGTATTGAGTCCAGGATTGCACCAAAGCAGATGCTTCCAAATTCTCAGGTATTTTTATTGGCTGAAAAAGCCTGGTAGACTTAAAGTATCATGCTACTATGATAGCGTGATGCATCTATGTTCCTCTGGAATGGCAAACTGATGGAATTGTCAAAGATGCAACTGAAGGGGAATTTTAGTTGTTATGGTTTGCAGAATATGGAGGCAGTTAGGTTTCCTAAGATGCCAAGTTGAACATTTTGGCTATATCTTAAATATTTGAGAAAATAAAGAGTATGTTTAGGATTCTGCTTAATGGACTCAATTAACTCAGCCTTGTAAATGACCCCCTTTTTTAAAAAAAATTAGTCTCCTCACTCCTATACTTGGATTAAGATTAATTTTATTCCCTTTCAATTCTACTAGAGAAATAGGATACTTTGGAGACTCAACAAGCAGTCTAATGGGTGGTATGTGTAATTTTATTTGTACTAACTGGCTTCAGTAGGAAACACACTGAAATAAGTGTGGATGAGATGGAAATTCTAATCTCATTTAACTGGCAGCTCACTGATGATGAAGCTGAAGCTCCAATACTTTACCACTTGATGCAAAGAGCTGACTCTTTGGAAAAGACCATGATGCTGGGAAGGATTGAGGGCAGGAGGAGAAGGGAGTGGGAGAGGATGAGATGAGGATGAGAGGATGGATGGCATCACTGACTCAGTTGGACATGAGTCTGAGCAGACTCCATCATGTTAGTTGCTCAGTCATGTCCAACTCTTTGCGACGCCATTGACTGTAGCCCACCAGGCTCCTCTGTCCATGGGATTCTCCAGGCAAGCATACTGGAGTGGATTGCCATTCCCTTCTCCAGGGGATCTTCCTGACCCAGGGATCAAACCTGGGTCTCCTGCATTGCAGGTGGATTCTATACCATCTGAGCCACCAGGGGAGCGCGGGAGATAGTAAAGGACAGGGGAGCCTGCCGTGATGCAGTCCATGGGGTTGCAGAGTGGACATGACTTAGCAACTGAACAACAACAACACAAAGTCCAACTTCTCATTGTAAAATAGCAACCTTTAATTTCATCAGAAAACACAAGTTATTCTCCTGTGCACTTGATTGTTCTTCGTTAAAGTCTTACTTCCTAACAAAATGCGATAGAAGATATATTTCCCCCTGCACAGTGGCTACTACAGCAGAGTTTGTGTAGTTAACTGAGTGGAGTTCTCAGATTAGACCATAAGTTTATACATTCTTGGTAAAGTCTCAAGTTACAGAACCCCATCAGTTATTTTTATGAATAGACTTTTCCTGCTTTAAGTTCTGAACTTCATCAGTTGTTTCTAGGAGAGTGGTGTTCTTTTCCAGTATCCTTTGTAAATCTGGTTATTCTCTTATGTGTAAATTCTGCAATGGTTCAGTTAGGAGAGCTCTTGGTCTCTCACCTGAGTTTCTAATTATGACCTGTTACCTTTGAAGGTTGTGGATCTCTGTCAGGATTCATATGTGGCAGAGCCATGGTGAGGGGAGAGATATATAAAGTCCCCTTTGATGGGAGTCACTTTGCATTTGAAGTCTAACCTGAAATGTCTTCACTGGTTCCCAGCACCATGACACTTTCTGTGTTAACAGCAGTAAACTGCCAGAAAGCACCAATGCTGGGCAATGTTATTTCAGTGCTTGGTGACCATACCATGGATGCTATGTTAGTGCCACTAGTAGCTTTGTGAAAAAGACATTGGAATTTGCACATCGTTTAAGGTACCCTTACCTAGGTAGAAGAAAATTGGAAAAGTGACTGATGCAATTTTAGAAATAGATTCTGGGGCCATTTATTTACAGTAGGAGGAGCAGGTGAAGAAGCTCACATTTCAAGATCAAGGAGATAGTTTGATGAACAGCATGAAGTACTTTCATATAGAAACAACATTATAGATTTTTTGGCATCAGGGTCAAGCTAAATATGTTACCAGAAAGAGTAGCTAGTTTAAATCAAGAGTAGCAAGATCAAATCCTAATGATGTGAGTGAAATCTGTATCAAGGAACAGAGTGGGTACTGTGAGATGCAGGCTATGTAGTCAAGGATGGCTCTGAGAATCTAGTCAAAATGCGTGCTACTTTCCCAGTTGTGAAGTGATGCGTGGTGTCCATGGTGAGGGAAGCAGGACACTGATGTACAGTAGTTCCCCCTCATCCACAGGGAGCTTTGAAGATCCGCAGTGGATTCTGAAACCTCAGGTAGTACTGACACATATTATTATATTTATGTATATATTTATATTATATATAAATATATTTATATTATATTTATCATAATAATTGNAGAGCCTCTTGATGAAAATGAAAGAAGAGAGTGAAAAAGTTGGCTTAAAGCTCTACATTCAGAAAACGAAGATCATGGCCTCTGGTCCCATCACTTCCTGGGAAATAGATGGGGAAACAATGGAAACAGTGGCTGACTTTATTTTTCTGGGCTCCAAAATTACTGCAGATGGTGATTGCAGACATGAAATTAAAAGATGCTTGCTCCTTGGAAAGAAAGTTATGACCAACCTAGACAGCATATTCAAAAGCAGAGACATTACTTTGCCAACAAAGGTCTGTCTAGTCAAGGCTATGATTTTTCCAGTAGTCATGTATGGATTTGAGAGTTGGACTATAAAGAAAGCTGAGTGCAGAAGAATTGATGCTTTTGAGCAGTGGTGTTGGAGAAGACTCTTGAGAGTCCCATGGACTGCAAGGAGTTCCAACCAGTCTGTTCTAAAGGGGATCAGTCCTGGGTGTTCACTGGAGGGACTGATGCTGAAGCTGAAACTCCAATCCTTCAGTCACCTCATGTGAAGAACTGACTCATTGGAAGACTCTGATGCTGGGAGGGATTGGGGGCAGGAGGAGAAGGGGATGACCCAGGATGAGATGGTTGGATGGCATCACTGACACAATGGACATGGGTTTGGGTGGACTCCGGGAGTTGGTGATGGACAGGGAGGCCTGGCGTGCTGCATTCATGGGGTCGCAAAGAGTTGGACACGACTGAGTGACTGAACTTAACTGAACTGATACAGTTTAATTTATAAATTAGGCAATGTAAGAAGAGATTAACAGCTACCTAAAAACAACATGGGCTTCCCAGGTGGGGCAATGATGAAGAATCTGTTTGCCAATGCAGGAAATGCAAGAGACATGGGTTTGATCCCTGAGTCAAGATGATCCCCTGGAGGAGGAAATGGCAATCTGCTCCAATATTCTTGCCTGGAAACTTCCACAGACAGAGGATCCTGGAGGGCTGCAGCCCATGGAGTTGCAGTCGGACATGACTGAGCACACATATACACAATAATACAATAGAAAAATTATAACTGTATACTATAATGAAAGTTATGTGACAGTCCTTTCTCTCCTCAATCTGCTTCTTCTACTCTGTTGCAAATGTGGTGATTTCTTCATCTGCAGATGTAGCCACTCTAGTAATTTTGTGTTTGTTTAGTCTAAATCTATTCCTGAATCTGTGTAACTTGCAGTTAATGGCTTGGTGTCACTCAATTCAGGGGATTCCTCGCTGAAGTTTCTGTAGAGGTTCCGTGCTTTCTGGAACAACATGTTGCTGTCATTTGGGCTATGTTTTCTGTTTATGTTCTGCACCCACAGCCTTAATGTCTTTTCTGTCCTCATTAAGCATTCACTGTGCATCGTGGCTGTAACTTGTGCAGTTTGAGGTGAGACATCAAAACTAGCGCAGATTTCTTTCTCCTTCTTTACAGTTTCATGCACAGGGAAAGATTCATGCCTATGGTAGATCTTAGTAACTTCAGCTTACTACTAACATTATTTTCTTTCCTGATTATGTTGAGAACTTTGACGTTTCATTTTAAGGAAGCTTTTTGGTATATCTGAATGGCCAGCCTCATTACTCTTGTGCTTTGGTGCCATTATTAAGTAAAATAAAGGCTACTTAAACACAAGCACTGTGATATCACAACTGTTGATTAATCAAGCTGATATCGGAGAAGCTAATGAGTGACTAATGTGTGGGATATGCTGGACAAAGGAATGATTTGCTTCCAAGGCAGAACAGAGTGGGATGGTTGATCATACAATTCAGAATGGTGCCAAAAATGAATTGTTTGTTTCTGGAATTTTACAGTTAATATTTTCAGGCGTGTGTGTGTGTGTGTGTGTGTGTGTGTATTGGCAGGGGGTGGGGTACTGGAACCTCAGAAAGCAAAACTGTGAAGGACTTGTTTATCCTGCTTAAATGAATATGGTCAATTCTTGTTAAACAAGGATGTGGAGACAGTTCAATTGTGAAAAGTAATTTTTGTAACATTTTGTAAAATTTGTAACAAATGGTGGTGGGATAACTATATATTCACCTGCAAAAGAATAAAGGTGAAACTCTACATCACAAAAAAAATGAAACTGTGAATAAGGAGGAAATACTATAACCATTTTTTTTTTCCACTGGCATGCAGGATCTTAGTTCCTTGACCAGGGATTGAACCTGTGTCCACTGCAGTGGTAGCATGGAGTTTTAACCACTGGACTGCCAGGGAAATCCTATGTAACCATTTAAAAAATTCATTTTGATGCAGTCATTTTAACTGAAGAAAGATATCCCTTCTACTAATTGTCTCCTTATTCCATGCTTATTAGGGAAAGTTTTACTTTCTGCTTTATTGTTTTATTTTTAGACTTTTTATATCTATGTTTTACTGGTATTTCAAATCTTCAACATGTTTTAAATTATAGAAGTAATATATTTTCCTGGGGGCACATGAAAAATACAGAAATGTAGTCATATGGCTAGGAATGAAGTAGAAATCTCCAATCCCCTACATTCCTACCTTCTTGAGTTAACAATTAGTAATTTACTACAGGTATCCCAGGAATAGTCAGGGGAAATTTCTTGGGTACCTTTGAAAAACAAAGTTTAAGTCAAATCCTTAGGAGATAACCTACTAGTGAAGTCTTTGTTTTGCGGCACAAAAACAATTAAAGTTAGATTGAAATTTTTGGCTTATGCACTGGAGAACACACTGTTCTCCAAAGTGAAGTCAAAAGAATCTTGATGCCAAATTTTCAAAGGATGTGTCATAAACCATTTTTAATGTTTTTAAGTTTCTCACCTCTATCAAAAATATTAAATATTTAGGAGAGTTAAAGACTAAGAGGAACATTTGAGAGGGAAGTATCTGAATGCTGTAATAACTCTTCCAACTTGTCGGGTAGGAAGAATGGAGATTTTTCCTTTTATACTCATTTGAGAGAGAGAACAGCCCCTTGAAAAGACATTTCAGAACTGGATATATGCTGGGCATAGTGAACTGGGGTCTGACCCTCACCTGAGAAATTTAGTGGATGAGAAATTAAGTTTAGTAAATTGTATGTCCTAGATGACTTGGAGTTAGCAAATAATTTTTTTCTAAAGTGATTTAAAAATTAATGATTTCATAATGAATAATATCACATTCATTGCTTAGCAATACAGAAAGTTCACTTTATTAATGTTTTTAATTTTAAATTTTTGGCTTAATTCTTTTTTAATTCCCCCATGTATCTTATCTTCTATTTCTCTAAGGTGAAGCTCTTAATGGGCAAAAGACTTATGTGTTTTTGAAAATTCACTTTAAAGAGAAATTTTTGATATGCAAGATTACAGTTCATGTAATTTTTCTTTTTCATAAAATTTACAATTCTATTTTAAAGGAAAAAATGTCAAAATTGCATTATAAGTAATTTAATTACATATTTAAAGTTGGGTGAATTTTACTATATATGATTTATATTTTAATAAAGCTGATTAAAAATGTATTATCTGGAAAAATTGGTTGAAAGTTATTAGAGGAGAATAATGTAAGTTCCTGAAGCATAATTCAGAAATAAGTAAATGTGTGTTCATGATATTCATATATGAAAACCTTGATAACCACATTACAAAATGTAAAATTTCCTCTTGCTTTGGGCCTATACTAATCATTTATGTTTGCTATCTTTTATGTTTAGTTTCCCACTGATTTAACATTGAATCCTGGCACATTATATTTGGAAACTGAGTGATCACTTTTAAAATATATGTCCTGTGCTTGCCAGATGGATTTGGAAGCTCTCCCAGTAATGCTTTCATTGTCATAACCCACTTCACAATTCTATCATGAACGAGGTCATTAGGGAATGACATCATTTTCAGTACCTCCCAGATTGCAATTTAAAAAAATGCAACTGCTTTAAAAAAAAATTTGTGTCTCTTACGTAGTCATGTCTTAAGTAAGACATAGTTCCTATATCACACACATGTGCATGCACACTCACAATGCAAACAATGCAGCTTGAAATTGTGCAACTAGCAGAATTTCTGAGACATGTTTGTTTGTGGGTGGTCATAAAGTACTAAAGGTTCAGGAAATACTAAGGAATATTTAAGGTAAGCCAACAGGAAGAGGCCACCAAGAGTGGGTAGATGAATTCAGAAGGGAAGTAAGAAAGCACTTAGGAGATTTTCTGCCATCTTTTCTCCTTCAAGAGGCTATGTAGAAAGTTACTGCTCTTTCTAAAATGAATTGTGTAGCAAGATGGATAAAATTCCCATTTATATATTCAGTCACACAGCCATATATTTGACAAATATGTGATGGTAACCACATAGGATAACCATCTGGTATACAGTTGTGAAGTTAGATGGGGTATCTGCCCTTATGGAGATAAAATTCTAGCTGGAGAAACAATCAGTCACTAACCAATTACAGAGATAATTTAAAATGTTCAAATATGGTCAGTGTTAGGAACAAGAAGCATGTGTTTCTAGAAAAGTCGGCATCAGAAGGTGATCTAGAGGGTCATGAAAATCTTTCCTCGGCTTAGCTTTATAAGATAATTAGGAATTAATTATTTAAGGAAGTGTGGAGTGTGGAAGAAAAAGCTCTAGGAAGAACCTCATGTGCAGCGTCCCTGGGATAGAAAAGAACACCCTGTGCAGTACCAAGCTGTCAGGACAAAACTCTGAAACAGAGGGAAAAGCAGCTTTCTCTCGACAATGTTTTCCCTTACCAGAAAAAACTTTTGAATAAAAATATTTCCTCTCTGAAAATAAAATATCTTTTGGAAGGATGAAATCAAGTCCATCTCAACACAAATAAGTTTTGAAAGTAAATAGCATCAATATATAATTAGGTTCTAAGGCAGTTGCTCCAGAGAGAGAAGGCAGTGAGGGCCACAGTGGAATTATGTTGCTTGTATGCTCAGACTCAGCAGATAGGCCCTATGGTGGGGACCATGTGAAGATTCTATCCCAATAACCTTGTCTGACCTGCACAGAAGCTAATACCATGGCATCAGCTTTTGAGAAAAGAAAGAGCTTTATTGGGAGGTCAAGGGGTAAGGAGACAGAGGCAAAAGTCTCAAATCTGTCTTTGGTCCAGGATTTGGGGGAAATTTTTAGTAGTTAGAGGAGTCTCAAATTTGGAAACTGAGTAGCTAGTCTGAAATCAGTTCATATAGCTAATTTTGCTGCTGTAAGCCAAATGTTCTTAAAGAGCTCTGATGGCAATATTTCTCTCCTTTGAGTTCCATAGACTGATAATTCTTGGCTTTAAGATATCCTGGAGATATAGTTCCTATCCTGCACATGTGCAGTGCTTTCTCTGTAAGATAACTGAAGGTTTAATTAATCGATCCACCTGTTTGAAGAGGCAGAACCAGTTTAAGCTGGTCAGTGTTTTATGTGCTATTTCTATCTGGTAATGTTAGATAGTTTAACAGCATTCAAGAAATGGTGATAGAATGCCTGTTATGCCCCAGCTACTGGCTGGCCTTGAGGTCCTGGCTTGTCTCACTGCAGTGCCCATTTTGGTAATGACAGTAATAGCCATGAAGATTCAAATGAACAAGAACGACAAAGTTGTCACCCCTGAACTCCCTTCTCTTTCCTGCTGGTTGGCCCTCGTCTTCCAGGTGTGTGCCAGAGGTTATTGTAAATATGGTAATTGTAGTTGCAGCTGTTCTGATCTGGCTCAATTGAGATAAGAGAATGGGAGGTTTTCTTGAGCAGAGAAATAACTTCCTAAACAGTTCCTACCAATGAGAGAAATCTAAAACGAGGTTTAATACCGTTTTTTAAAACAGAGGTTATGTTTGAAGCTCCATAGATGATTTGATTTTCTGGGAAAGTAGAATGAGTCTTATTTTTACTGGGGGTGTTTACATCATAGACCATGTTAAGAAACTGCTAAACTATAAATCACTGCAGATGGTGATTGCAGCCATGAAATTAAAAGATGCTTACTCCTTGGAAGGAAAGTTATGACCAACCTAGATAGCATATTAAAAAGCAGAGACATTACTTTGCCAACAAAGGTCCATCTAGTCAAGGCTATGGTTTTTCCTGTGGTCATGTATGGATGTGAGAGTTGGACTATAAAGAAAGCTGAGCGCCAAAGAATTGATGCTTTTGAACTGTGGTGTTGGAGAAGACTCTTGAGAGTCCCTTGGACTGCAAGGAGTTCCAACCAGTCCATCCTAAAGGAGATCAGTCCTGGGTGTTCTTTGGAAGGACTGATGCTAAAGCTGAAACTCCAATACGCTGGCCACCTCATGCGAAGAGTTGACTCATTGGAAAAGTCTCTGATGCTGGGAGGGATTGGGGGCAGGAGGAGAAGGGGACAACAGAGGATGAGATGGCTGGATGGCATCACTGCCTTGATGGATGAGTTTGAGTGAACTCTGGGAGATGGTGATGGACAGGGAGGCCTGGCGTGCTGCAATTCAT
>SJYQ01003648.1:41707-64589 GCA_006410935.1 Redunca redunca
TCTCCTATGTCTCCTCCTATGTCACATGGGAATTTAAATCCTGATTATTGAGATCTAAAAGACAGACATACAAAGACTAAGAAAATGCCTTGACTTCACTAGCAATGAATATTGATGGCCTATATGCACAACATTGTTTCTAAGGGTAAAATACAGTCTTATGGTCAGAATGGCTATCCTCCATGCTTTGATTGATGTTAAATGTTAGACTGTCTAAGGCCGTTTAGCATCTCCAGGAGCTCTCACTGAGTTGTAGTAAGAGGTACAGAATGTCACTGATGAAGTCCACCTAGAAACTTCAAATTGCTTCTGTCTCCTTTGCTGCCGTTAAAATCTCTGACTAACTGCTCAGGAGAGATACCAGAATAAAAAGATGTTAAGAAACAAATGTGGGAGATAGACACAGAGTGGAAGTCAACGAGTAATAAACAGTGTATTATTTGGGATAAGCTAAGAAAAGAGATGACAGCTAATCACTTATAATTTTAATCTTTCGCGTTGTGTTTCTAAAATCCAAGCACTTTTTAGTTTTATTTTCCTTCATATTTCTAAAATGTATTTTGTGATATCATCTAAGTTGCAACTTTTAAAATACTTGTCAGATAATCTTGAAAATTTTTATTTGGCTTCAGGTTAACCCTTCACTTGTATTATATAGTCAAACATAATATATACTAAAACAAATACATAATTCATAATGTAAATCTTTAAAAATTTAAACCTTTCATTCAGATAATAAAGCTTGTTTTATTCAGGAAAATGATACTATGATTCTAATGTAATACAGCATTATTATTATTGTATAGTTTTATAATAATAATAAGCATACAGATGATACTGTATATATATTTTAAATATTCAAGATGGCTTGAAATTGTTAGGAAAAACTTAGGAATTTGGGAAAACAAATGCCATGTTGTCAGAGAGTCATAGAAGAAAATATTTCCATGCTCATAAAAATCTATTTCTAAAAGGGAATATGAATGTATACACACACACACGCACATACACACACATATTTATATTTCCAGGCATAATAAAAAGGCATTGATATTCAGAGGCAATCTTTAGTGAAATTTTTACTATTCTGTCTTGAATGAAGACATTTGTAATATTTGACCATATTCAAATTAATTGGAGGTTAAATTCTGAAGATACTAATGCCAACAAGAATTACCACTTATCTTTTGTTATAATCTAGAGTTTGAAATATTATTTTCTGGGGATTTGTGGGTCTTCTTGGAAATATGTCTTTTTAGAATTACAGATTTGGAAAATTAGTATGTAATACCAGTAGGGCATGAACTCATAAAAAGATTTTTAGAAATCTTACCTAACTTTGATTTGTCTGGTATGCAGGTTAAACATTTTTGGTGGAGTGAAATCATAGGAAATAATTCTGCTTATCTTTGACATTTATTTTACTCAGTATAAAGTATGGACGTTATACTACATGCTTAATTCAAAAATGAAGAAACCTAAAATTTTCCAGGGACTTTTCAATTTCTACTGCAAAATTTTTCCATGAAACTACTTTATTATTTTCTTTTAGAAAAATATATTTTCTGGAATTGGATTTACTATGTTGAGCCTTCTCAAATATGGTTTTCTTACCATTGGTGCATCTTCTCACAGTGAACTTAGCTAAAAAGCCCCAGAGGCCACTATGGTCTCAGTTATGTGCTATCCATGAATGGTGCCATATATGAAGTGACATTTTGAGAAAATTTTCTAAAGATTTTCTGAGGACTTTACAGAGATTCAGTGGGTCTACAACCACCCAAAATGGGCTGATACATTTTAAGGGTTTATAGTAGCTTTGGCTACTGAAAGATGGGGTTTGATTACCAGCTGTATCATTTGCTAGCTCATTGGGCTCAGGTAACTTTCTTGCTTTCTCTAAATCTCAACTGCCTCATCTGAAAAAGAACAATAAAATGTCTGACAGCTCTACTGGAAAGATTAAGTATTATACATAAAGGCACCTACCTATTGCGCCTACTACATGGGTTAAAACTCAGTTCAGTTCAGTCGCTCAGTCATGTCTGACTCTTTGAGACCCCATGGACTGCAGCATGCCAGGCCTCCCTGTCCATGACTCCCAGAGCTTGTTCAAACTTACGTCTATTGAGTCAGAGATGCCATCCAAACATCTCATCCTCTGTCGTCCCCTTCTCCTCCTGCTTTCAGTCTTTCCCAGCATCAGGGTCTTTTCCAACGAGTCAGTTCTTCGCATCAGGTGGCCAAAGTATTGGAGTTTCACCTTCAACATCAGTCCTTCCAATGAATATTCAGGCTTGATTTCCTTTAGGATGGACTGGTTGGATCTCCTTGATGTCCAAGGGATTCTCAAGAATCTTCTCCAACACCACAGTTCAAAAGCATCAACTCTTCAGCACTCAGCTTTCTTTATAGTCCAACTCTCACATCCATACATGACTAGTGGAAAAACCATAGCTTTGACTATTGAAACTAGCTTTATTTATTGAAATTCAGTAAATAGTAACAATTATTTGTTTTCTTAGNACTAGCTTTATTTATGAAATTCAGTAAATAGTAACAATTATTTGTTTTCTTAGTTATATCTTTAGGTCTCATTTGTTTATTCAATGCTTATGGTTAGTTGTTTAAGATCTTAGAAGAGTAGTTATAAACAGATTACTTTTGATGATCACTTAGCATGTTGCCCATTAACATATATTCTGAATATCATAGAGTTAGTAAGTAGCAGAAAATCAGTTTAGAAAAAGGTCCTTCTTTCTCCAAACCTATGTGCTTTCTTCTATTCTATGCTGCCTCCAACTTCAGATATGTGTGTGTGTGTTTATATATATATATATATTTTTTAATTGCATTGACATGACTAGCTCATAATCTATAAGTTTTGTGATTGAACATCTGCAGTAAGTATTTATAAGACAAAAGCTATAAATTTCAAATGCTGGAGAGGTTGTAGAGAAAAGGAAACCCTCCCAAAGTGTTGGTGGGAATGTAAATTAGTGCAGCCACTATAGAGAAAGGTATGGAGGTTCCTCAGAAGACTAAAAAATGAAGTTGCCATATAACCCAGCAATCCCACCCCTGGGCATATATCCAGACAAAACTATAATTCAAAGAGAAACATGCACCCCAGTGTTCACAGGAGCACTATTTGTAATAGCAAAGAAATGGAAACAACCGAAATGCCCACCAGCAGATGCTGCTGCTGCTGCTGCTGCTAAGTCGATTCAGTTGTGTCTGACTCTGTGTGACCCCATAGACGGCAGCCCACCTGGCTCCCCTGTCCCTGGGATTGTCCAGGCAAGAACACTGGAGCGGGTTGCCATTTCCTTCTCCAATGCATGAAAGGGAAAAGTGAAAGTGAAGTCACTCAGTCGTGTCCGACCCTCAGCGACCCCATGGACTGCAGCCTTCCAGGCTCCTCCATCCATGGGATTTTCCAGGCAAGAGTACCAGCAGATGAATGGGTAACAATACTGTGCTGCATATATACAATAGAACGTTACTCAGACCGAAAAAAAAAAAAGCCATTTGCAGCAATATGCATGGACCTAGAGATCAGAATACTTAAGCAAAGTAAGTCAGAAAGAGAAAAACAAATACCATATGATATCACTCATGTGTGAAATATAGAATATGACACAAATGAACTTAACTATGAAACAGAAATCAGCTCAGCTATAGAGAACAGATTTATGGTTGCCAAGAGGGAGGGGGCAGTGAGGGAGTATTGGATTGGAAGTTTGGAATTAGTAGATGGAAACTATTCAGTTGGGAATAGGAAAACAGCAAGGTCCTACTGTATAGCACAGAGAACTATATTCAAAATCCTATAATAATAAATAACCTAAAAGAATATAAAAAAAAAATATGTGTGCATCACTGAACCACTTTGTTGTATACCAGGAATGAAACAACGTTGTGAATCAACTATATTTCAATAAAGTTATGAATATCATTATTTATTAGCAGCTTTCCTCTTAGAATGGGCTTCCCTGACAGCTCAGCAGGAGACCAGTGTTCGATCCCTGGGTTGGGAAGATCCCCTGGAGAAGGGAAAGCATAGAGAACTATGATACCACTCTGGTATTCTGGCCTGGTGAATGTCATGGGCTTTATAGTCCACGGGGTCACAAAGAGCGGACACGACTGAGCGACTTTCACTTTCACTTTCCCTCTTATAATAGACTATCCCCATCTATCATCTATCTGTCTATCTATCTATATCTATTTATCTCTCAAGATCTGCCTTTGGTCTAAAGGCTTATAGATGATTTTACAAGGTTATGACCAGCTTTTTTGTGATGTTAGATATTTATCTTAGTGGACATGAATAAAAAAAATAAGTTTTGTTTTCTACTTTCTAAATTATTTCAATGAAAAATATCTTTGGAATCTACACTTTATTTTCAGTTTTTTTTTAAACTAAATACATTTATTCTACCTTCTGGAATAGCTGTATTATTAAATATTTTAGTAGTGAAACTTGTATTCATTGATTTCTGACTTTATTATTTTAATTGGCTTTCTTTTCAAACTAAAATCAACATGTGGTTATTATTGACACCATTGTGTCATGTCGCATGTGGTTAATATTGACACCATTTTTAATCTTTAGTGCATCACTATGTAATCTGGCTGGAGAAGGCAGTGGCACCCCACTCCAGTACTCTTGCCTGGAAAATCCCATGGACGGAGGAGCCTAGTGGGCTGCAGTGCTTAGCGTCGCTAAGAGTCGGACATGACTGAGCGACTTCACTTTCATGCATTGGAGAAGGAAATGGCAATCCACTCCAGTGTTCTTGCCTGGAGAATCCCAGGGATGGGGGAGCCTGGTGGGCTGCCGTCTATGGGGTCGCACAGAGTTGGACATGACAGAAGCGACTTAGCAGCAGCAGCATGTAATCTGGCTATCTTATTGCACCTTTTTAAAAAAAAAATCTTTCTGAGAATAGAGGCTAATTCAACTACATTTCCAAAAGAAACCGGTGACTGATTCAGCTTCTGGCCCCATGGGATACTTAACTGTGGATGCTTAACAGAACTTCTTCTGTTCTCTTTCCAGTTCCCCCCAAGAACAATACCTCCGACCTTGAGGCTGGCTAGAGCCTTCCTTCCTGACCACCTTCAAGACTAACTTCAAGTGCTGACAGAATTATATAATAGTTGCCAAAATTATGTGATTTTATGGACTAACAAGTCATTTGTCATAAAAAGGAGATTAAGTGAGAACCTCAGTAACAAGGGGAAAGACAGGAGCCCTTTGTCATCTGAATATTTGTCCCAGACAGGGTTGAACTACTTACAATTATGGATATTGAACAGTTTTTGCAGCAGTCCAGGGCCCTCTGTTCAGTTCCAAGTAGGCAGCATTGTTCTCTTTGAGGGATAAAAGCTTTTGATAATTTCTCAGTGATAACCTTAGCATTTTATGGTGAGGACAGTGCAAAATTTTCTTAGATTTATTACATACTGTTGTCCTAGAATGTTTGTTATACATTCTTTTTCTTTTAGGGTAAATTCTCTCTTTCTCAGAGACCTTATTTTCCTTGAATATTTAGTTCATTTTTGGGAAGTCAGAAACTACTTCTGAGGAATAATTTTATTAGAAAAGCAAACCATTTGATCATACCTCTAAAGATGTGGCAGAAAATGGACGTTTCTTCCAGGGAAAAGGACATTGTATAAATGACTCCATCCACATTAGATAAAACATTTCATATAGCTACCTTTCAATTATTAAACTACTAATTGTTGGCAAATCTCTATGTCAATGTATAAACAATTAGTGAAATGTTAGAGTCTCAGAGAGTCAAAGAAATTACCTAGATCAAAAAGAATTTAGACTGGGAGAATGTAAAATTCAATCACTGGATGCTGCTGCTGCTCATCCAAGGCAGAATGGTACAGTGTTTAAATAGGTGGACTCATGATCTCACGTCACCTGGATTTGAACCCTAGCTGTGTCACCGAGAGCTGTGTGTCCTTGGATAAGTTACTTATTCTCCCTGTAACTCAGTTTACCCATATTTAAAAAAGAGGTAGTAATAGTATTTACCTCAGGAGAATGTTTAGTTATCATAAAGTACTTATGACTAAATTTTACACAACACAGGTGCTGTGTGAATGTGTAATAGGTTCATATCATATCATCAATCAATGTGCAATGTTTGTAGGCCTACTGTATTCACAGAGTCTGATCTGCGCTGGTGGTCCCTGCTGAGAAGGAATGTTTCATCAGGACAAATGGATGCCATTTCGTACAGTAAAGTGGAAGCTGCATGTGTGCTCTTGGAGGTAAGGATATAAAATTTAAACTTTAATTTTAACTAGAAAATTTTAAATGGTTACTTTTTGTTGTAAACTCCCTAAGGGCATAGACTGCCCATTTTATATATATACTCTACAGGGCAGAACAGAGGATTACATATAATTGTTCTTGTTGTCTATTTTTTAGTCGCTAAGTTCTGTCTGACTCTTTGTGACCCCGTAGACTGAAGCCTGCCAGGCTTCTCTGTCCACAGGATTTCCCAGGCAAGAATACTGGAGTGGATTGCCATTTCTTTCTCCAGGAGATCTTCCCAACCCTGGGATTGAACCCACGTCTCCTGCATTGGCAGACAGATTCTTTACCACTGAGCCACTGGGAAGCCCACATATGATAGTAAGGAGCAATTAATAGTTACTTTTAAAAATGAATTAAAATTTGGTCATACAGATATCAAGCTCTCTTATTTTGTTTTATAAACAGAGTAAATACAGTCCCTGGAATGCAGACATGACCCTTAATTGTCACATATTCAGTTGTTCTATAGTTCAGGTTATAGGGGACTTGTTAAAAATGATAACCAAAATGCTATATGTATGCTGTCTAGAACTAGAATAAAGTGTTAACAGTTTGTGCATGAGTCACATTTAAATAATCTATATTTATAAAATAATATCTTAAGGATTGTAATTCTACCAAGTTTCAATGGAAGCAACTGCATATTCACTTAACATCAGTGAAACAAAAAATTTACAATATTATTTTAAAAGATAGACAAAAGAAATTTAAAACAGAGCAATTTACTCTTAAAACAAATCACCAGTCTAGGTTCAATGCAGGATACAGGATGCTTGGGGCTGGTGCACTGGGATGACCCAGAGAGATGGTATGGAGAGGGAGGTAGGAGGGAGGTTCAGGATTGAGAACACGTGTACACCCGTGGCGGATTCATGTTGATGTATGGCAAAATCAATACAGTATTGTAAAATAAAGTAAAAAATAAATTAATTAATTAAAAATTTTAAAAAAGACTCAAGCTTAAAAGTTCTACATTTGTAAAATATTACCTGAGTTGTAATTCTGTTAAGCTACCGTTTGAACAATGGTATTAGACCCTAATGCTGGGACAGATTGAAAGCAAAAGGAGAGCAGGGCAGCAGAGGGTGAAATGGTTAGATGGCATCAGTGACTCAATGGGCATGAATCAGAGCAAACTCTGAGAGATAGTGAAGGACAGGGAAGCCTGGTGTGCTGCATGAAGTCCACGAGGCCACAAACAGACACGACTGAGAGACTGAACAACAACAAATATTCACTTAACAGCAATGAAGGTAAGAGAAAGCAAACTTCCTTAGAAAAGAAACAAAAATAATTTTGCTGTGGTACAGGATCTTCAGAAGTTGGCCCAGTTGGGGGCTGGATTATTCAGCTTTCAGGATGTGGGGTGGGAAATATTTAGTGCTTGGTATAGACATTTCTTTGGAGAAGGAAATGGCAACCCGCTCCAGTACTCTTGCCTGGAAAACCCCATGGGCAGAGGAGCCTGGTAGGCTGTAGTCCATGGGGTCGAGAAGAGTCGGACATGACTGAGTGACTTCACTTTCACTCTTCACTTTCCTGCGTTGGAGAAGGAAATGGCAGCCTGCTCCAGTATTCTTGCCTGGAGAATCCCAGGGACGGGGGAGCCTGGTGGGCTGCCGTCTATGGGGTCGCACAGAGTTGGACACGACTGAAGCGACTTAGCAGCAGCAGCAGCAGCATAGACATTTCTCATTGCTGATGGAGAATGTGCTGGGCTAGGGCTGTCTCTTAATGATCACTATTCTTCGTGATGTCATACTTTCCTTGTCCCCTGGAACTCATATTCAATGTCTGAGTAGAGAATGCAGGAGAGAAAGAAAGGCTGAAGCTGAATCAGGTTGCATAAATGGCCAAACTCATCTTCAGTGTCATTTGTACTGGATTCCATCTTTGAACATGTGTAATCCAATGGCATTAACAAAAGTGCTAAGTCGTGCTTCAGTCGTGTCCAACTCTTTGTGACCCCGTGGTCTATAGCCTGCCAGGCTCCTTTGCCACTGGAATTCTCTAGGCAAGAATAGTGGAGTGGGTTACCATTTCCTTCTCCATGGCATTAACAAAAGGCGTAGTAAATCTTTACGTTCTATTCCAGAGTGAGTCTGCCAAATTAGACACATGAGGATACATTGCATATGGCATTTGTAGTGAAATTATTGCAAAAGTACAACAAATTGATGGAGGGAACATTCTATGAATTTGATCCCATGGAAGTGACATTTGGTCCCCAGAGGATACACTTAGATACTCGATCCCTCAGCCATTGCAACTTGATGCTCTTTTTATCAGATTATCAATGATCTGGTAATCCAGTAGAGGACTTGGTGGTCTTCTCAGACCTTTGACACATGCTCTTCTTTAAACATTGGGATGTAAGAAGCTACTTTTCATCAGACAGATTAAATTTAAGCTCTGCCTAACTGAATTTTTCCTGTCATATGCATTTTTTCTTATTCTTCAGTTTTCTCTTGGCCAATAGAATTTTTGACCAATTATTGTAAGTTTTGTTCCTCGTGGGAAATCATTTGGCTTTAAAAAGAACAAATGCCTCTTCTTTTTCTGTAAGGATTTTTCCTTAGTTTCTGTAGGTGTGCAGCTGTTCACAATTACAACTGATTGTTTCATCTGCTTTGGATAGTTTCTCCTCTGTGGTTAAGGGGTGAATTCTCTATTAAGTGGACAATCCAGTATATTTAACTTTATTTTCCCAATGAAGGTCAGAAATGACTAAGTTTTTGAAATTTTCAAATATTACTTTCAAACTATGTATTTTCTATCTTCAGTGAAGTCAGTTCTCACCTTGAAGAATTTAATTTTGATCTGTTAATTCCTTATATGCAATTTCTTATACTTGAAGAGGTGAAAACCATGGAAGAAAATACTTTCAATAAATGCTGAGTTTTCAAAGAGAAACTTTGGAATTCATAGAGTCTTTTCTAAATCAGCTTAATTTTTTTCATATAAATATATCTGAAGATACTTGCTCAAATGTAGACAAGACTTGGATAATTTTCCCGAAGTCTGTGTGTAAGCTTTTCCTTTGTATTTTGCAAAGTAGTTGATTGTTAGTAAATCATTCTTGAATGACTTAAGTTTATATGCCTTTGTGAACTAGCTCTGTGTGTGAGTATGTATATTTGGCAAAAGGCTTTAATATCTTTGTTATCAATCTCACTGTCAGTAGACCTGCTTTATTCAGTTGAATAGTGGCAGTCTCATTATCTGTGGCTACATCTGCTGGGAAAACCAGAGTCTGGCATCGCCATAAGATTAACTTTTTGCTTCTCTTCAAATATGATGAAATATGGCAACAATAAAACACTCTTGTAAAATGATCCCTTTTTCTAGTGTGTTTCATTATGGGAAAGAAAAAATTTTAAGACATTTTCAAAAGCCTATGATATATTTCACCTAAATAAGCCCCTTATTCAAAGATATGTATATACAGCATATGTATTTATATATATGCAGAATTTTTGTTTATGTTTGTGTACACAATATCCTTACCTCTTTTCATTATAGGATAGAATGCAAATCTAGGAAATCCTCTAAAAGGGATTATCTTTTAACATATTTGAGTAAATTTTAGGAAAATAAACCACAAAACTTGATTAAATTACCAACTTTATTTGGTTTTGTTTATTTTTAATGAATTCTTTAGTGATTTTTTGTCTAGATAAAATTCAGACTATATACTGTATCTTTTGGAACATACTCATCAACAAATTGCAAACTTCTGTAACTTCCACCATTTTGGAATTATCTTCTTTTGTTAAACTTTTTACAAAAATCACCAAAATATCAAGAAAATATCATCTAATATGGTCTCCATATAACTTATATGTGCTTATATTTCTTAATGCAAATATATCTGGGAATAAATAGATTCCCAATGTAAACCAAAATATTTTTTATTAAAAACATGTTTCCGTTAGTTTGAGTTCTTGTCCATTTACCACTATTTTCTCAGACTCTAGAATAACATATATGAGTAGAAGAAGAATAAGTACTATGTCTTCATAAAGTCATAGTAATTGTTGGGTTTTTGAGTCATCACTGCCGTTGTCAGCATCAACATAAGCATCTATTATTGAACAGCACTTTATACTCACCATATGTCTTTATGTACAAAGGAGTCCTTATTAAAAACATATGAGGCATGAAAACAACAACACCCAGAATGTGTCTGTTTTACTGATGATGATGCTAGTTAACTGATGGCATAATCAGGCCAGTACTTCTGAGCTGGGATTCACTACACTATTCCTCAGACTGCATCTCAACAGATATCTGTACTTTTTAATATTCAAAGTCTTAATTGACTTTGTACAACATGCAGAGAAGCATACTTATCATGGTGTTCAAAACTTTAAATGATCTAATTCAGTGTGATTAAATGTTCCCAAAGTCCATGGCATCTAGTCATTTGTAATTTTGCAACATATATTTTTACTGCAAGAAATATTAGCTGGTATGAATATGAAAAGAGCACCCAGACAGTGCAGTTTTGTATCCATTATACCCAAGTGTGGGTTTCCCAGGTGGCTCAGTGGTAAAGAATCCACCTGCCAATGCAGGAGATGCAGATTCCATCCCTGGATTGGGAAATGGCAACCCACTCCAGTATTTTTGCCTGTAAAATTCCATTGACTGAGAAGCCTGGTAGGCTACAGTCCATGGGGTTGCTAAGAGTTGGACATGACTGAGCAACTTTAATTTCCTTTTCTTTCTTTAGGGATTCCAGTGTATGTGTGAATAAAATAAGATCAAATGCCAACCTTCTTTATTACTGTATCAATTTTTTATTCATTCTTTTTATATGCACCAGTCTGCATTCATCACAGACCTACTGTGCATTCACCAGGCATTCATACTAGACTCTGCTATGTAAGCTTATAATCTAATGGAAAAGGGCATACATTAAATCAGTTGCAACAAACATAAATGTATGACTGAAAAATGTGAGATTTTGAAATACTTTTTCTTATTGCTTTTTATTCTTTGGTTGTTATCTTTACTTAAATTGAGATATAATAGGCATATAGCATTATATTAGCTTCAGGTGTACAACTTAATGATTTAGTATACCTGTATATTATGAAATGATCACAATTAATCTAGTTAGCATCCATCACCACACATAGTTGCACATTTTTTTCTTGTGATAAGAATTTTTACCATTTACTCTCCTAACAAGTTTCAAAATACAGCATTATTAACTACATTCATCATGCTCTACATTGCATCCACAGGACTTCTTTATTTTACAACTAGAAGTTCGCACCTTTTAACCACCCTCATTCATCTGCTCACCTCCCAGTCCCTGCCTCTGGCAGTCGTCAGCCTGTTCTTTATATCTTTGTTGTTCTTCTTTTTAAGATTCCAAATGTAAATGAGTATTTATCATTCTAGGTCTGACTTAGTTAATGGCTTCAGGATCCATCAGTGTTGTTAAAAATGGCAAGATTTCTGCTTGTTATGGTTGCGTAATTTTCTATTTTGTGTATCACGTTTTCTTTTGGATATTGTCTTTATTGCCTATTACATGTGTTCACTTTTATTAGTATTTTTACATTCACTTTGTTATCTGTAAAATAACCAATAAGAATTGACTGTGTAGAAAGAGGAAATCATGAAAACATCACTAGTTGATCTGGGTTCTGGTTTCAGGTTTGGCACTGATTAGCAATATTATTTTAATAAGGTATTAACAGTTTTAATCTTATGCTGTTTTTGAGTAGGTAATCTTTGATTGGTTTTTCACAAGAATGATGGAATTATTCTGTGACATCATTTTAATTGTATTATATTTATCTATTGCAACCTATCAACCCATGAGAGTATAGGTATCTTGAAGGCCAGTCCCTGAGTCCTTTACATCTTGTGTTCCTAAAAAACTCAATGCATGCTTTGTTGAATGTTGAATATACTTTATTTTTTAAAATTTTTTTAATTGTTAAATATAAATTTATTTATTTTAATTGGAGGTTAATTACTTTACAATATTGTATTGGTTTTGCCATACATCAGCATGACTCTGCCACAGGTATACACGTGTTCCCCATCCTGAACCCCCCTCCCTCCTCCCTCCCCATACCATCCTTCTGGGTCATCCCAATGCACCAGCCCCAAGCATCCAGTATCATGCATCGAACCTGGGCTGGCGATTCATTTCATATATGATATTATACATGTTTCAATGCCAAAAAGAATACATTTGAATCAGTTCTAATGAGGTGGATGAAACTGGAGCCTATTATACAGAGTGAAGTAAGCCAGAAAGAAAAACACCAATACAGCATACTAATGCATTATATGGAATTTAGAAAGATGGTAACGATAACCCTATATGCGAGACAGCAAAAGAGACACAGATGTATAGAACAGTCTTTTGGACTCTGTAGGAGAGGGAGAGGGTGGGATGATTTGGGAGAATGGCATTGAATATACTTTAAAAGTATATTTGTGATGGCAAATATTCCAAGATGACTTTTCATTGTAATCTGTCCCAGAATGACAAATTGAAACATAGGTCTGAAGATAAATATTTTTCAGGTACATTAAAAAGAATAATGAGTGTTTTTACAAAGATTACATTTTTAGGAACAAAGTCTATAGTTGTTAAGACTTTAGGCAGAACAGCAGTTATGAGTCTGTAATTGTATCTGTGTCCAGCAGATGCCACCAGTGCCTCAAATAAAACTCATGTGGCTAAATTTAGAAAAAGCCCACATTTACAAGTAAGCAGATATTATTAAAATCCAAGAGAATATTACACAATCATTCAGATCTTCAGTTAAATGCAAAATAAAACATGTTTATCTTTCTAAAAATGTCTTCAAATTTTCAGTTTGTAATTCTTTGCAGTTATTCTAGGAAAGTAAAGACTACATAGAAAAAAAGTAACACAAACTGGGAGATTACTTCAGCAAAAAAGCTTCCTCTAAGGTCAGGATGAGTTCCAAGATGCCTTTTTTAGATGTGTTTTCCCTGAAAAGATTATAAAAACGATCAAAAAAGGAATAAAGACTATTCCGTTTCTCCTTTTCCTGAGCTGTCCTCTGCCTCCATTGCAGTTGGCAGCTCACTGACTGTTCGCAACTAATGAAGAGACGTGCATTAGGCAGAAGGGAAACTGGAAGAGGAGAGCCAGGGGCAGCCAGTACTGACAAAACTTACCTTGAGAAGGTTAACGTTGTTCAGAGCTTTCTTGGCATTGAAAGCTTCGATTCATAATCATAACATCCTCCTTCCTGAATATTATGTTATTTTTCCCAATGGACTGATTAACAATTTTTCTTTCCTTTTAAAATTAAAAATGAACAAATGTTTACTCACAAGTTCTTGAAATGTCTTTTGTTTTTCTTTGTTTCTTTTTTTAAAACCCCTTACTGCCTTTCTTTTTGAATATAAGAAACTAGACTGTCTTAGATGTTAACTATTTACAACTTAACTAATTTAGATTCACCATTTCCTTTATTTGAAAGCTTATGCTTTATCCAAACTTAATGGATTTTATTAACTGATTAAAAGTAAGTCATATTAAAAAGTAGGATTTCTTAATATTTTTGCAAGGTATGATAGCATATTGTTTTAACATGTTATAGTAACTTTTCTCACTTTATCTAATTTGATCAAATTAATGATTTGAAACACATAACATTATTAATTTGTCATTAGATAGGTCTTTAATATATCATGCTACTTAAGAGATTTAAGAAATAATCAGAAAAGCTATTTGTTTAGAGAAATTTTATGGTTCTAGAATGCTTTTGATGAAATATGTAATTGTTAAGGATTAACATCTAAAGCAATGTGTGAAAAATGACAGAATTTTAATTTTTAAATTGCATAATTTAATAACGGAGTTCAAACAAAGGAACAGGGTAGCCTGTTGTGACTCCCCTGAGTCTTTGAGAAAGCACTCCTTCTCCTCACCCACTGTGACTCAGTACTCATCCATTTCCACATCCGTGTCTGGTGTCCTCATCCGAAGCACGGAGAGAATCAAGGGAAGGAAAACCAAGAATGAGATTCTCTGCGTAAGAACCGCATAATCTGATACTGAAAATGAAAGCCACATAGACTGAGTCGATGCAGTCATCTACGTGGCGTGCAGTTGCAGGCTCTACATTGCTCACTGTCTTGCAGTCATCCGAAGAAGAATGTACCTGGAACAGTGCAGCGCGGTTATGTGCCCTGTTGGGCTCATCCTTATAGACATGTATGCTTTATGCTTTTCTTTGGAATCTTGAGTTTTTCTTTTTTCAGCTTCGATTTGTCATGAAAATAGACACATAATCATGGGTTCAGTGCTTTAAAGAATAAAGATGGAGCTCATGAAAAAAGAGGACTTTCCCATACTCTGCCTCACACTGCCCTATGTGTGTTCTGTAGTAAAGTGTGAAATGGGGAGAATCCCGTGTGTCTGCTGCATGCGAGCAGCTATCTTGGAGGGGGCAGTTATAGAAAGAAGGGTGGTTGGGAGGAGCTGGAAATAGCACTGGGAAATGTGGGTAGACCTGGTACAAATTTTGTGAGGTAAGTAGAATTCTGGTGGTTGGAATGTTTTTTCAAGCTATTGTAGAAGTTTATTTACATTGTTTCCCAGAGTAGGTTCCATCCGCATTCCATCTCCCTCTTAGATGTCTTAAAAATTATTTTTCTTCATTTTACTACTTGATCTGTTAAGCAATAGTAAGGCTTTTATGACTTTACTAACAATGTTTTGTCACGTGAACTAAAATTGTTTTACATGTCTCTCTTTTTTTTAAAAGCAACTAAGATTTTTCAATACAGAGGACCTACCTTAAAATAATAATTTTAAAAACTTACTATCTAGGATATGCTACATTTTCATAAAAGTCTTGGGCAGTAAGTAAAAACTGGATTCATTTTAAAGGTGTCTTTGCTTCAAGGCACATCTTATCCAATGGGGCTGTTTATAGCCTACCTTGTATTTCACTGCTTCCGAGCTCTGTGAGCAAACAGAATTTGCTCACAGGGTGAAACACATGTTTATGGTCCTGAATAAACTGCTCAGATTCAAAAACTATTTGTGTGACAGTGCTAGACGAAGGAATGCTGGAGCCAAAAGGGATGTTTGTAGCCTGTATTTGCATATCAATACCCAGACTCCCCTTTAGGAATACTACTGCTTCGTGACAATGCTGTTGTCTGAGGTCTGGGGCAAAGAAAAACCATAAAAGTTGGGACTCACTTTTCAATGCCCTCGATTCTTTTCTTGTGCTTTGGAAAACTGTGAAACAAGGTCACCAAGTTCCATTCTCCATAGTTTTATTATGCTTTCAATGAAGCAATTGAACCTGCACGGAACCCAGACAGACAGACATCACAAGGCCACTTTGTAGAAAGGCAGCTTCTTTAAAACGTGAATGCTGAAGCTCGATTTGTGAGTTTCATGGGTTTGGGGCCTGTATACTGTTTAAAGAACCAAAGGGAACCAAACCTTTAAGCAAAATATGTAGAACCCTTTTGCCTGCAGAAAAAAGTATAAAATTAAGGATTCTTTTAGCCACAAAGAAGTCAACCTAAGAATGTAAAAGCTATTTGGAAATCCGGCCATGGGTACTGAGGTTATTTTGTAAGGTGATGTCATTTTCTACCTGGTTGGCAAACGGAAGTCTGTTGTCAGTCATTATTTTTTTATAAGTTTTTTTATTTTTTTACTTTATAATACTGTATTTTAAATGGGATCACAGAGCCTGTTCATAGTTTTGCTGAGGTTTTACTTGGAGAAAGATTATTATTTTTTTTTTTCTGACAACACTTTGGACTTCCTGGTGGGAATTTTAGTAAATTTTACCTTATATTTTAGAATGCAGTTGATTTCTTTAGTTGGTTAAACTCTATAGAAACAAAGATTTAAAAAAATGCATATTTTCATATTACTGCCTTTACCCACTACTGCATAGTTAAAAACACTTTGTGAGAGTGCTATGATTGGAAATGTCAGGTTTAGCAGGATTTCTTCATGGATAAATTTTCCCACACAACTACACTGTGTTGTGTTCGCAAACATTTTTTTTTGAACCCATTTCACTTTACCAAACATATTGTTTTGCTTTTGGGTTTTATCATTAGTTTGCTTTTTCTGTGTAGTTCAGACATGTTTCTCCTGAATATTCTTTTATAGCAATCTCAAGAATGACTTACACCATCTAAAATTGTCTTGAATATAGAAAATGCTGCTAACAATATTTCAATTGCTTTGCCCAGAGCTCTGAACAATTTTCCTGATTCACCTCCAATTATCTATTTATGCTGTGCTAAGTTGCTTCAGTCCTGTCTGACTCTTTGCAACCCCATAGACTATAGGCCACCAGGCTCCTCTGTCCATGGGATTCTCCAGGCAAGAATACTGGAATTCATTGCCATGCCCTCCTCCAGGGGATCTTCCCAACCCAGGAATCAAATCCATGTCTCTTACAACTTTCTTATCCCTTTGTCTGCCAATGGACATCTGGGTTGCTTCCATGTCCTGGCTATTGTAAACAGTGCTGCGATGAACATCGGGGTACGTGTGTCTCTTTCAGTGCAGGTTTCCTTGGTGTGTATGCCCAGCAGTAGGACTGCTGGGTCGTCGGGCAGGGTTTTTTTTTCCGTTTTTTAAGGAATCTCCACGCTTTTATCCATAGTGACTGTACCAGTTTGCATTACCACCAACAATGTAAGAGGGTTTCCCCTTTCTCCACACCCTCTCCAGCATTTATTGCTTGCAGACTTTCTGATAGCAGCCATTCTAAACAGTGTGAGATGGTACCTCACTGTGGTTTTTATTTGCATTTCTCTGATAATGAGTGATGTTGAGCATCTTTTCATGTGTTTGTTAGCCATCTGTATGTCTTCCTTGGAGAAAGGTCTGTTTAGTTCTTTGGCTCACTTTTTGATTGGGTTGTTTATTTTTCTGGTATTGAGCTACATGAGATGCTTGTATATTTTGGAGATTGATTCTTTGTCAGTTGCTTTGTTTGCTATTATTTTCTCCCAATCTGAAGGTTGTCTTTTCACCTTTCTTATAGTTTCTTTTGTTGTGCAAAAGCTTTTAAGTTTAATTAGGTCCCATTTGTTTGTTTTTGCTTTTATTTCCATTACTCTATGAGGTAGGTTATAGAGGATCTTGCTGTGGTTTATGTCAGAGAGTGTTTTGCCTATGTTTTCCTCTAGGAGTTTTATAGTTTCTGGTCTTACATTTAGATCTTTAATCCATTTTGAGTTTATTTCTGTGTATGGTGTTAGAACATGTTCTAGTTTCATTCTTTCACAGGTGGTTGACCAGTTTCCCCAGCACCACTTGTTAAAGAGATTGTCTTTTCTCCACTGTATATTCTTGCCTCCTTTGTCAAAGATAAGGTGTCCATTGGTGCGTGGATTTATCTCTAGGCTTTCTATTTTGTTCCATATTTCTGTCTTTGTGCCAGTGCCATGGTATCTTGATGACTGTAGCTTTGAAGTATAGTTTGAAGTCAGGCAGGTTGATTCCTCCAGTTCTCTTCTTTTATCTCAAGATTGCTTTGGCTAGTCCAGGTTTTTTGTGTTTCCAGACAAATTATGAAATTATTTGTTCTAGTTCTGTGAAAAATACCATTGGTATCTTGATGGTTCAGTTCAGTTCAGTTGCTCAGTTGTGTCTGACTCTGTGACCCCATGTACTGCAACATGCCAGGCCTCCTTGTCCATCACCAACTCCCGGAGTTCACCCAAACTCATGTCCATTGAGTCGGTGATGTCATCCAACCATCTCATCCTCTGTCATCCCCTTCTCTTCCTGCACTCAATCTTTCCCAGCATCAGGGTCTTTTCAAATGAGTGAGCTCTTCACAACAGGTGGCCAAAGTATTGGAGTTTCACCTTCAACATCATTCCTTCCAGTGAATATTCAGGACTGATCTCCTTTAGGATGGACTGGTTGGATCTGCTTGCAGTCCAAGAGACTCTCAAGAGTCTTCTCCAACACCACAGTTCAAAAGCATCAATTCTTTGGCACTCAGCTTTCTTTATAGTCCAACTCACATCCATACATGACTACTGGAAAAACCACAGCCTTGACTAGATGGACTTTTGTTGACAAAGTAATATCTCTGTTTTTTAATATGCTGTCTAGGTTAGTCATAACTTTCCTTCCAAGGAGTAAGTGTCTTTTAATTTCATGGCTGAAGTCACCATCTGCAGTGATTTTGGAGCCCAAAAAACTAAAGTCTGACACTGTTTCCCCTTCTATTTGCCATGAAGTGATGGGACCAGATGCCATGATCTTAGTTTTCTGAATGTTGAGCTTTAAACCAACTTTTTCACTGTCTTCTTTCACTTTCATCAAGAGGTTCTTTAGTTCTTCACTTTCTGCCAAAAGGGTGGTGTCATCTGCATATCTGAGGTTATTAATATTTCTCCCAGCAATCTTGATTCCAGCTTGTGCTTCTTCCAGCCCAGCGTTTCTCATGATGTACTCTGCATATAAGTTAAATAAGCAGGGTGACAACATACAGCCTTGATATACTCCTTTTCCTATTTGGAACAAATGTGTTTTTCCCCGTCCATTTCTAACTGTTGCTTCCTGACCTGCATACAGATTTCTCAAGAGGCAGATCAGGTGCTCTGGTATTCCCATCTCTTGAAGTATTTTCCACAGTTTATTGTGATCCACATAGTCAAAGGCTTTGGCATAATTCAGTAAAGCAGAAATATATGTTTTTCTGGAACTCTCTTGTTTTTTTGATGATACAGCAGATGTTGGCAATTTGATCTCTGGTTCCTCTGCCTTTTCTAAAACCAGCTTGAACATCTGGAAGTTCATGGTTCACATATGGCTGAAGCCTGGACTGGAGAATTTTGAGCATTACTTTACCAGCATGTGAGATGAGTGCAATTGTGTGGTAGTTTGAGCATTCTTTGACATTGCCTTTCTTTGGGATTGGAATGAAAACTGACCTTTTCCAGTCCTGTGGCCACTGCTGAGTTTTCCAAATTTGCTGCCATATTGAGTGCAGCACTTTCATAGCTGCACTCATAGGATTTGAAATAGCTCATCTGGAATTCCATCACCTTCACTAGCTTTGTTCGTAGTGATGCTTCCTAAGGCCCACTTGACTTTGCATTCTAGGATGTCTGGCTCTAGGTGAATATGAAAAAGCTTGATAGGGACTGTGCTGAATTTATGGATTGGTTTGGATATATACTTATTTTTACTATATTGATTCTTCTCATCTATGAACATGGTATATTTCTCCATTTATTTGTGTCATCTTTGATTTCTTTCATCATGTTTTACAGTTTTCTATATATAGGTCTTTTGTTTCTTCAGATAGATTTATTCCTAAGTATTCTATTCTTTTTGTCTCAATGGTGAATGGAATTGTTTTCTTAATTTCTCTTTCTGTTTTCTCATTGTTAGTGTACAGGAATGCAAGGGATTTCTGTGTATTAATTTTATATCCTCAAACTTTACTATATTCATTGATTGGCTCTAGCAATTTTCTGGTGGTGTCTTAGGCTTTTCTACATAAAAGATCATGTCATCTGCAAACAGTGAGAGTTTTACTTCTTTTCCAATCTGGAAATATTTTATTTATTTTTCTTCTCTGATTGCTGTGGCTAAAACTTCCAAAACTATGTTGAATAGTAGTAGTGAGAGTGGGCACCCTTGTCTTGTTCCTGATTTTAGGGGAAATGCTTTCAATTTTTTGCTATTGAGGATAATGTTTGCTGTGGGTTTATTATATATGGCTTTTATTATGTTTAGGTATGTTCCTCCTGTGTGTCTTTTCTGGAGTATTTTTATCATAAATGGGTATTGGAATTTGTCAAAGTCTTTCTCTGCATCTATTGAAATAATCATATGGTTTTTATCTTTCAATTTGTTACTGTGGTGTATCACATTGATGATTTGTTAATAATGAAGAATCTTTGCATCCCTGGGATAAAGCCTACTTGATATTATCTTTTTAATATGTTGGTGGATTCTGTTTGCTAGAATTTTGTTGAGTATTTTTCCATCTATGTTCATCAGTGATATTGGCCTGTAGTTTTCTTTTTTTTGTGGCATCTTTGTGTGGTTTTGGTGTTAGGGTGATGGTGGCCTCATAGAATGAGTTTGGGAGTTTACCTTCCTCAAAATTTTCTGGGAGAGTTTGCATAGGATATGAGTTAGCTCTTCTGTAAATTTTTGGCAGAATTTCACCTGTGAAGCCATCTGGTCCTGGGCTTTTGTTTGTTGGAAGATTTCTGATTAGTTTCGCTTTCTGTCCTTGTGATGAGTCTGTTAAGATTTTCTATTTCTTCCTGATTCAGTTTTGGAAGGTTATACTTTTCTAAGAATTTGTCCATTTCTTCCAGTTGTCCATTTTATTGGCATATAGTTGCTGACAGTAATTTCTTATGATCCTTTGTATTTCTATGTTATCTGTTTATCGAAATTTCTCCAATTTCATTTCTAATTTTGTTAATTTGATTCTTCTCTTTTTTCTTGATGAGTCTGGCAAATGGCATGTCTATTTTATTTATCTTCTCAAAGAAGCAGGTTTTAATTTTGTTGATTTTTGCTGTAGTCTCTTTTTTTCCCCATTCATTTATTTCTGCTCTTATTTTTAAGATTTCTTTCCTTCTACTAACCCAGGGGGTCTTCATTTCTTCTTTTTCTAGTTGCTTCAGGTGTAAAGTTAGGTTATTTATTTGATTTTTCTCTTGTTTCTTGAGGTAAGCTTGTATGGCTATGAGCTGTCCCCTTAGCACTGCTTTTACTGAATCCCATAGGTTTTGGGTTGTTGTGTTTTCATTTTCATTTGTTTCTATACATATTTTGATTTCTTTTTTTATTTCTTCTATGATTTGTTGGTTATTCAGAAGTGTGTTGTTTAGCCTCCATAAGTTTGTATTTTTTTTTAATTTTTATTCTAACTTCGGTTTACTTTACATCACTGTATTAGTTTTGCCAAACATTGACATTAATTCCCACCAGCCATTAAAAAGAATACATTTGAATCAGTTCTAAGTTTGTATTTTTAATAGTTTTTTTTTCCCTGTAGTTGACATCTAATCTTACTGCATTGTGATCAGAAAAGATGCTTGAAATAATTTCAGTTTCTTTGAATTTACCAAGGCTAGATTTATGGCCCAGGATGTGATCTATCCTGGAGAATGTTCAGTGTGCTCTTGAGAAAAAGGTGAAATTCATTGTTTTGGTGTTCCATTGTATTATTTGAAGTTTGTGTTTCCTTGCTAATTTACTGTTTGGTTGATCTATCCATAGGTGTGAGTGAGGTGTTAAAGTCTCTCACTATTATTGTGTTACTGTTAATTTCCCCTTTCATACTTGTTAGTGTTTGCCTTATGTATTGCAGTGCTCCTATGTTGGGTACATATATATTTATAATTGTTATATCTTCTTCTTGGATTGATCCTTTGATCATTATGTAGTGTCCTTCTTTGTCTTTTTTCATGGTCTTTATTTCAAAGTCTATTCTATCTGATATGAGTATTGCTACTCCTGCTTTCTTTTGGTCTCCATTTGCATGACATATCTTTTTCCAGCCTTTCACTTTCAGTCTGTATGTGTCCCTTGGTTTGACTTGGGTCACTTGTAGACAGCATATAAAGGAGTATTGTTTTTCCATCCATTCGGCTAGTCTTTGTCTTTTGGTTGGGGCATTCAACCCATTTCCTTTTAGGGTAATTATTGATAAGTATGATCCCATTGCCATTTACTTTATTGTTTTGGGTTCGAGTTTATAACCTTTTCTGGGTTTCCTGTCTAGAGAAGATCCTTTAGCATTTGTTGAAGAGCTGGTTTGATGGTGCTGAGTTCTCTCAGCTTTTGCTTGTCTGTAATCTTTTGATTTCTCCTTCATATTTGAATGAGATCCTTGCTGGCTACAGTAATCTGGGTTGTAGGTTTTTCTCTTTCATCACTTGAAGTATGTGCTGCCATTCCCTTCTGGCCTGAAGAGTTTCTATTGAATGATCAGCTGTTATCCTTATGGGAATCCTCTTATGTGTTGTTTCTTTCCCCTTGCTGCTTTCAGTATTTGCTCTTTATGTTTGATCTTCATTAGTTTCTTAATATATGACTTGGGGTGTTTTGCCTTGTGTTTATTCTGTTTGGGACTCTCTGGGTTTCTTGGACTTGGGTGGCTATTTCCTTTCCCATTTTAGGGAAGTTTTCAACTATTATTTCCTCAAATATTTTTCTCATGCCCTTTCTTTTTGTCTTCTTCTTCTTGGACTCTATGATTCGAATGTTGGGGCATTAAACATTGTTCCAGAGGTCCCTGAGGTTGTCCTCATTTCTTTTCTTTTTTTTCTTTTTTCCTCTCTGCTTCATTTATTTGCACCATTCTATCTTCCACCTCAATTACCCTATCTCTGCCTCAGTTATTCTACTGTTGGTTCCCTCCAGAGTGCTTTTGATCTCATTTATTGCATTATTCATTATTGACTTGCTCTTCTTTATTTCTTCTAGGTCCTTGTTAAACTTTTCTTGCATCTTTTCAATCTTTGTCTCTATTTATCTGTAACTCCATT
>SJYQ01003650.1:17293-27370 GCA_006410935.1 Redunca redunca
TTTGGAATGATATGAAAATTCAATATGCATTCTATCTATAATAAAAACTCTTATTCATTGTTTTCTTAAAGAGAAAAACAAGACACAATTTGTAAAGGTTGATCAGGGTACTCCGTTCTTCAATTACTTTAGCAATAATTAATCATCCTAATTCTTATATCGTATGACTTTGCAGTAGGAGGCATGCCCCCTAATTACCAAAGGGTATTTATGCCTGATTATTAAGCAGCTGTATAGCTAAAGAGATATGCATGTACTAAAGATAGAAATCATTTATCAAAATGACTACAAAAGACAATGATATATTTTTGACTTCTTATGGTGTTCTCCTTTTTCAGTCATGGGTTTCCATTTTCAGTGTTCTTTAGTTCTAATGATATTTATAAATGCTATGAAAATATATAAAAAGAGGTGGTATCTTTCTAGGAATAAATACTTACTCATAGAATCAGAGAATATTATTGCTGGAGGATACATTGAAGATTATCCCTCATTTTATAGAAGAGTTAGCCAAAAAGGAGATAGCTAGCTACTGACAGAGTCAGAGATGGAATTCATATCTCTTGATATGAGTTAACATAGAGTTTTTCTTTTTAGCTTGTTTTTAAAGAGGATGGTTAAATTAAGAACAGTAGAAGCATTGACAATCTAGAAAGCATTGCCATAATTCAACAACACATCATGAGTGGTAATAAGCTCTTCAAAACTCTAACAACCTTGTTACCAAATTAAGGTTGATCTTCTGTCATGGTGCTAAGACACCATAAAATAGTTCTTGGGATAGGTCCATAGCTGAGCCCAATAGTAGACTCCATAGGAGATACCTACATACTCTGCAGGTTTTATAGATCACTTTAAAATATGTTTTAAAATATGCTTCCTCTCTGTTGTAGCCTCCAATTCAGACCTACATTCACATACTGCTGACACTCTTAAACTCTTTCCTTGATTCACATGGTTATTGATTAATTGTTGGCATATACCATATATGGGCACCTATCGGTGCAGGAGACATAAAAGATGTGGGTTCGATCCCTGGGTTGGGAAGATCCCCCAGAGGAGGTCATGGCAACCCACTCCAGTCTTCTTAGCTGGGAAATCCCATGGACAGAAAATTCTGACAGACTACATTCCATGGGGCTGTAAAAGTTGGACATGACTGAAGAGACTGAGCATACACTATATAGATATTGAAAAAGAAATCTCAGCAAGGAAACCTATAGTACCTAAAAGAAGATCAGTATGGGTGACTGATCCAGAAAAGCATTAAAGTGTTGACAAAAAAGCCATATTAATAAGACTCAGTGATGGAAGACCAAAATTCATGCTTTGTCTCACGATCCAATAGGTACCCGATAAATATTTTTAGAATGAACAGACTCTAATGAGCCACATATACAAGGATTTGGATTGGAATATACACTAGATTTTGAAGTTATAAGAACTCAAGTAGGAAAGAGTTCATAAGGAGTAGGGCATAAAGGTAAAATGGTAATAGAAACACCAGTTATCATATTAAATAAAGAGGACTAAGGACTTCTCTTGGATGGCATTTAGAATCAACTAACAGACTAAATTTATGATACCATAAAACCATAATAAAGGGATTCCCTGGTGGCTCAGATGGTAAAAAATTCACCTGCAATGCAGGAGACCCAAGTTCGATCTCTAGGTTGGGAAGATCCCCTGAAAAATGGAATGGAAACTCACTCCAGTATTCTTGCCTGGAGAATCCCATGGATAGAGGAGCCTGGTGGGCTAGTCCATGGGGTCACAAAGAGTTGGACACGACTGAGTGACTAACAATTTCACTTTCAAAAGCAAATAACGATTACTAATAACTGGTTAAAATAGGCCATGGTACATGATCACAGGTTATAGTAATCTTAACTTCAGAGTAAAGCAAAATCCCTAAGAAGTACATTTTAAAATAACCATAATAGTAACTATATGCTGCATCAGCTAATATTTAGGACATACAAGGTATAAACTTTGCCCTTCACACCTACCCATGGTGTGCAAGATTTAATAGGTAACTCAACCAGAGAAGTAGAACTTCATTATCTATTTTTTCCTTCAACTGTCCCAGGGCATCTTTCTGGAATGACCAGAGATTCATGGGATGTGCAGGA
Source organism: Redunca redunca (assembly GCA_006410935.1). NCBI lineage: Eukaryota > Metazoa > Chordata > Mammalia > Artiodactyla > Bovidae > Redunca > Redunca redunca. The sequence goes on from SJYQ01003650.1 coordinate 19,426, forward strand.
AAATTTCCGTCATTCCTTCCTATGTGGAATAACTACCTGATTCCTGAATACAACTATCCTAAAAATCAAAAATATCAGTGGCATCAAAAGACATAGGGCATGTAAGTCCTAATATAATATCTCAACATCACAGAGGAAAAAAGTCAAAAGTAAATGAAAGCTTTCCAAACAGTGAAATAAGGGATATGGTCCTATTTGTTCTGTGACTGTCACAACATTCTTCATTAACATAGAAATTACAAACAAATCATAAAAGAACTAGCTCATGGAAAGACCTAGCCTTACTATATCTACATTATCTTTTCTCTTCCAACCATTTTCTAGCAGGGTCAGGAGTTGCCTTAGTTGAAGGAGACTGCATTCATATCAAGGCTTTGGGAAGGTTTTTAGAGGGCAAATAAAACTCATAAGGCAAATAGTGACATCATAAAATCTGATATTTCCTGTTTGGTTGACAAGGTTTCATTATCCTACCTCCCAATACGCAGGATTCTGCACTAATATTGGAGGCTCAAAGAGGTGGCCAAAGATTCCTAAATCAAGCCATTTCCAAATCTCCATAAAGTTACTGAATGCGTAGTATTTGCCAGTCACTGTGATAGATTTTGACAATTACAACAAATATCTGTATGGTACTTTAGAGATACTAGTAACAAGATCAATTAAAAAAAAAAAAAAGAAGAAGAAGAAGAAGAAGAAGGGGGGGCAGCATCTGCCCAGAGAAAGTTCTTTCTATGGCTCTATCAGAAGAGCAAGAGTTCCTGACTGTACAAACACATTTTAAGTCTGCCTGATTACATATGCTTATAACCAACTGGCCGAATTAGTCATAACAATTCACAATTCATAACATTTTATAACGTTCAATTCAGCAAAGCCAAACAACACTGGAAAAAGGAAATATACTCTTCCAGTGGAAGGAGAATGATAGTATCTACTGAAGAGTCATCTAATCTTCTACACAGGATATCATAGTAGAGTATAAGGATGGAGGCTTCTTTAGTTATGATGGTGGGAGACAAATGTACCAAAGAGGTAATATATGAGTTGGATCCCCAATGTTGAAAAGGAGAACTATTTGAAGGAAGAGCATTTCAAACAGAACAGAAAACAAATTCAGATATTCTGAAAATGAAATGAGCTCTGTGTGTGTTCAAAAACAAAATTGTCAACAGAGTAGCTGGAAAATGGGGGGAAGGGTAGAGAGAGATGAGTCAGAGAAGTAGACAAATCAGGTAAATCTTGTAAGGTCTCTATAAAGGGTTTGGATTTTATTATATATGGTTTGAGGAACCATTGGGGATTTGTTTGTTTTTTAATGAATAATTACAAACATATATACAATAGAGAGACTGATAAAATAAACCCCATATAACCATCACTCAAATTCATTAATTATCAAAATTTTGCCATATTTGCTCCATCTGTCCTATTTTTTTTTGCTTCAGTATTTTTAACACAAATCCCATATTTTATGTTATTTCACCAGTATATACATAATTTGGCATGCATCTCTGAAAAGTATGGATATTTTTAAATGGAAGCAAAGTTGACATATTATTATATTAGTTTTCAGGAGAAGGAAATGGCAACCCACTCCAGTATTCTTGCCCAGAGAATCCCAGGGATGGAGGAGCCTAGTGGGCTGCCATCTATGGGGTCACACAGAGTCGGACACGACTGAAGCGACTTAGCAGCAGCAGCATATTAGTTTTAGTTGTACAACATAGTGATTCAATATTTTATAGGTTATACAGAATTTTAATTTATTATAAAATATTGTCTATATTCCTGGATTATGAACCCAGATCCACACTCTTAACTACTATTTTATATTGCCTCTATCTTATTTACTATTGCCCCATCCAATATAGTTTTCACATATATAAATGTTTAATTTAAATATATAAAACATGCAAATTTGAAGAGCATTCATTGACCTTCCTTAAATGATAAAAGCTTCTCAAGCTGTATCTATAGATTATGATCTGCAAAGGAGACATAAGGGAATTATGTTCAGTTCCTTTGCCCCTAGTTTGACCTCCTACCAATCCTTAAATATAGCATGCAACAAATGGATCAGGTTAAAGAGGGGAAATTTTTCAAATATATAGTCTTAATTATAGGGTTGGCCAAAAATTTCACTTTGATTTTTCATAAGACCATTTGGAAAAACCTGAATGAACTTTTTTGAGGGCCAATCTACTTTTTAATTGAAAGATAATTGCTTTACAGAATTTTGTGGTTTTCTGTTGTACATCAACAAGAATCAGCCATAGGTAAACCCATGTCTCCTCCCTCCCGAACTTCCCTCCCATCTCCCTTCTCCTCACACACTTCTAGATTGTCACAGAGCCCCTGTTCTTGGTTCCCTGAGTCATAAACAGCAAATTCCCATTGACTATCTGTTTTACATATGGTGTTGTAAGTTTCCATGATACTCTCTCCGTACATCTTACCCTCTCCCTCCTCCCCTCCCCACATGTCCATAGGTCTCTCCTCTGTGCCTGTTTCTTCATTGCTGCCCTGAAAATAAATTCATTAATACCATCTTTCTAGATTCCATATATATGCATCAGTATACAATATTTATATTTCTCTTTCTGACTTACTTCACTCTGTATAAATAGGGTCTAAGTTCATCCACCTCATTATAACTGACTCAAATGCATTCCTTTTTATGGCTGAGTAGTATTCTATTGTATATATGTACTTTTTGACCAAAACAATGTCTCCAAACCTACCAGATAACAGAGAAATAAGAAATCTCTTCCATTTGTGGACCTTCCTTGTTGTTTTGTACTTTGTATTAAAAAGAACTCTAGCATAGATAAGCTTCATTTGCTACTGACTACAAAAAATAAGCTGAAATGAAGGAAAAAGACAAACCATATTCAATGAAAAAAGACAACTTCAACCTATGACCTAGGATAGGAAACACAAGAAGCTTGAATGATCTTGTGGACAGGAACAAAACTAAGGAGATTGACTTGAATATCTTAGCAAAGCATTCACAGTGTGAACAGCCAATGTAGTCCATTGACACTATTTTAGTCAGACGGTAAAGTCAATTACTAAATTTAGCTCACCTATTGTTGTTCAATGATGAACCACTACAGCAATTTCTTTTTCTGAAACAATACTAAAAAATATCAAACAACATACATAGTCTCCCTTTATCCTCAGGGAGATCAAACCGGTCAATCCTAAAGGAAATCAGTCCAGAATATTCATTGGAAGGACTGATGCTGAAGCTGAAAATTCAGTACTTTGGTCACCTGATGCGAAGAACTGGCTCACTCGAAAAGACCCTGATGCTGGGAAAGATTGAAGGCAGGAGGAGAAGGGGACAACAGAGGATGAGATGGTTGGATGGCATCACTGACTCAATGGACATGAGTTTGAGGAAGCTCTGGGTGTTGGTGATGGACAGGGAAGCCTGGTGTGCTGCAGTCCATGGGGTCGCAAAGGGTCAGATATGACTGAGTGACTGAACTGAACTATTCTCCAGGAATACATTCCAAGCCCTCCAGTAAACTACAGATAATACTGAATCCTAAATATACTATGTTTTTTTCTATAACATACACACCTATGAAAGAATTTAATTTCTAAATTAAGAACTAATTGGTGGGGGAGGGTGTTCCACTGGACAAAGAAATAATTCACATCCTGGGCAGAACAGAGTAGAACAGCTGAAATTTCATCATGCTACTCAGAATGTCGTGCAATTTAAAACTTATGAATTATTTCTGGAATTTTCCATTTAATACTTTTGGACTGCAGTTGACCACAGGTAACTGACAATGCAGAAAGTGAAACTACAGAGAAAGGAGCACTATTGTATACTTAGAGAATCACATTTTTGTGAATAGCAATGGTCCTCTACCATGCCAAAATGATGGGGAAATCATCAAAGATGTCCAAACTGAACTCCAATAATCCAATTAAGAATTTTGCATTTCTTACTAACGCATGAATAGCAGAAAAGGCGGGGGAAATTCTCCTACCAAGGCTCTTTGCTTTCCAAAGAGAGTTTTCTTATATCATACGATTTAAGCCACACACATCTAGAGAGTAATACACAAAACAGAAACAGGGGAAGGAGATATTGATAGAGAAAGAGAAAAAAGGTGACCAAAGGAGACAGTGGAAGTTTTCTTTAACATCTATAGAAGTGCTCTGAGTTCTCAAATGAAGAGTTTCAAATTTGTAAAGGAATGAAAAAATTCATTTCAAAGTTTCACCTAAGAAAAATCTTCCTTTTTATTTTATCCTAGGAGCTTCTGTAATCTCATGCTCTGCCCAGTGGTCTGGCACTCAACCAACACAAAGAGTTAATTCAACCTGTCTCTATACACCCAGTTGCATTTCTAACTATTATCTTCTCTCTTACCCCTATACCCATTCACCTCATCTAAAAACAAAGCAAAACAGAAAACAATGAAGAAGTCCAAACTTTAGTCAGAACTTTAATACATCAAAATACTAAATTATGCTAAATTTCTTACTTTAATTTTTCATGCTGAATGATACATTTTATGATTTTTTAAATCTCTAATAAATGGCTAAGTATCTGTCAAAGATAATGAGTTTTGGTATTAATTCAACTACTGTTTCCTAATGCAAAGATTTAATATTACAGGCCAAGTGCATCAAATCCCTATCTGGGGGGACTTTCTGCAATAGACTCATCAGAACATTCTTGATTATATATTTTTAGTATCTTATAATTTACCTAAAGGAAAACTTTCAGTGTCTGAGAGGGTAACAGGCAGGAAGTCTAGGGGTCCCCAAGTGGAGGAAATAGGCTGCAAGTGTCAGATATTTTTTTCTCTCTCTTAAGCAGCAGGAGGAAACAAACTACAAGTATCTGATTTTTTTTCCCTTCTCTATACTAAATTAAAAGGAGGTTTCTTTTAAAACTCTGTGTTGTTATGACAACACCTGGTTCCACCATAACTTAACTTTTCTCAAACCTGAACTAACCTATGCACTTTTCTTATGGAAAAGTTTATCTTAAGCTATGTTAATGAACTATGTATTTACTTTAGAAACTGCCTTTCTTCAAGATTCATGTCAATAGTTTTATGGCCCGGGATGACTCACCTTGTGCCAATGCTATCTCAAAATGCTTGTTGTGGGTGAAGGGCCTGGTGCCATTCTCTGAGGTTTGAGACATTTCCTTTCTCTAATTAGCAGCTTGCTAATAGGTATATAACTTCTTGCTAAAAACTAGTAAGGGGGCACTCTTTCTGCCCTCTTCTGATGTCTATGTCAGAAGTTTCTCTATCTCTTTTATACGGTTGTAGCCACGTATTCCAGGAAACAAACTCACTCAGAAGGACAATGCAGATAGTGGAGTGCAGTTTATTACATCAGTGGGCCCAAGGCAGTGTCTCCTCTTAGCCAAGGACCCCGACCAGCATTTGTGAAAATCTTTTATACCCCATGTGTATGTGTCCAAACCCACCACCCCAAATTCCTTGAGACTTACATAAACCAAGGAAAATACAATCCCAATAACCCCATCATTCATGTGTTATGTGCTCATGTGCTCAAACAGTCAAACAATTAACCAATAATCAATAAACCCGAGGTTACACTCCAATAGATATAGAAAAATTTAGGGCCTGTCTGGAGGAAGGGGTGATTAGTGTATGTTTTCTCTTAGGCGATGTGTAACCTAGATATGATCTTCAAGGCTCCCCTGTCTGGAGGGGGTCTTATCCTTCTGTTGTTGTTTTAATAGGCACTAAACACAGAGTTCAGAGTCCATTGGAAAGGTGGCCGAGCATGATCAGCATGAACAGGCCTAAGATGGAGTCCAGGCCTTATGAATTCCTTCTTCAATACTTTAATAAAACTTTATTACACAAAAGCTCTGAGCAATCAAGTCTTGTCACTGGCCCCAGATCGAATTCCTCTCCTTTGGAGGCCAAGAATCCTGGTGTCATTCATGGCTCATAGCAACAACCTTTCATATCCATGATCTTTGAGCAGAAATGCAGAATCAGGTCAAGTATTCCTTAATTTCCAACTGCCTTTTGACTCTCTGATATACCCAATGCACCAGAAACCAACAGGAAAATCTCTCACAAAATGCACAGAAAGCTAGTACATTTAATCCTATGGCATTGTGCTAGTTTACCTGCCTACTGGGATTGAACTGGGTTGGACTGGGTTGAATTGAGGCATAATGTTAAGTGGAAACAATTTGACTTTAAGGTGCTCCCATCTACCTTCATTTGTCCCCCTCTTGTTTCTTGATAAACATTTTGAGTCACCATACGAACTCCTTGCCCTTGTATGGCCATTCTAAGTGCTTTAAAGATACCTCATTACCACCAGTGCACAATTTCACTTAGACTTTCTCCCATTCCAAAGTACTCCACTACTGAAATTATCCCTCATCTCTAACCAAAGAACACCATGTTGTTGAAACAGCTGCCCAGTATTATATGTAACTTGATTCAATTAAAATTAGTCACCTAAAAGTGGAAATAAATAAACTAATATTCACTTTCCTTCCCCAGTCTCACCAGGAATATTTGCACTTGGCAATTGGGATAAATCACAGTCTGGTATGACTGCAGACTATGCAGCAAAGTAAAGAACTATTAGCAAATTAGGGGAAGAACAAAAGATAATAAAATGAAGGAAGTGAGAATACAATGCTCTCTCAAGAAATATGTTAGAGAAGGGAAGGCTACAGCCCATGGAAGAAGCCAGGCCAAGCCAATCTTTCCTTTTGCTAATGTCTTTTAACTATTGGAGTCTGGAGAGTGAGGTGACTTGAATGTCTTCGTAGTGTAAAGAAAGCAGCCAATAAAGAGGAGTGGGTAGGAAAGTAGAGAGATTTGACAATTGATGGATCAAGATTCTGGAGGAGGGATAAGGTGACTGGATTATGGAGAGAAGATAGACTCAAGGGCACAGATTAGCCTTGGAAAAGAATGATGTATAAATGAGAAAAACTAGATACAAATTTAGAGGAGAGAAGAATCAGGTCTTTGCCTTCTATGGCAGAGGAGTTAAAATAATTTGCATATATTGAAGTGGTAGGGATAGGAGAAAATGAGGGTCTGAAAAAAGCGATATGGTTTGAAACAGAAACAGTGGAGATTGGAAAAGAAGGTCAGTAGGAATCATAAAAAGACTGGTAACCAGTACTGACAACTGCATCAATGTGAGAAAAAAACATATTTCAAAGTGCCAAATCGTTATACAATGTAGTTATCAAAAGCGACTCAACCAAGACTGGGGGGTTTGAGAGGAGAGGCAAAATAAATGGATAATTAGACGATCTAGGTGTGAGAATGTGTAGAGTAGCTGAGGGAAATGGCAAAAAGACACAAGAATAGGGTACTAGTGGGAGTATCAACACTAGGTAAAGAAAACTGTGAAATTGAAAGCAAGTGATCCTTAGGTAAAATGTAGCATGGCAAGGATCAGAGTACTCAGTAAGGCTAAGGATCTGCTTATATGTAGAAGCAGAAAAAGTGAAGAAAGGAGTAATAGTTTAAAATTGCAGAGTTGGAGCATAGTGGTCAAAGTATACAGACTTTGGAACCAGTCAAATCTTGGTTCACATCTTTAGTTTCTTTATCTACATGTCTGTGTTACTTTGGGGTAAATTTACATGACCTTTCCAGGCTCAGTTTCCTCATCTGTAAAACAGTGATAATACTAGTACTTTTTCTTTTGGCCAAGACATGCAGCATGTGGGATCCTAGTTCCCCAACCAAGGATAGAACCCATGCTCCCTAAAGTGGAAGTATGGAGTCTTAACCACTAGACCACCTGGGAAGTCCCTACTATTTACTCCAAAAGTTACCAGAAAGAATACATAAGTTATATAAATTGTTAATACAGTGCCTTGTACATTGTATTATTTTTAAATTATTGTAATTGCCAAATTTTTATAAAGACTATTTTTTATTGA
>SJYQ01003654.1:0-51396 GCA_006410935.1 Redunca redunca
GGATAAGGGAAGGCATCTTTGCTGAGGAGGGCCCTGCACAGAGGCCTGGAGGCTGCCCAGAGCTCTGGGCAGCACTGTGCCCTGGCTCAGTCCCCTTGCCTCCTGACCCAGCGTGTTCCGCCACAGGTCTCTTACCGGGCCCAGCAGGGTGACACGCGGCGGGCGGTGCAGAAGATGGTGCTGGTGTGGGTGCTGGCCTTCCTGCTCTATGGACCCGCCATCCTCAGTTGGGAGTACCTGTCTGGCGGCAGCTCCATCCCCGAGGGCCACTGCTACGCCGAGTTCTTCTACAACTGGTACTTCCTCATCACGGCCTCCACCCTTGAGTTCTTCACCCCTTTCCTCAGTGTCACCTTCTTCAACCTCAGCATCTACCTGAACATCCAGAGGCGCACCCGTGTCCGGCTGGATGGAGTGCGCGAGGCGGCCACCACCGAGCTTCCGCCCGAGGCCCAGCCCTCTCCACCGCCCGCCGCACCCAGCTGCTGGGGATGCTGGCAGAAAGGGTGTGGGGAGGCCGTGCCGCTGCACAGGTACGGGGTGGGGGTCAGCGAGGTGACCCCAGGCCCTGAGGCCGGGGAGGTGGCCCTCGGGGGTGGTAGTGGTGGGGGTGCTGCGGCCTCGCCCACCTCCAGCTCTGGCAGCTCCTCAAGGGGCACCGAGAGGCCTCGCTCACTCAAGCGTGGCTCCAAGCCGTCCGCATCCTCGGCATCCCTCGAGAAGCGCATGAAGATGGTGTCCCAGAGCATCACCCAGCGCTTCCGGCTCTCGCGGGACAAAAAGGTAGCCAAGTCGCTGGCCGTCATCGTGAGCATCTTCGGGCTCTGCTGGGCCCCCTACACGCTCCTGATGATCATTCGGGCCGCCTGCCACGGCCACTGCATCCCCGACTACTGGTACGAGACGTCCTTCTGGCTGCTGTGGGCCAACTCGGCTGTCAACCCCGTCCTCTACCCGCTGTGCCACTATAGCTTCCGCCGGGCTTTCACCAAGCTACTCTGCCCCCAGAAGCTCAAGATCCAGCCCCACAGCTCCCTGGAGCACTGCTGGAAGTGAGCTGGCCTTCCACGGCACCCGGGATGCTTGAGGCCACTGCCATCCCCTTGAGGCCCTGGGTTCCTGGGCAGCTGGGCCTTCATGTCCACCTGGCCGCCCTGCAGGCATGAGTTCTGCCTTGTCTCTGCCCACCCTAAATGCCATGGCAGCCTCTCAGACCATCCGCTGGCAGTGGAGGCAGCCTGGTGGGCAGCTGGAAGGGCCCCTGCTTCGTGAGCCAGATTGATGCCACCCAAGTCCTGCTGTAGCCCAGGAGGGACAATCCAGGGCTCCCAGCCACTCTGTCCACCCCCACGGACAGTGTGATGGCCGGTCATGTCCTTGTTTCTCACAATTACTGCTCAGTGTTCTTCCCAAAGCAAGTGCTTGGCGTGCGCTCCAGGCTTCTGGGGCCAGCGCTCGGCCCCTGCACGCACACACACCTGCACACGCCTGCACACCCGCCCTGTCCCAGACAAGCCCTGGCTGCTTACTTTGCTGCTGTCCGTCCCCTGCTTGAGGCCGGACCTGGTCCTTCATCCCTCCTCCCTCCAACTTTTATCTGTTCCCAAAGTGCCGGGCGCTCCCCAGGAACCTTGCTCGCGGCAGGTCTCTGCGTCTCCATTCTGGGTGTTTCAGGAAGACGGAGAAGAAGAAAACACATCTGTGAACTCGGTGTTCCTTAGATGTTTAATCAAGAGACAAAACTGCTGAGGAGCTTGGGGCTGGATTGGCAGGTGTGGGCTCCCACGTCCTCCTCCTTTGTGTGCCGCTTCTGGCTGAGCCGAGCCAGCTGCTCTGCCCACCCCGCCCCCAGCTCGGGTACTGGGCCCCGACTGGAGGCTCTAGGGTGGCCAGAGCCCCGGATGCTCAATTGTCCAGAAGGCTGCCCCTCCCGCTCCATCTGCTCAACCAGAGTTTCCTGGTTTGGGAGAGGGAAACAGCCAAGCCCTGAAAGTCCTCTCAGGGCAGTCGGAGGAGCCCAGGGGCCAGGTGCCAAGCCCAGCAGAGGGGCCGCTTCGCCGCATCCCATGCACTGGCTGGCGCTCTGCATGCTCTGCTCCCCGCACCCCTGCTGTGCTGCTCCTGCAGACCCTGCAGTCCACACAGTAAAGTGTATTTTTTTATTGGTGCTGATTCCTGAGGACTTCATGGGGGTGGCCAAGCATCAGTTGGAACCCACAGGGACACAGGAGCACCCAGGCGGGCATGAGATGCAGACCTGCCCCTCCCCCTGACCTCAGTGTCTCTTCAAGCGGGGGAGGGGAGAGAAGACGAGCCAGCAGTCACACGAGGGTTTAACCCCAGTAAGGGACATGGTGCCCCAGCAGTGTCCTGCCCGCCACTCCCTCTCACCTCAGGCTTGAAAATAGACGGCGCAGCCCCCACCTGCTACAGCTTGCCTGCTCCAGGACAGAGGTTCTCACTGTTCTCAGCCATGGGGAGCTTTCAGGGGTGTAGGGGCTGGAGCCAAGCTCAAGAGGACGACGGCCCAAGGTGGGGAGGCATCTCTGGTAGAGTGGCTTCCTGGCCACGGCCTGGAGGTGGGATGAGTGTGATGGATGGGGACAGGGAGAAGGAGATGCTGAGGACGGTGCTGGGTGAGCCTGAGCCCATTGGGCTCTACGGAGGGGCAGACACTGGCCCAGCTGCCCAGAGCCCACTCGGAAAGAGGGCAAGACTAGCTCAACCTAAGGGAGACATAAACATGGGTGGGTCAGATGCCACTGCCTCCAGGAAGCTTTCCCTCCTTTCCAGCCATGAGGGCCCTCCCTGCCCTGACCTCACGGACAGCCCCTGCTATGCCGGCACAGCGTCCACCGTACTGACCACGTGCTCTCTTCCTCTGGCTGAGGGACGCTCGGCGGCCTCAGTGCCAGCCTTATGGCTGGGTGCCGTGGCTCCCGAATCCAGCAGTGAGGTCCAGACGTGCTCCCACTACAGCAGGGGCGCAGCTATTTACAGTGTTTAAAACCCACAGTCTTCCTCTTCTAGACATTTTCTCACCAAGCTGGTGCTCCTTCCCTTCCATGATCTCTGTCCTCCAGAGAGACCCCTCTGATCCGGGCAGGGTAACAGTCTTCTTAGTGGCCCAAGGGAGGGCCAGGCCTCGGGTCCGCTCTGGGCCTGGGCACTGTCGGGAGCTGAGCACTGGGAGCGGGGAAGTGAGGCAGGGTCGGCAGAGGCCACCCGCTGCCTGTGGCTGGAGCTTGGGGAAGCCCTCTCAGCTCTGGGCCCTGGGGTGAGGCTGGCCACTGACCTTCCCTGTGGCCCTGCAGACCTGCCTGGTCCCCGGTCTGTGGGCGTCATCTCGCAGCCCAGAGCTGTCTGGAGAAGGACAAAGAACCCATTCTCTGCAGCAGTGGGCGCCTCTGCGCTGCCCGCACAGCCAGAGCCTGCACTGCTCCTCAGCCCAGCCTTGCTAAATGGCTACAAATTGGAGGATAAAAGTGCAGGCTTTCAAGCAATTTTGCCTTCAATCTCTGGCAACTGCCGCTCCCCAAGCTCCCTTGCAGGGGTGGAGCAGGAGAGAAGAAAGACACAGAGTCTATTGGGTCGTGTCCTGCCACAAACAAACCCGCCAAGGGGCCCTTTCTCCTCGGATCCACTGCTGGGAGCAGAGACAAAGCTGAGCCCAGAGGCAGGAGCTGCCACCCCCGCGGGCGCCACCCACATCGGCAGCTGCTGTTTACTGAGCACCTACTGTGTGCCGGGCTCCGAGCCGACCATGGGCTGGTGGGAGGCAGGTAGACAAACAACTGGCCCATAAGCAGGGCCGTTCCCACGGGGGTGGAAGACGGGGTTGGGGGTACCAAGAGGAGGGGGCACCTGGCTCGTCAGCCATGTGGACAGGGAGTCTGTCTGCAGAGCTTGTTGTTTCATTCCTTTATTCCACAAACCTCCACTGAGCCTAGTGGTAGGTTTGAGCCCATGGGCTGAAAGAAGGGCATGTAAGTGAAAGGGACCCAGATGGGCAGCAGTGATGCCCCGGGGCCTGGAGGCCAAGATGAGGAGGGTGGCCTTGCTTCTGAGGACAATGAGGCCTCCAGAGAGTGAGCCTAACGCCCTAGGATGGAGTGCAGTCTGGGTGGCCTGCCTGTGTCAGCCCAGCCCTAATAGTGGGTACCTGGGGGATTTGTGAGGACAAGTGCAGAGACTGGCAGAGCCACACAGCTGAAGAACTGGGCAAAGGCCTGAGGCAGGGTTCTTCCCTGGGCACTCATGGGTGACCTGGCTCCCCTCAGGGCCAGGCTTTGGCCCTCAGGAAAGCAGGGCTCAGGGCCAACAGGTCTCCAGGACACCCCTCCCCAGGCTGGCACTGGTTCCATCTGTTTGGCCACCCCTCCCACCACAGTGCTGGCTCTGGGAGAGCCCCCTGGGAACTGGCTTTGTGCAGCTGCTGGGTGTGGATCCTTCCCACCCTGGGGTGAAGTTCCCAGGAGCCCAGCAGGCAGCTCCCATCCTTCTACAAAAGGTCAAGTTACTCAGCAGTCCTTTGGGGCATCAGGGTCATGATGCGGGAAGCCTGGGATCAGCTGGCAGGGCTTCTGGAGGTCTGAGCCATGGGGAGACCCAGCCTATCTAGCCCCTGCCTCCACCTCCCATCCCGACACTCGTGGCCTCGCTCGGGGGTGTAGGAACCTTTCCACCAACATTTATTGGAGCTTGTGTCCTCAGGGACTCCCCACAGAGAAGGGTGGGCTCAGCTCTACACTCAGTAGACCCTGAGAGCTGGGGCCCTGGAGGCTGGGCAACCGGCTCATATCCCACACTCAGCAGCCAGTAGGGGCCAAGACTCCATCCTCCCGCCCCCTGGGTCCCTCCGGGCACCACGGGGGCTGTGGTGTGTGAGGGTGTTCCCACCCCACTGTGTCCTCCTGGAACTCACCTGCATCCCTGGATGACAAGTACAGTGGAGAAACCTGCCTGGTGGTGCATCTGGGAAGGGCTCCCGTGAGCCTTGGGAATGAACTCAACTGTGCTGATCTTAACGCAAAGCACACAGTGGCACCTGCTGTATGTTCTATGTGTGGTGCACAGGAGCTGGGAGAAGTTGCCCTTTTGGAGCCAAGAAAGTGGGAGAGAGAAGGGAGAGTTAGGAAGGAGGGTGGAGGAACCTGGACCCAACCACCCAGGTCATGTGGAAAATGTGCTTCAGGGGAAACTGAGGCCAGGGCAGGGGGCTGCCCCTCTGGAAGGCTAAGGGGACACCCCGCCCTCTCCCACCTTCTCTTCCTCTCCCAAGCCCTACTCTGGAAACCTGGAAACACACACACTCCTGAGCAAGCCCAAGGCCTCTCGCTGCCCAAGCCCAATGCTTCTGGTGGCAGCAGCTCCTGCTTTTCCTTTGGGAACCATCCCCCCTTCACTCCAGTGGGTCCAGGGGCTGACATCATCCCTGGGCTCCAGGACAGCTGTGGGTCCCAGATGCGGCTGATAAGAACCACCGGGGGAAAGTTGGGGCAGTGCACATCCCCAGTGTGGCCAGACAGCAGCTATCCTGGGACTTTGGGGGCCCTGGGAGGCCGATGTTCCCCTGCAACTGGGGTTGCTGCCTGGTGGCCTCCAACACTGTGCTTTAGAGGCCTCTCCATGGAGGGAGCATGCCTGCTGCAGCCCAGGCAGAAGAAAGCCACAGAGAACTGGCAGATGGCTTCTACCTGCTGTTCTCTGAGCACCTGGATCCAGCCTGGCCTGAAGCTAGCCCCTTTTGGTTTCACGAGTCACCAAATGCCCCTCTTTTCCTAAAGCCAGCACAAAATAACATTTTGTAATGTGATGGCCCAGCTTGGTATTCCTCTGTCTTGGGGTTGAGGAGGGGAAGGAAACATCCCTGCTCATGAGACGGCTCTGTCTTTAATAAAAAACGGGGAAGGGAGTTAATCATTTAGTAAATAATAATTAGTTGTTTGTGATGATTGTGGGCTTCCCAGGTGGCGCAGTTGGTAAAGAAGTCGCCTGCCGATGCAGGACACTCAAGAGACAAGAGTTCGATCCCTGGGTCGGGAAGATCCCCTGGAGGAGAAAATGGCAACTCACTCCAGTATTTCTGCCTGGAGAACTCCATGGTCAGAGGACCCCGCTGGGCTGCAGTCCCTAGGGTCACAGAGTCGGACATGACTGAGCGCACCACACACAGCTGACTTACAGTGCTGGGTTAGTTTCAGGTGCACACCAACGTGATTCAAAAATGTCAGGATTGTTGGCAGAAAATAATGACTGTTGGTATGTTAAGTGTAACATACCGGCTCTAAGGAAGGAAGGGCAGGATGCCAGGCTTTTGGCCTGTGACATCCTTCCCGTCCACAGGTCACCAGGAACTCTGCCTTGGCTTAAATTCCTTCTCCACTCAACAGGGCACCCCACACAGCACCTAGCGTCCTGTCCCCAGGGTGGCAGGCTCTGTGTCCAGAGGAGGTGCCTTGCTGTGGAGCTCGTCAGACACAAATCTCAGAGGGGCACAAAAATATCCTTCAAAAGAGAAAGAAGAAAGACAGGAGAGAAGGGAGGGGGAGGGAGGGTTTGGAGCAAGGGGAGGAGGGGGTGGTAGTGCTGGGCTAAAAATGCATCTGTGACATTCCAGAGTCACCGGCTTCCAAATTCAAACACATCAAACTGGGTGATCTGTAAACGCTCTGCTTTAAATGCTGGACAGTCCTCAAAGAGCTCAGCAAGCCCTGGTTCTGAGCAGAGGTATAGGATAGGGACTGGCCTGCCCTCCGCCCTGGGCCCCAGTTTGGCAGAACCCCAGATTCCCAAGTAGCCACGGGGGTGAGCAGGTGGGTGGACCATTCCTTGCTGGCCCCTCCCTGATGCCCTTCAGGGCCCAGGGCCTTCTGTGTCAGCTGAGGCTCTGCTCTGCCTGGGAATTGTCTGCCCCTCGTCCCAGCTCCTCAAACCTATTAATTCATACTAAAGTGTGATGGGCTGACTAGTCCAGAGAGGGGAGGTGTGCACTTTAACAGAGGACCATCTTTGAATCAAAAGGAGTCAAATTCTAACCCAAGTGTTTCAGATTGCGAGACACCCCGAGTGGGGGAGGGCCGAGAATGGATGGTGTCTGCACACTGTCCTGAGCTCCTGTGGGGCTCTGAGTCAGAAGCTCATGTCACTGAGGATCCCAGATCATTGAAAGAAGTCAGTATCCCTTGGTCCGAGCTCCTGAATGGAACCCCCATGCTGGGTCAGCAGCTCTGTGGCCCACACAGAGGATTCCTGGGACCAACACTGGGTGCTCCCTGGAGGCCCCCTAATCAGCTATGGACTGCAGACAGCCCTCTGCGGTCCTGATGAGCCGGCTGGCCCGACCTCATCAGGGGAAAGCAGCCATGTGGGCCGGTGCCACCATCTGAGGGAGGGGGTCACTACTGCTGGGCCACCCAAGGACACCAGGGGGCAGCTGGCTGAAAGTAAACACTTGGTGCTGCCCTGGCATAGGCCATTGGGGTGGGCCCTCTGCCCCTCCAGGGATGGGAAGAAGGCAGGACGCTGGTGGGGTGGAGCCTCTCCCCCAGGTGTCCCAGTCCAAAGCCCTCCCTCCAGGGTCAGTGTCAATAGGGATGTGTTTGCGCAGCCTCCCCCTGCTTCACCCCTTCACTTCCGCCATCAGATAAAACACAGGAGCTCAGTGCAACCTGGAGTTCACAGTCACAGCAAATAACCTTGTGGCTAAGTACTGCATTCTTTGTTGCGAGTCTGAAATTCAAATCTCACAGAGGTGGTGACTCTCCCTGTCTTCATAGACAATGTGGGGGAGGGGCTGAGCTCTGAGGATCCATCCAGCTCTTTGGAAGCTATGGGAAGGGCCTGCGGGTGGGTGGCCAGTGGCTGCCTGCGGCCTGGACCCCTAGGCTTGGCCAGGGACAGTATGCTAGGATCTTGGGGGCATGGCCCTCTAGACTCCAAGGCTTGCTCTGTCCTTGGCCGTGGGTCCCAGAAGATCCCACATGGGGAAGGGGCTGTGTACCCAGGGTGGGGCTGAAGTAAGCAAGTTTAAGACCCCAGGCCAGACCACGGGTGTCCCTACTCTGTTGGACCTTACAGATGTGTCCCAGGCATATAGATGATAAAAACAGGCAATAGAGGTGGGTGACAGGCATATCCCAGTGTCAAGTGTAGTGGGCTCCATGGGCTAGGCAGCCCACCCAGACCACAGTGAGGCAGAAAGCCTGCCCCTCAACCCCACCTCCACTCCAAGACCATAGCAGAAAGTGGAGACATCTCCTGGCTCTGGAAAAATACCGACCCACTGGTGCCTGGCTACTTCTGACAAGGAAAATTTTTTCCCCAGAGAATTAAAGATTTACAAGACAGAGAGACCCCTCCAGGTGCCCCTCTTTGGGTGCTCACACTCCTGTCGGCAGCTCTGGCTCCACCCTAGGCCTGTGTGTCCCCTCTGCTCCGTCTGCCCTGTTGCCCTTTCACAAGAGGAGACACCCTGGCCTTGGTGGGTCTGAGCATTAGAGCCGCCCTGCGATGAGACGGATGGTGTCAACAGTGCCTAGCACATGCTCACCTGCACGTGTGTGCATGTAACTGCATGTGTGCACACAAGTGCGTGTGCTTAGTTCTGTTTTTACTGTGGTCAAATATATGTAAAACTTACCCTTTTAACCATTTTAAGTGCACAGCTCAGTGGCCTTAGGCACATTCGCAGTCGTGCAACTATTCCTCAACATCCACCTCCAGAAGTTTCTCACCTTCCCAGACTCTGAGTCCACCCATCAAACCTCAAGTTCTGTGTGACTTTGTCACATGATAACATGACCAAGCACCTCACATGCTTTCAGCGCCAGAGCCACCTCTCCACCCCCAAGCCTGATCACTGACCGGTCTGGACAGAACCCTCAGGGGTGGTGCCCGCCTCTCCGTGACCTTTGAATGTCCCCCCCATCTGTAAACACACTGGTGTGTATTCCCACACACGTGTTTTACCAGAACTACTACGGGCCCAGCAAGTCTGTCCTGCCTCTGGTGTCCTGGCCCTGGGATGCAACGAAAACCAGTGAGCTGTGTCTCAAAGAGCCACGTGGTGGCCGATGAACATACCAGGGACCACATACCCGAGACAGGCCAGCACGGCCCAGGGCAGGGCCCATGTAGGTCGTGTGTGGCTTTGGTCAGATGGTTGCGGAGCCACCAGCGGGGGGGCACTCATGGGGTGTCTGAGGAAGGGCATTGGCACACAGAAGCCTGGTTTCCCAGAGGATACTTACTGGAGGGTCCCTGGTGTTGCAAGGAAATAGCTGGAGTGGTGGGGCAGGGGGCCCGGGGGCCAGGGGGAGTCAGGCCAGGCAAGGGAGAGGGTCGCCAAGCAGGGGTGGGGCAAGGATCTGTGCATACAAGGATGGGGCCGCCTTAGGTTGCTGCATGGAGAGATGAGGGGTCATCAGCTCGGTATGAAACAGGGTGCTGATGGGGCTGAAGAGGACCCCAAATTCACATCAGCTGGAAACTCACAATATGACCCAATTTGGAAACAGGGTCTTTGCAGATCAATCGAGAGTAAAGCAGGAGGGAGAAGAGCAGGGAGGCAGTGGCCACCCTGGCCCAGGAGGCGCTGAGCCCACTGTCATCCATGGGGGAACAGAAGGCCGAGGAAGTGGAGAGAAGACCTCAGGGGAGGCTGGTGGCTGAGCTCCGGGGAGATGGAACCAGTAGGGAGGCATGACACTGACAGACACCACCCGGAGGAGGGAGAAAGCTGCAAGAAAACCCAGGACCCCACAGCCCATGCCCCGATGGCCTGATGCAGACCCAGGGAGGGTACAGGGAGTAAGTGTGAGAAAGCAAGTCCCTGTTCGGGGCCAGAGATCAACAGGTGATGCTCCAAGTTGATCAAGTTTGTAAGAGCTGCTCAGACTTCAGAGCAGGTCACTCAACAAAATGGCCAGAAGAGGCAGGTCTAGGGGAGCTGGGACGGGGGCTCTGGCTTGGGGTCCACCTGATCTTTTAAATGTCTTTAAAAGCAACCTAAAAGCACTGGATATCTGCCACCACACACTTGCTCATTCCACAAATGTACTGGTGCCCCTGAGGGTCAGGTCCTGAGGGACACAGCTCGAACTGGATGAGCCCCTACCCCTGCGGTGGGGCCCCTGGCGGGTCAGCTACACGGGCATATTGAGCGTCTCCGCCTCTGAAGAGTGAGCATGGCGGGGGCCCTGTGAGCAAGATGAAAGGCCGTTGATAATTAAATGCTACTCAGACCTGGCTTTTACTCTTTGTGGTGGCCTGAGAGAACAAACAGATGCAAAACCCATCTCTGGTTTCCAGAACACAAGGACCTCTGAAATTACAAGACATTAAAATAAAGCTTCAGGTAAAGAACTCTTGTTCTTGTCACAGATTTGATGTTAGATCAAAATGGAATTGCTCCTGAAAGCTGAGGCGCTGGCTTATTGTTTGAGGTCTGCCCAGCCCCCATCATGCAGAAACGATGTGGGTCTGAGTGATCCAGAGGCTCAGATACCTTGAGACCCTGAGGCCAACTCCCAAAGGGCCTGTTTCCCTGGCCTCCCCTCACCCCTCAGAGACACGTCAGGGGCATCACACTTTAGCTGGGGGAAACAGAAGTTTAAGACCACCTTGCTCGATGTGTGGGCTTGTCTTCATTAGGGCATCTGCAGTTGGGGGACCCTGAGGTGTGGGTACAGCTCCCAGTGACACCTAGCAACACAGACCTGTCCCTGACCACCCTGGGGCTCAGGCTGCCGACACCCTGCCCGCAGCCTGCAGTTAATAACCCACCATGAGGCCCAGGTCGGATATTGGGAGCATTCAGTCGTGAAGCTCAGCTTCCACAGAGCACAGCACTGTCTGGGATGACAGAGCGGACGTCACCCTCACTGATTCCATTTCTTCACAGCTGGGCACCTGCAAAAGCTTCCTCGCCTCCTGCCTCACGCAGCAGACGGAGCATCCCTGTGAAAGGGTGTCAACAGCTGTGGCATCCGAGGCCCACCTCTGCCTCAGCTGCCACCACCTGCGAGTCAGCGCTGCTGACGCTGGCTCCTGTCCACGTCCCATCTGGTGACATCAGCCAGCATGTAGTCCCTGCTATTAATAATTAGGGGCCAATTAACACAGATGAGCCCACTGCAGCATGTCACTCACACGCAGGCAGGCGTGGAAGCACTGGGAAGAGACTGGTGGGGGCAGGAGCGTCCGCTGCCCAAGGGGTCCTGTCCCAGGGCAGGGGGTGTGTTGGCTGGGAGTCCCAGGTTGGCAGGAAGGCCCCTGCACCAAGGCCTCCCAATTCCCTGGGGCTCCTTCCTCATCTCCAGTTGCAGTTGGCCTGCCAGGGGCGGCCTCCTCTGCTACCACCGCAGCGGCTGGCGGCCGTGCTCCAGCTCGGTGGCCACATGGCGGTCGTGCAATTCCTTCAGACGCAGCAGCAGCTCCTCCAGGTTTTCCCCGGTGGCCGCCGACAGGGCGATGGTCTCCTGGCCCAGGCGGGCCTGCAGCTGGGGCAACCGGGCCCTGGCCTGCGGCAGGTCGATCTTGTTTGCCACGACGGCGGAGGGTCTCTTGGACAGGCCTTCGCTGTATTGCTCCAGCTCATACTTCAGGTCATCCAGCTGCGTCCAGGGCTCTGGCACCGAGAGGTCCACCAGGAACAGGAGGAAGGGGCAGCGCTCGACATGCCTGAGGAAGGCCAGGCCCAGGCCCCGGTTTTGGTGGGCACCCCGGATGATGCCAGGGATGTCAGCCACTGTGGAGGAGACAAGGAGACAGTCAGGAGGGGTGCCCGGGGCCTCTGGGCACTGAGACTTTCCTTCCAAAAAATATCTCATGAGTGAAGTCGTTCAATTTTCCGCCTTGCTGATTCACCAGGCCGATTCCATCTGAGGCACTGCAGCTTCCAGTCTTGCTAATGCTTTGAAATATTTGGGTGACTGGCATGATGACAGATCAGTCTAATAAGAACTACTTAACACATTCCAATCTCTCTGGCTTCAAAAGTGATTCAAAAAAGGGGAAAACGGCTTCCTGTAATCTATTAATAATTTGATTACCGATAGAAATTATGATAGAGTCCTCTGCAAATATAAAGTGCTATACAAACCACGTTGCCAGCAGGCTTACTATTTTTAATGGGTACATTATCTTCTGGAAAAAGTTTTCTTCTCTCAAAATGGTACAGGGAAAGCTTTTAAAATCACATGTTGTCCACATGACTGATGCTGCCGAATTCCCCGTAGATGGAAAAGAAGAATAGAGGCGGTGAAAAGGAGTAATTTCCTCAGGTTTGAAATTTAAACTCAAATTCCTGAACTGCCACTAACAGATGCCTGGGGGAGGGGGTGGGAAGCAAATCTAAACCGATTTTGATAAAGAACTATAATTTTTAAATGAAGAAAAACAAGGCTGCATGTAAGTTACATAAGCATGGCTCTGAATTCCACCATCACCCAGTCCTCTGTGATATCCTACCTGCTATCTGCTGGTGGTCCTCGTAGTGAACAATCCCCACGTGGGGGTTCAGGGTCGTGAATGGGTAGGAGGCCACAGCGGGCCTTGCATTTGAAATGGCCCGGAGAAGCGAGGACTTCCCGGCGTTGGGGAATCCAACCTGGAAGACAGTGAAGACTATCACCACAGAGTCTGTAACTGGTTGGGTCAGGGAGTCTCAGGATGGGAACGGGGGACAAGCAAGAGCAGGGCTCCTAATGAAGCCAAGAGGATCTGATAGGAGAAAGAGGGCTGCTCGGCTGCCATGATGCACAAACACCCACCAGTCCAGCGTGTGCCACCGTCTTGAGCTCCAGAAAGAGGATGCGCTCCTGGCCCGGCTGTCCAGGGGTGCAAGTCGTGGGCGCACGGTTGTCGTTAGCCAGGAAGAAGCGGTTACCCTTCCCCCCTGTCCCACCCACTGCTGCAATGAACTCGTCTCCTGGGCGTGAGAGGTCAGCCAGGACTTCATTTCCCTCCTTCACCAAAGTGCCCACCGGAACCTGAAACACAACAAAATGTTTTTAGGGGCTCTAGAGAAGGGGGTACTTCCAAGTTCCCAGAGGGAGGAGGGCCCTCAGGGTTCTGTGGGGCAGGCTGCACAATGGCTTCTCCCAGTAGCACTTCTATAGCATCAGGGTGAGCAGAGCATCTGCGAATGAGAGCGATGCTGAGGGCATGAACCCACTGCTCACACGGAGATGCCCCAGGGGGTAGTGCAGGGGAGGCTTGCGGGGCTGCAGATAGGGACTGCGGACCTGTGGGTCCCCTCGCTGGAAGACAGAATCGTCTCATGACTGTGAACAGGTCACAGATGCATATGGTATGAAATTGACACTGAGTCCCCGACTGGGGTTGCTCCATGGAAGACGGGCCCCTCTGGACCACTCACAGGACCTGGGAACCCGACGGCCCACAGGGTGGACAGGAGACTCCGCGCCTGGCCTACCCGAATGTAGAGGACAGCGCCATTCCGCCCAAAGCAGTTCTTCCTGCCGCCGTCCTCGCCGTCAAACCCCTGGTACTGCGACAGGACAGAGGACAGAGACCTGACCTGCTGGTCAACTGGAAGTCAAAGTGGGAAGCGTCACCGCCCTCTGTATTAAAGGCAGACCCGTCTCATTTTGTAAAGTTTCTCTTGTTCAGATTAAGAATGCACACGGAATGAAGTCATGGCAAAAGTTACCAAACCAGCAATGAGACTTTTTGAAAAAGCTAAATTCTTATTTTCTTTTAAAAGATACCTCAGTTTCCAAAAAATTCACAACTACCCACAATATCATCGTGATTTGAAAATAGCTGTACTTTATTATTATGCTGTGAATGGCTACTAACTCCAAGTGGACCGGTTTGCTAGGCCTTTGTGCCCCATGTGTTTAGGGGCGGTCAACACCCTTTCAGCACTTGACTGAGGCAGTAACAGTAACAGATTTAACCCTTGGACATATGGTACCAGGATGTTAGATTCTCTGATAGTCTTTATGTTCCTGAAATGTTAAAAAAACAACAAACCATCAAAGTTGGTTTGAAAGTTGGTTTGAGGTGAAATATCTAAATGTGAACATCCACGTAATTTAATAAAATGATGTCCACACATCGGTTTTGAATTCAAGCAAGAAGATGCAAACTCCCCATCCAGAGATGGCCGACAGAGTGAACTTCCCCAGCTGCCCAAGGGCACCTGCCTCTCAGGATGACATGGCCCCCGTTGCCTCCATCACCACCGTCAGGGCCTCCAAACTCCTTCCGGGGTTCACTGTGAAAGCAGCTCACCCCATTGCCTCCGCGTCCCCCTCGGACAAGCACTCGGCGATGATCCACAAAATGCCGTTTCTGCAGAGAGCACAGGGTCCTCTGATTGGTTTTAACTCCGCAGTCCTTCCAAGGACCAAGTAGTCATTTGAAAGGTACCTTTTCTACCTAGGAAGAGCTTTAAAATCAGATGCTAATGATACTAACATTGCTAATTTCTCCTAAAATGCAAATATAAGAAAGAGTCCCCAGAAGTCACTGCTATTTGTAGGCAAATGTAAATCCACGACGCAGATATAAAGAGTGGTCAGCGTGGAATACACACCCCAAAAACAAACGCAACACTAACAACCTAAATACAGCACAGCACAGGAGACACTCCTTAAATAAAGCGTCTTCCTAGATCTTTCTCAAATAGAAACACACTACTGAAATAACAGACCTTTACTAATGAAGTTTCTGTTCCTCAGCACGAGACACTGAGAGTGACAGTCCCTGGGCCACTATAGTCCCTTCCCGCTAAGAGCAGAAGTCTTCTCTGGCCAACTGAGTAGGTCCACATTTTTAAATGTGGTAATGCAAACAGAGCTCCAACCTGTGAGCAAGTTCTTCTCCAGGTTCCTAAGGGAGCTACAACCGACCTAAAGAATTAGAACTAACTAAACGACCAGGCTAATGTTTAATGTCCAGCTGCCTGAGGTGCCAGGGTGAAGTTGGGGCTACCACCCCCAGCCCAGCTGCCCTGTCCCAAGAAGCCTGCCTGCTTCCCACAGGAGCGCACAGGCAGATGTGGCCGCCCACAGAGCCCCTCCGTGAGGACCAAGGCATCTGCATTTCCATAAGCAGATCTTTTTTTAAAAAAAGGAAAACACACAAATATTTTAAGATGCTCTGGCACCACCACATGGAAAAACCATGAATTACTATTCAAAAACACAATGCATAATTTTGAACATGATGGAAAGCAACCTGATGGGAAAAAAGCACAAATGATGAGCACTGTGCAGAAGATAAAAACTCAGAGTCAACGTTTACATTTTAGGGAGGAGACATAACCATTGGCTGATACATTTGAGTACACTTGCTGACTGCCAAAGTAATTTTCCCACAGGAAGTACTCTCTGCCCTAATGAGCCTCATGTGGAACTCCCTACTTAGGAGAAAACCAAGTGGTCTTAAACACATACATTCTTCAATTTGATTAAAGATCATTCATATTTTAAATAGGTTTTGGTAAATAGAAGAACAAAAAAAGTATAAGACTTTGAGAACTATAAAACTAAACGTCTATGCGCCCCCTCT
This sequence comes from Redunca redunca, assembly GCA_006410935.1. NCBI lineage: Eukaryota > Metazoa > Chordata > Mammalia > Artiodactyla > Bovidae > Redunca > Redunca redunca. The sequence goes on from SJYQ01003654.1 coordinate 15,544, forward strand.
CCAATGTTATAAATTAAGAACTATTCACACATATTTAAGAATATGAAAGTGAAAAGTGAAAGTGTTAGTCACGCAGTTGTATCTGACTCTTGTGACCCCATGGATTGTAGCCTGCCAGGCTCTCCTGTCCATGGAATTCTCCAGGCAAGAATACTGGAGTGGGTAAGCCGTTCCCTTCACGCATTTAAGAATATATATAATACTTATCTCAGACCCATAAGCTAGTGATACAGGAGTATGGCCACCCTCCTGGTGAAGGCAGAGAATACCCAGAAGGGTCATCACTTCTAGCACACTGGGCACCACCTTGGGGCCACCACAGTTTTGGCCAGCACAGTACTTGGTATCCACAGGCCTTCATCTCATGTCTTCATCTTCAAGGATAAATGAAGACAAGATAATGGGAGCTCAAAACAACACCCTGTGACTTCCAATGAGGAAACTGGAGGCAAATCCCTTAAGGGTTTCTAGAAGTCTCACCAGTTTTTTCTCCGAGAGTGGCTGCTTCCTGGGGGGTTCCTGGTGCTTGGTGCAGTCTGCACAACTGACTGAGAGCAGCCTGGGAGAAGCGCGCAGCAGAAGAAGGCGGCTGGGCCCATGGACCATGCGGGCTGCTAGCATCCAGCACCCCACACCCTCCAACACCGCTTGGGGTCTCGCTGAGAAAAGCCTTGAAGGTATCATGACTCCTTAACAAAAGGCAAACTGGTAAAATAAGACATCTGGTTTAAACCTGAACATGAAATCAAAACTAAAGAAGTGTGGGCGCCTGGGCCAGAAAAATTCTGATATACATTTCTGAAATAAATGAGCCCACAAAGGAAGCTCTCACCTCACTCACCACTTTCCACACAAGTCAGGCCCTCTTAGCCCATATGCCACTTGGAAGGAGTTCCCTGGTGGCCTGGTGGTTAGAATTCTGGGCTCTCACTGCCAGAAGCCTAGGCTCACTCTGTGGCCAGGGAACTGAGAGCCCATAAGTCTTGAGGCCAAATCCCCCGCCCCCACAAAACAAACCCATTTGTTTCTTACAACCCTATGAGAGGTAACACCGCATACTGGATTTTTCCCATTTGCTTTTTGAGACTCCTTTCCCACCCTGCTCTATTTCAAGAGAATACCCTGCAGGACCACCCTCAGTTGCCTTGCTGTTGGGCAGAGGCTGGATGGAGTAGCAAGAGCTGGATATAGACTGAAGGCTACACCACCAGCCAAGGAGGCCATGTCTACGCTCCTCTTTCCTGGTCCTTCTCCTCCCGCTGCGGGCGTCCAGGAGTGGAAGCAACGCCATTGTCACCAGCTCCAGATAAAAACATCAATTCTGCTGTTTCCTTGAATGCTCCCCTTCAAATGGGGGCCTTTACACCCTCCTTAAATTGTGCTCAAGAGACCGTGCCAGGATTTCGGACCCCTACATTTTGCACGCCCATTTTAAAGCAGTGAAGGCTGAGACTCAAGAGAGGCTGTCACTTGCCCACTTGACGTACTATCCTCACTGCACCAGTGATTCACAGCAGTGTTCTTCAGATGCGGAACACAAACACGACCACCGTCCAGGGCACCAAGGCAAAGGTCATTTTTAAAGAATCAATGTCGTGTTTCTTAACTCTGGACATGTTTCCGCTGCTAAAATCTATCTGCCTGAGAACTATCATTTAAAAGTGTTCTTTCCGCTTGTGTCTCGAGAAGGGTCCTCTACAGAAGGAAGCTCCCTCCTGACGGATCGGGGTGCCAGACCAGGACGAGTCTGAGAGGTCCAGCCTGCCCTGAGCTGCGCTCAGAGCAGGACGCTGCTTCTGGAGAACTCTGTACACCCGTGTTCACGCTCACACTGTTTTGTGCGACCGCGCCACCGCCAAGTACAGAACAACACCCGCGAGGACCTCGGCCCGAGGGCGTCTCCGGGATGCCGGAGCGCTCCCACGCAGGCTAAAGGGAAGCGGGAAGCCCGGGCCAGGGACTCGAAGGCACGCTCGGTTCCACGCCTATCCCCTACCCTCTCCCACGGGTGCCCGCACGCAACCCACACTCACCACTCCGGGGCCACGTCACTTCCGGTGACGCCCCCAGGGATCACTTCCGGGACCGTCCCCGCCTGCGCAGGGTTCCTCAGCGCGCATGTGCGAGAGGGGGAGGGGCCTACGGGCGTCCGGGGAGAGCCGAGGAGGGTTTCCAGCAAGTGGGCGGGTGTTTCCTTTGAACCTAGGGACTCCGACACCGCGGGCCGGGCAACCCTCTCCCACCGCGGCTTCCGGCTCCCCATCACCTCACGGAAACTCAGTCTTCAGGTCGGTTCTCGAAGAGCCAGTTTATTAATCACACCTAAGGCATAAAACAACTTAAGACGCCAAAGTCCGACTGAAGAGAGAAACGGCGGATGAGGACAGTTGTCCGAGGAGCGGACGAGACGGGACGACCTGCCTGGTCACGGTCGGACGGTCAGACGCCCACCTCTGGCTCCGAGGTTGAGCGGCCGCCGGCGCTCAGCGACAACCGAGGCGAGGCTCCGGCTGGGCGCAGGAGAGATGCTCAGTCGGCCGGGCCGGGCCGGAGGTGCCGAGTCCAGACGCGGCCGGGGCGGGGTCACCCCTCGGGCGCCCGCACCTCAGCCGGGAGACCAGGCGGCACCGACCGCGCCGTGCGGACAACTCGCTTCGGCCTGAGCTGCCGCGGACAGAAGAGACACAAGAGAGTGACGAGCCGCTGGCATCACTCCCCACATTACATAAAAATGGACGGCACGTTAAATAAACATTTTGTTATTAATCATTAAATATATTAACACCAACAATCATGTATAAATTAGGAAATAAATGTACAAACTATTTCACAAAGTGCTTTTTAAAATATATACACAACATTCAAGAAATTCTTAATGTAAGACATTTCAGATTGCAGTTTTGGGATAAGTTTTTTTCAAGTGTCCTTTTCCTTCAAAAAGTATTAATACAGCACTTAAAAAAACACACACACAAAAGGCATATTCCCATATTGGCAAAGAATAAAAATAAACTATTTTCACAGTTCTCTGAAATGTTTAACATTTTCAACAGGAAATTTTAATCCCCGATTGAGTTTGCAAATTACTTCTATGAAAATTGTCAGGAAAGAACAGAACAAAATGAAGGGAAATGACTCCCTAAATTGAAATTGCTAATGTCTGTGTCATTTAGCAATTAAGGGCTCTCACTTAAGTAATTTAATATAGAGATGTATTTTTTAGCCCTTACTAGTATTAAGGGTTTCTAAAACCCGAAAGTCTACAAAATAAACATTTCTATCCCACTGTCCGTGTGATTCTGTCTCCACAGAAGAGGGCAGAACGTCCTACAACAGGACTTGTACTGGACCCCAGCTGTCCCTTCAATGAGCCCTGGTGCTTCATCTGTAAAACAGCAACAGTAACTGTCGCCATGTTCCCAGTGGGGACAGAATTCATTCTGCTAGAAACACATTAAAAATGTCTTATAGACTGCAAAGCATCCAATTATGGATAAAGTACTACTTTAAAATTTTAAAACATAAGACTTCACTAAAACATCACCTTCAGTAGACTTGAGATATCAAGAATTGGATTTTTTTTTTTGTATTTTCTTGGTTCTTGGAAATATGTCAGCATTTACCCAAAGATGTTTTTAAAGGGGCCATAATAAATATGGGTATTATTATCCAAGTAAAGGTTGATAAAATGTCTGTATGACTTACTAGTGAAAGGTAGAACTTTTCCTTTGACCTGACTTTTCCACATGAGCTATCTTTAACGTTTGTGCAGAATTTAAATGGCATTTAATGTCCTAGGAATGTAAAAACGACTCAAATTTCTCTACATTAGAGATTTCCTTCTTTTTAGGAAGAACACAGTAAAATCAGTGGTGTTCTCTTTAAAAATAAGATGTGAAAAAAAAAAAAAATAAAAATAAAAATAAAAATAAGATGTGAATTTCAGATATTCCTAAATGAAAAGGAATGCTCGCTTGGAGATCTGAATACGCAGGTCCTGGAAGACGCAGTATAAAATAACTTGCCAACTCTTTGGAGAATTCGGTGTCACTATTTTAAATTATGAATTTAGAATTAAGCATATTACATATTAAAATTCCAGAAACGACCATCCAATAAACAAGGGTCAAACCCAAAGTAATTCCAGAGGACTACCCTCTCCTTCCTTCAGTAATATTGCTCTCCCTGGGTGAGGCTGATCACAGTTACCTTCCTGGATTCCTACTTATTTGGAACAAAGTCATTGATCCCTCTTTACTTTGTAATACAAAAACGTGTAACTTTTTGGATAAACAGAACCGGTGAGAGACACAGGTAAGGAGCGAGGTCTGGAAATAAAGGTTCATAGCCTCTCCAAGTGAAGCTTATTTATCCTTTCCATTGGGTAACAGAGACTGATGCAAACCACAGAAAATGCCTCCCCAACTCCCCTGCCTTGAGGCCCAGGAAGAAAGAGGCTGCCATCCAGGGGCAGGGCAGCCAGTGAGAGACAAGTTTACAACCCCCAGTACAAACATGAGAGGAGAGTCAGACCTCAGGTCTGTTCATAAGAGCACGCGGACTGTGGCCTCTGGTAGGTTTGTCCCATCACTGGGCAGAGAAGACTCCAATGACAAAGGGACCCCTAAAGCTAGCTAGAAACATGGATGGGGGGACAAAAAGGGACAACCTCTCCATTGTATGGACATACAATACTATACACAGCACCAAATATGTCACACCATCAAAGCGCCATCTGGCACCAGCGTGCACGCTCGGTGTCCTACCCCACATGAAATGTGTGCGCTTCACAAGCAGACGCTGCGTGAGGCGAGGGGCAGCCTACAGGTCACAGCCCCTCAGAACTGTCACTGGCCTGTCTATCCTGGGCGGACATGCCACCTCAGGATTCCTCATAGACGTGGGTCCTTCACTGCTGGTAATTTCCGTACTGGCCCTGCAAGAGAGCAAGACACAGATTATACCCTGAAAGGCCCGCGTGAGAGGGTCCACACCTGAGGATGAGACAGATCCCACCCCAGGCCACACCCAGGGCGAGAGGTGGACAGGGCATGGCTGGCCAGTGCCCAAATGCCTCAGCCTGTGTCCATGAGGCAGGTGGGTAGCTGATGTTCTGAAAGCCACCATCCAGGCTGAGATGACTGACTTAAGTCAGTGGGTGGAAGAGGTTGGTTCACGTGGTCACACAGCAGCTAACCGCACTGGGCCTGGGCCGGGTACCCCCGTCACATCGCCACCTGACCTTGCTGTGAGCAGGTTTGGGACAGGCTCCTCAGGCACACTCCCCTTGGCACCGCTTCCTACATGCTCACCAGAACATTCCAAAAACCAAAAAGGTTTGCTTCCCTAATAACTCTGCCCTGGGCTTGTTTACTTCCTGTTGAAAACTCGTTCTCTATGTATAACTGGCTCATTCTTTTTATCTCTCTTTAGGGAGCAGGGTGAGAAGTATTTAAATAATGAGATACAGGACCTTACCTATTCAGGTAGCAAGAGAAAAACATCCCTAATCCACACAGTGCCTTAGGGTTTTATTAGCCATGTAAATGGTCGTTAGCGCCTCTGACTTACCACATGGTCACTGATGGATAGTCACCTCTTGCCCGGCACTGTCCTCCAAGGAGACTCCAGAGTGCCCAGGACCCGTCTCCTCCCACCTACCACCCTGCTCCCGCCCCAGACAGGTCCAACTGTGACAGGCAAGATGCAAGCTCTACAACCTGCCTACGTGCCATAACCTGCAGGCACGCAACAGACACTGCCACTGCCAGGCATGAGGAAAATATCCAAGGTGTGAAGGGACGAGACTCTGGGTGAGTTTAGGACACCAAGAGCCAGCTGTGTCTGCCTGAAGTGGCAAATTTTAAAAACCTTACAGGCTCAGAGAATTCATGTTCTGGAGGAACCTGGGGAGCCAGCCTGTCCCATTTTATTATTCCTCATGGCCATAGGGGAAACCTTTGTCACATGCGATGCACAAGATGGGGTGTGGGTCTGGAAATGGGCAGAAGGCTTGCCTGCTCGTAGCCATAAGGCCGCTGCTGCTGGGCGGACGGGCCTGTCTGAGATGCACGGTAGCTTCCGTATTGCTGGCCTTGTCCCTGCTGGTAGCTGGAGTACTGTGAGGGGGCACCCTGGGCAGGTCCTAGAACACAGCAGGATTGCGAAATCACCCCCCAACACCCTCTCCCACAGGTCCTCCCAAGCCCCTGAGACGTGCGTTCCTGCTAATTCAGTCGTGTCTGACTCTTTGCAACCCCATGGAATGTAGCCCACCAGGCTCCTCTGTTCATGGGATTCTCCAGGCAAGAATATTGGAGTGGGTTGCCATGTCCTCTTCCAAGGAATCTCCCCGACCCAGGGATCCAACCTGCATCTACTGTGGCCCCTGCATTACAGGTGGATTCTTTACCACTGAGCTACTGGGGAAGCCCCTGAGACATCAGCACCCATTTTTCTACACATTAAACCTGAGCAGTGAAAGCACCACAGCTGGCGACCAAACCTGCTACGCCCCCATGGCTCCAGCTATGCCTCCCCCACATCCAGACGGGGACTGGGGGCCGCTGTCAGAGCGCTAGACTTGCTTCTTGGGACCAGTCCACACTGTCACAGTTATCACTGTAAACACGAGTTAAATGCACAGCAAATGGCGAAAACACATGCAAGACAGTGATGGTACCTCGAAGCCTAAGTGGACAGGGAAGGAGGAATTGACAAAGGCTGAGGGGTTTTTCCAAATCCAGCTGCTTCAAGGGCTGGGACAGGGGAAATGCTGTGGTCCCAGAAAGAAGCACATGCCCAAAGCCAAAAGCAGGGGGCACGTCCAAGGGGCATAGGCATCAACCCAAGCTTCCGAGAGGCAGGGCTGAGACAGCTTGAACCGTAAAATAAAGAAGTTTGGCTCATAACCTGATGTGTAACATCAGTACCTGTGAGCACCCACCAATAGAAATATATGATCAATAACTCAGTGAACAGGGGAGAAGACACCTATCTTCCCTGGAGAAGACTTCCTGGACAATCTATGTGGATGATGCTCCCTCAGGTGGGGATGGACCCAGTGACACCACAGTCTGGAGGCGGGGATGGAGGGAGTGGGGCAGTGGGAAGGCCTGGCAGGCGCCATGGACCACATGACCACGGTCAGCCTCAGTAGAGGCAAGTCACACCCGTGGGAGGGGATACGACTTCCCCACCATGGTCTTTTTTTCAGAATCCAGACAAACCCAGCCTGACGGAGGGCCTACAAAGTGCCTGCCTAGCCCTCTTCAAAGTGCCAAGGTCAGGAAAGACAAGGAAAGTGCAAGCAACTTGCAGCCCAAGGAGTTTTGGGACCCTGGACAGTCCAGGACAGGAAAGGACATGCAGGTAGGCCCATGAGATCTGAAGAAACTGGGTTCAGTCCACGGCCACGCACCAGCACTGGTTTCTTAGCTGTGACCATGGGGCGCTGGGAATAGAAGAGGTTAGCCACGGGGACCCATCAGCTTTCCCCATAGATTTTCTGGAAACCTACAGCTGTTTCAAAATAAGACGTGTGCAGGCACCCATTGAATGACCAAGTTCCTGCAACCCCGCCCCCGCCTTACCGTAGCCTTGCTGTTGTCCGGGGTAGCTCTGCTGGTTGGGGTACTGCTGTTGGGAGTACGTCTGCTGCTGGGCCGTGCCCTGCTGGTACCCTGTCTGCTGCTGGCTGTACTGTGAGTTTCCTGCAGAGGGAAGTAGATGTGAGCTTGTTTCCAGAGAGCAATGGCAGCTCCGTTGTCCCCCAAGGTATGGGCTGCTTCGGGTTCCACAGATTGACTCTATTGTTCCAGTACCTTTTCCTTTCCACAATACAAATTATTTTACTATACTTCTCTCTTACTATCTGATAGAAATACAAATATACGGCCAAAATTAAAAGACTATTGCAGTTAAAACAAAGCCTGATAACCAGGGCTTTGAGGTCCTGACCCCGGGGACCTGTGGCCTCATTTGGAAAGAGGATCTTTGCAGATGTAATTGTTAAGGGGAAGCCATACTGGATTAGACTGGGCCCTAATCCAGTGTTCCTATAAGAAGGAGATCTGGACACACACACAGGGAAAGGCTGTGTGACTCCCACAGTTCAAAGGGACCCCACACGTTTCAGTGCACCTTCGTTTTACAGGCAAATGTGCAAGCCAGTTCAGACCTGCAATGTGTTTTTCCTCTGACTTCATGGATGAAAAGATGCAGAAATTTGCCTCTGTGTTCTTCATCTATATGTGGGTATAGTCCTAGAGATGTTTTAGGTTCATTTTTTCTTTTTTTTCCAAAGAAAATGCCTTAATTCTCATTTTCAAAAATCTTAACTAGCCAGCCAGCACGCACGCTAAAAGCCTCATTTTTGGAAGAAAGCTCATAGTAACAGTTGAGAGAGTGGTAAGCATATTAACAAATAGTTTTCAAGGATTAAGAGCAAGTGTTAACAACCATTTAAAAATCCTACACCTACAATGGAAAAGAACCTAAGAAAAGTACATATGTAAATATATGTATATATGTATAACTGAATCACTTTGCTGTATACCTGAAACACAACTCTGTCCATCAACTATATTCAAATGAAATTTTAAAATCAATAAAAATGAAAAATATTTCTACAAAGTCTTCCTAACGCAGGTCACAAGAGTTTTAGATTGGTGTAGAGATTAAATTCCATTCAGTTTTCATAGTGCCTTTATACAAAGACCAATTTAAGCCTAGTTTCATTGTTTTCTTTCAAATAGGGCTTTGCTCTTCAACACCACAGTGCCTGCCCTTTAACTTACAGAATGCTGGGTCCTACTGTGCATAAGACCCCTGCTACCCTAGAGGTAGCAGGATAGCAGGAGCAGCTGGAGGCCGGGGGCCCAGGAGTGTTCACTCCTCTGTGGCATCAGAGAGCCAGTGAACAGCCTGCCCAGAAAGGAGAGCTGTTTGTTGTTTTGTTGTTGTTCTTTATTCAAAACATATTCTGGAAGTAAGAGACAGAGGCACCTGACAAGAGGCCACGTTATGAACAATGGAATCCAAATAACCCATTTTTCTACATTTTCTACATTGTAAAAACTTTCCTCTTCTAGGAGTTATAAATTGTAAGTATTTAAAAACTGGGATCTTGATAGTGTACCTTTAAAAATAACAGCTTTATTGAGAGCAAATTCATGTGGAAAGGCTGAAAACCCCACTAGGAAGTCCATTTCCAGCTGCACACAAAGAAAAGGAACACACTCTGTAATATGGGCAAACTCTTCTCCAAGGTGGGCTCTGAGGAGCCTGCCAGGTCTTTTTAAAAAGTTATTTGTTTCTTATTTGGCTGAGCCAGCTCTCAGCTGTGCTGTGGCATGTGGGATCTTTAGCTGTGGCAGGTGGGATCTAGTCCCTTGACCAGGGATCGAACCCGTGTCTCCTGCACTGGGAGTGCGGAGTCTTAGCCACTGGACCACCAGGGAAGTCTTTCCTCGGTCTTTCTGACTGATCACCATCTAAGGAAACACCTTGACCTCTGCTCCCTCCTCACAACCATGGCCGGTCCCAGCAATAATGGTCAATGGGACAGCCGATGGCCAAGGAGGTTTCAGCAACTGGTGGAGATGCGGGTTCACTGTCCTTGTGTCTCCTGAGAAGTGCATCAGACTTGGTAGGTTTCTCCAGGGCTGCAGAATTTCGGGGCCCATCTGCACATTCTCATGTCTTACAGTCCCTGTTCTCCTTCTGTGGCAACAGGTAAAGGGGCTAATTCCCAGCAGCAGCTGTTGAGGCCTGGACACAGCAGGTGTGCAGTGAGTGAGAACGCAGCGCAGCTCTCATGCACCCAGAAAAACCTTCCCTTGACCCAGGGCCAAACCCCAGCGGAAGATGGGCTGGTTTGGACAACTCTGAAACTAGAGGCAGGACTCTTTGAACATGCCTGAGGGGTTCTCAAGAGGGTCTTGTGGGAGCAGCATAGCCAGGGATGCCAGATTCTGCCCTTCCTGGAAAAACCCGGAGCTTTCCCACCACTGGGACAGAGATGACAACTTCCCTTGTTTTTCTGCTCCTTTTCATTTGTTTCTATCTTTAAGAATATTGCAACAGTCTATGACGTGGCCATGAAAAAAGGAAACACTCATTGGTGAAAGGAGAGGCTGGTGTTAATAAATGTGGCAGGAATGTGGCCACAAAACAAAGGAACAAACCCACGATGGTGACTTGTCTATAAAGCCTTGTCGTCAAGCACAGATGAGCCTCGGGGCCTGAGTGGCACCGAATGCCCACCCACAGTCACCATTGCCATCGGGCGAAACTGAGAATCGACCCGAGGACCGGGGGTTGGGGGCAGATCTGCACAGCCACAGGGTTAGCACTTTGATTTTCAACAACAGCCAGTAATGTTTACTATTTCGAAGTTTGACTTCTAAATGGACAGATGCATTGATGTGATTTGAAATCTAAAAGCAAACCCAGCCCACCCGCCCGGCCTGGCCTTATCACCCCCGAGTCACTTCCATCGCTGCTCCAGTATTTCTCGTCTGTTTATGGTGGCTGGGTGTGCTCTTAGCACTCATTGTTTTACACAGAAGGCAGCGTCCAGACACCCTGGTGCTGCACACCTGGTGTGATCCAGGGGACCCGCCACAGCAGTGACCTGGACATGCCACAGTGGACACTGGCTGTGTCCAGCCTCTGCTCCTGCAAATCTCATGGAGAGAAAATGCCAGTGGGACGTCAAGGTTTCCATGGAGGGCTCTGCAGCGGCCCCAACAGCAATCCTGTCCCACCCATCTGGGTTTGCTGTGCCCCGGACCACTTCTCAGCCCTCTCACTCCAGGGAACCTGCAGAGTGCCTGCCTCCTGTGAACAATACCAGGACCAGCCACCCGTGTCTCTTGAGGTTCCTCATTCCCTTGGGGGACAAAGCTAATTATGGGAAAGTTCTTTATGTCGGCTTCAAGCCACCCCTTATCGCCCTCACCCAACACCCCTGCCTTTTTCAGGGCACAGACCACTCCTCTGAAAGAAACACCCCCACCTCCCAACCTAAAAAAGACCAGGCAGGCCACCCACTGAGGCGTGGCCAGTACCATGTGTGGTCCTGTGTGGGGGTCACTAACCAGGTTGAACAAAACGTTTCCACACCCAGGAGGAAACCATGCCGTCTGCCACACCTGCCCTAAAAGAAGTTACTGGACGTTTTAGCAAAGTCCTCATCAATTATGGAGGGTGAGTGCTTGCAGCCCAAAGTAAGGGTACAAACTGCACTTGAGACTCTGACAAGCCCACCCTGGTGAGCAGCATGGGGGCTCTTTCTGAGGAGGAGGCTGAGCCCAGCTTTCCTGGAGAGGGAGGGGAATTGGAGGTAGTGTTTACTGGGGACAGATGGTCAGTTCAGAAGACGGAGGCTCTGGAGACGACGCTGTGATGGCACAACACGCACGTGCTTAGCGCCACTGGCTGCTGCTGCTGCCAAGTCACTTCAGTCGTGTCCAACTCTGTGTGACCCCATAGACGGCAGCCCACCAGGCTCCCCCGTCCTGGGGATTCTCCAGGCAAGAACACTGGAGTGCCACTGGAGTGTGCACTTAAAATGGCTAAAATGGTAACACTATGTGTTTTTACAGTTAAAACAAGGTCACCCCAAAAATCACATTTTCTAGTCACTCGTTCCACTCGTATCATCTGTCTTTTCTTTCCTGGGCCACTGGCAGCCCTGACATTGTCCCCACTCCTGACCAGCAGACTGGGGACCCTGGATGCCATCACCCATGAGCTTATCAGTGGCCCCTCTCCTCTCAGGGTTTCCTGGGGACAGCAGGAAGTCCTTTCCAGGGCCAGCTTGGTGACATCACCTTGGCGGCTTTACCAGCGCCTGCCCCATTTCTGCAGGCCCTTGCACATTAGGCCTGGAGCTCACAGCCGGCTGCCTTACCGCCCTCGTAGTAGTGCTGCGTGGAGTCCTCAAACGACCGGTCGTAGCTCTGCTCTGTGTAGGATGCCGGCTGGTAGGCGTAGTCGCCGTGTCCTGCAAAGAAACGGGGCGCCTAGCAGTCAGCGGAGGTCCTGGCTTCCCAGACCCGGGGAAGACCACATGGACTCAGCCATCAGGCCAGGATGGCATATGCCACTGGATGTGGGTCCCATGTCCTAGACGGAGCCCGTGGGGGCTCTTCCTGCTGTCTGGCAACTGAGGTTCCTTTAAAGTGCAGACTGCTACCTGCTCCTGGGGCCAACAAGCCAAGGTTTACAGGGCATACTTGGTGCCCCATGTCTGACACACGTGTCCGTTAGCTCTTAATGTTGCTATGTGGTCACCATCCCGCTGCTGACGCCCATTGGAGTGTGTGACCTGTCTAGTCTTGGCCACCTCCCCACCGCCCACTGCCTGACCTGGTCACACATCCCTGCATGGGGTCCTCCCCAAATCCCACCCATCCTCTGCATCACTTTAAGGCATCTCCACAAATCCTGATTTTAAAGATGCCAGAACGGTGACACGGAAAAGGAAAATAACCTGCAGAAGGTATAACGGAGCAGCTGGGAAGTGACTATTACGGGATGTACAGTTGGCTCAGGTTCATCACCTTCCTGAGGCACTTCACCACGAGCTCATATCCATCCTTCGGATATTTGTGTCCATCCATTCAGAGGACTGTGCCCCCAACCCCAGGGAGCCCAGTGCCAGAAGCTTCTCTCAGCAGAGGTCAGCCCCACCCTCAAAGGGGACTCTGGGTGCTTTGCTGGCAGGGGCGCTAGGACTGAACTGGGAACAACTGGGGAGTGGGGACAGATGCCAAGGAAGTGGGCCTCACCATCGGGGTAGTACTGCTGGCTCATGGGCTCCGAAGCAGCCTGGCCGTGGCCGTACTGCTCACCGCCGTAGTATTCCTCCTGGCCCAAGTACTGCTGGGATGAGCCTGGGGGGACAGTGCTGATGTCACCTCCCCGAGCCCCAGAACCTCCCAGACGGGCCCACTCAGAGGACACCCCACAGGCCCACCCAGGGGACACGGGGCCCTGCCGCATGTCCAGCCCCCAGGAGCCGGGCTTCCCACAACGGCCCTCCCCGCACTGGTTCCCTGTACCGAGGGCAGCCTCACCTTGCTGGGAGGGCCGGTAGGGCGCCATGGGCCGCTGCCCCATCACGCCACCCCCCTGCCCGCTCTGGCCCATCATGGCCATGGACTGGCCCTGGTAGTGCTGGCTTCCGCCCTGCGCTGCGCTGTAGTGAGACGAGGCTGCCTGCTGGTGCATCATGGACACTGGGGAACACGACAGACCCCAGTAACCCAAGCAGTTCCCAGGTGGTGCTTCCCCAACCCCCAGACCAGCCTGCACCCTCACCCCAGGCTGCGGCTTCCACAAGGCCCCCCCGATGGGGCCACATCACCCTTCCTGCCAAAGTGCCTTTGGGCGACTCATAAAATGTGAAACGCGGCCCCCACCCGCTGGTCCCAGAGAAGACTGTTGCCCTGCCCTCCCCAGATGGTAGCCTCAAAGGGCCCTGGGGGGCCCTGCCTGCCTGTCCTTTCCTTCCTTCCTGCTCGGGACCCTCCAGGCAATGCTGTCCAGCACAAGGTATGTGAGCCACATCACGGAATGAAAAGAAACAGGTAAAATCTACTTCAGCAACATTTTATTTGACTCAATATATCCCAAATAGGTTGTTCTCAGTATGTAATTAACATAACGAGAAGCAAGGAGTAATTTTACACTCTCTGTTTCTGCTCTAAGCTTTGAAATTCACCGGGCACCCCAGTTTGGACCCAGCGCTTCCTGAGTGCTCAAGGCCCCAAGCTGTCAGGAGGGGCTCCTGCCACCCCTCAGCATGCCCTGTGTGCCTTCTGCCTGTGGGAGCCCTTCCCTGTCCTCCCAGCACGGCGTCGGGGGGGCATGCCACCACCCTTCAGAGCCTCCCCTGAAGTTGCTGTGGGAGTAGCTAAGCCCTCCACCCACTGGGCCTGTACCCACCAGCCCCGCCCCTCAGGGAGCTGCCAGAGGAGGGGCCGTGGGCCGAGTGGGGCGGTACCTGGATTGGATTGCATGTTGATGTTGGCCCGGGACACGTAGTTGCTGATGGCACCCTGGCTCTGCAGGGGTACACTCTGCGAGGCAGGGCCCGAGTGGCTGTAGCCGGGCCCAGAGCCGTGGCCACTGCCCGACATACTCATGGAGGTGGTGGGCAGTGTGCTCTGTGCTGTCTGCTGCAGGGACACGTGGTTTGGACCTGTGGGGGGTGAGGGGGTGTGAAACCCACAGAAGACCGGCTCTGAAAGACACCCACCTCGAGTTTCCTTCAGGTGACTGTGCAGAGGGGAGGCTGACCACGGTCAAGGACGCAACCAGAGAAGGAAAAGCCTGCTTCCCATCACATGAATCAACCGTCCCAGTGGCTGCTACCAACTCTCAACCCAAGGACAGGACACCTGTGCACTCAGGTGACCAGGTGACGCACGCCAATCTATAGGGTCACAGCCAATCTGGGGCTGCAACAAGGGCCCTACCCCCTGACCCCATGTCACCCACGCACGTGTGCCCGCAGCAGGGCCTCTGGGAAGAGGGGGTCTCCACCACAGCACCAGCCACTCAGGAGCCCAGTTGGTGACCCGCTTGTTTCCTGGAACCAACCCGAGCCCGATACCCCGGGGCAGCTCACCGTTGCCGATCTGGGCCTGCATGAGGGAGGAGGGTGGCAGGCCGGCCCCGATGGCATCACTGAGGCTACCCTGCGAGTGCAGGCCCTGGGCCGAGCCGCTCTGGGACAGCCCTCCCGGGCCCAGCGTCATGCTCTGCGTTGGTGGCTGTGGCAACAGGAAGGTCACCGGGAGGAGGGTTAATGTGGAGAATGGCCTCTAGACCATCTCATCCAGGGACTCGGCCACCCCAAGACCTGCAGCCACATTTGCTGGCTGCCTGGCAAATGTCTCTAAGACAGACCACTGCTCTCATACAGCTGGATAGCTCAGACCAAGACAGAAATGCTACTCCACGTGTTCCCTGAGCTTTTCAATACACACTTTGAGGTTCAAAGCTGGGCCCCTCATTCCTGGGACTCAGGGAGGTGCTTTACCAGCCCCAGCTGCGTCCACCTCACCTTTTCCACACCTTTCCCCACCCGCCTTGGTCTCCCTGGTAGCCCCGAGCCCTTGCACAGCCTGTCCTGTGCTACAGTATCAGGCTGCCAGGCGCCCTGCTCCTCCTCCACTCCCAGGCCCACCTCTGATCACAGGACTGAAGATGGAGCTTCCAAGTGACCCCCTACGTATCCAGGCACCCTCATCTCCCAGATCTGAACCAGAGAGCAGCCCTGCAAATTTGGACCAATGGTGTCTATACCTCCCCCTCGCCCCACTCCCCCAGGCTTGGTGGGCACTCACGGCGGGCAGCAAAGACTGCATGTTCTGGTTGGAGTCTGCGATCGTGGCCAGGTAGACCAGATTCCGGTGTAGGATCTGCTGGTACCTGCAGGCGGGGGTGTAGGTGAGGGGAGGAGCCTGCCCAGACCTGCAGCCAAGCCCTGGGGTTGGGGGGAACAGGCAGGTGGCACAGCGCTCTCCAATCCAGAAAGGGCCGGGGGTGGGGAGGGATACTCCAACCTGGTACCACTGAGTCTGTTCAGAGGATGGAGGTGGAGGTGGGTCAGAGGGATGTGGGGGCCAGGGAGACACAGGAGGGTCTGCCAGGGGGCGAGCCTCATCGGTGGACCCTGAGACTGGGCTCACTTGATACCCCAGCCCTCGAAGAGGCAACAGCCTCTATGAGAGCAGCTCGTGAGCCCCCTCTGCACCCAGCCCTGGGCCCCACAGCGGTCTGCTCTCCTGTACACTCACATTTCCCTCCAAACCCGCCCACCTCTCTGTGGGGAGCCGCCCAGGGGGAGCTGACTCAGCAGCTTGGCTGGCGCCCGCCCCACTCTCAGGCCGCCGAGCCCGAGGCCGCCGGAGGCGCAGGCGGCGCGGCCACTCACTGGGCGCACTCGGCCGTCTTGCCCTTGCTCTGATGGTCCAGGATGCACTGGATCAGGTGGTGGTTCTCGTCCAGCATCTGAAGGAGAAGCAGACGCGAGCGCGGGAACATGGTGGCTCTTCGGGTGGTCTTTCAGGGGGCTCGAGGGCACCATCCCACAGCTCATGAGGCCCAGTGGTGCCATCAGCAGAGCTGCCCCCTCACAGCCCCAGCCTGCAGGGCCCAGCACTTTCCACATCCCTGGGCCAAGCCCGCAGCCCCGCAGGGCCAGGGTCCATCACACCTGGCCCCACCCAGACAGGTCCCAGGTTGTCAGTCTGCAGAGGAAAACCCACAGCCTGCAGGACCTGTTTTCCAGGGTCCTTGAGGGTGGACTGGAGTCTGGAGAACATGGGACCAACAAGTAATGGCCGTGGCGGGGGGACGCCTGGGGGAGGCATTCTCCAGAATGCCCCCACTTGGGGACAGCACCTGGGGTAGGCCTGGAGACCAGGAGGCGACAGAGGCTGCAGAAAAGGTCACCGCGTGGGAGCATGGGAGGGGCTCCCAGAGACGGACCAGGAGGCCCTGAGTGGACACTTCCCATCAGGACATGGGGCGGAGATGGGGAACCCAAGCACTGAGGGCCTCGCCCTCCCTGCTCAGCCCCTGAGCCTTTGGGCTTGGTTTCTCTTGCTTGGCTCTTTTAGTTACAACCTCCTCCTCTTTGCTGGGCTGCTTTCACGACCCTAGAGATGATGCGCCAAACTGCCATTCCCACGCCGCCGGAGGGGCGGACCCGAGATGGGGAGCCACAAGGGGGCGCTGTGGGCCAGGGCTGCCTGCGGAGCCCAGCGCAGGCAATTAGACCCAAGGGGACTGGGCATTCCTGCCATTTGCCCAGGAAGTCTTTCCCAGATTAATTAAGAAAGGAAAATAACCACAGAAGGTCATGTCCTCTCCCTCTCAGAGCTGCCCCTAAAAGGCACCACAGGCTCTACCTCCTAGGCGCCTGTTGCGGGCAAGAATCCTCTCCCAAAGTCACATGCTTCACATGAACCATAAATCCATTTCAGCATCCTTCCTATCTGCTCAGAAAAGGGGCGACCCTTCCTATCTGCTCAGAAAAGGGGCGACGCTAAGTGCTCAATGTTGGGATAACTTAAGCAATGACAGGAAAACCATAGGTTGAGACGTTAACCAGCTGTTACAAACATTTTTGTAGTTCTCATAACTATGAGAAAATGCTACACTGTTAGGATTTTTTTAAAACAAGGTACTATCTTACTTCATGGGAAGCAGAAGAGGAAAAAGTAGCAGCAGTGACAGATTTTATTTTCCTGGGCTCTAAAATCACTGTGCACGGTGACTGCAGCCATGAAATGAAAAGACATTTGCTCCTTGGAAGGAAAACTATGACAAACCTAGACAGTGTATTAAAAAGCAGAGACATCACATCACTTTGCCAACAAAGGTCTGTATAGTCAAAGCTATGGTTTTTCCAGTAGTCATGTATGGATGTGAGAGTTGGACCATAAAGAAGGCTGAGCACCAAAGAACTGATGCTTTCTAACTGTGGTGCTAGAAAAGACTCATGAGAGTCCCTGTGACAGCAGGGAGATCAAACCAGTCAATCCGAAAGGAAATCAACCCTGAATATTCATTGGAAAGACTGATGCTGAAGCTGAAGCTCCTATGCTTTGGTCACTTGATGCGAAGAGCTGACTCACTGGAAAAGACCCAGATACTGGGAAAGATTGAAGTCAAAAGAAGAGGGAGGCAGAGGATGAGATGGTTAGATAGCATCACCCACTAAATGGACATGAGTTTGAGCAAACTCTGGGATAGTGAAGGACAGGAAAGCCTGGTGCATTGCAGTCCATGGGGTTGCAAAGAAATGGGCTTCTTAACGGAGGCCAACTTCTGTTGTTGCATCTCACAGGCTTAGCAGCTCCATCTTCCTGGATCAGGGATCAAACCCATGTCTCCTGCATTGGCAGGTGGATTCTTAGCCAGTGGCCCAGCTGGGAAATCGCTGAAGGAGACTTTCTGAGAATAATCAGACTCTGGGAGAGACTTCCCAAGGTAGATGACTCAGTTCTGACTGAGACGTTCTGAGGAGGGATGACCTGATCATGAGGTGGATGGCCCAATCCTAAGGGAGACTTCCTGAAGAGGAACGTCCCAAATCAGACGGAGATTCCCTAAGGAGAGACAGCCTGATCCATGAAAAGGATTTCTGAGGAGGGATTACCCAACTCCCAGGGAGACTTTCTGAAGAGAATGACCTGCTCTGAGGGAGATTTTGGGGGAGGAATGACCTGATCCTCAGGGAGACTCTGAGCAAGGATGACCTAACCCTGAGGGAGACTATCTGAGGACGAGTGTCAGGATCCTGAGGGATACGGTCTCAGGAGGGATGACTGGATCCTCAGGGGGACTTTCAGAGCACGAATGATCTGATCCAGACCTTCTGATGAGGATAATCAGACCCAGGGAGAGACTTCCTGAGGTGGGATGACTCAGTTCTGATGGAGATTTTCTGAGGAAAGACCTGATCTTTGAAACACTTCCTGTGGAGTGACGACCTGATCCTGGGTAAGCCTTTGGAGGAGAGATGATCTGATCCTTAGGGAGACTTGCAAGAGGAATGATCTGATCCTGTGGGAGACTTTGTGAGGAGGGATGACTGGATCCAGAGGGAGACCTTCTGAGGAGAATTATTTGGCCCTGAGGGACACTTTTGGACGAGAAATGAGCCAATGGGGAGTCTTTCAAAGGAGAGGTGATTCAATCCTGAGGGAAGCACTCTCAGGAGGGATTAGCCCACCTGAAGGGAGACTTCCTGAGGACTGGAGACATCCTGAGGCATATTATCTGAGGGAGTTTATGAGTCCTAAGAGACTCTGTCAGAGGAAGAATGACCTGATCCTGAGGTATACGTTGTGAGATGGATTACCTGATCCTTAGGGAGACTTTCTGAAGATAGACGACCAATTGCCTGGGAGACTTATAGAGGTGATGACTTAATCCTGACAGTGCCTGCCAGAGGAGTGACCACCTGGTCCTGAGGGGTGTCTTCTCAGGAGAGATAACTGGATACTGAAGGGGCACTTCTGAGAAGAAATGAGGCAATCCCAAAATATGCTGGGGAGCAACAACTCGATCCCGAGGGAGACTTAATACACTTTCTTAGCACAAAAAGGAAAAGGCGTCTTCCACCCTAACTGAGTGCAGTGTGTCTGTGTTATTTGTATCCGACTCTTTGTGACCCCATGGACTGTAGCCCGCCAGGCTCCTCTGTCCACAGGATTCTCCGGGCAAGAATACTAACGTGAGTTGACATTCCCTCCTCCAGAGGTTCTTCCCAATCCAGGAATCGAATCCGGGTCTCCTGCACTGCAGGTGGATTCTTTACCATCTGAGTCAACACAGAAGCCCTATTGAGTGCAACTGACCCATAATCTTCAAAACGTCAAAGTTTTAAAGACAAAGATGGAAGAAGAATTCCTTACTGGGAAACTGAATATACCTGACTTGGGATTTTCTTTTCCTATGAAGCACATTTTTGGCATAAATGGGGAATTAGAATTAGGTCTACAGACCAGATAACAGTCCTGTGTCCATGTCAGCTCCCACATTCCCATCTCTGTTCTGTGGTTATGTCTTTGTCTTTAGGAAAGTGGTGCTTGGACATTTGGGAGTAAAAGTCAGTTTGCAAATCTCAAACGATTCTGGCAAAAATAATATTTATACACAGGGCAGGGGGGCAGAGAGAGGAGGAAAGAGCAAATGAGGCAACATGTTAACTTGGGGAAATCAGGGGGAAGAGAATATGGGAATTCTTTTAAAGGTTCATGTCCCACAAACCTTTTTTCAGGCATCTGTAAAATGATGTGGTCCCATAAAACAAGGGAGCAAATGGCAAAAGGGGAAGATCTCAGACCAACACAGAGGCCTAAAGAATGGGGACCATGGTGGAGGGAGACCCAGAGAGGCCCAAGAGTAGCAGCCCTGAGACCATGAACCTGACAGATTACCTGAGCTGAGGTTTCCATGACTGGGACAAAGTCTAGGATAAAGTAGTGAGAGATGATTTAAAAGAAAGTGAGATTGCCAACTCCAGGGGGAAAAAAAAAGACTGGACAGGAAAAATGATCACACACAAGATCGTGCATGGAACAATATTTACACTATCACAACCAGAGGCGGATCAAGCACCAGGGGGCCATCCTGGGGCAAAAGGAGCACTTGGGTGTGGTGGAAGAGGGAGCGTGAAAATGAGCCATGACCCCCTTTGCCATCATCTTCATGTGAGAGCAAATGTTAGGGACTGAATATCTGCTGTCCCCCTAAAACTCCTGTGTTGAAGCCCTAACTCCCAATGTGATGGCATCTGGAAGCAGTACCTTTGGGAGGTGTTCAGGTTTGGATAAAGTCATGGGGGCAGAGCCCCCATAATGCGATCACTGCCCTGGTGAGAAGAAGACACCAGAGCTTCCTCTGGGATGAAGACAGCAAGAAGGTGGCCGTCCACAAATCTGGGGGCAAGTCCTTGCTGGGAATTAAATCTGCTACCACCTTCATCTCAGACTTTCAGCCTCCAGGCTGTGAGTGGACTGAGTCAACAGACAATGCTTAAAGCTAAAATCATTCAAGAAGCAGCCACTTGGTTTAGCAATGGTGACGGCAAGTGGTGCTGCTAGGAGGTGGAAACCAGCATGGGGGTGGAAGAATGACCCTGAATTTCTAATACAAGCCCCACTGCATGATTTGATTCTTTATGTGCAGATGTGGTTTTGATGAGTGTAAAATCTAACCTTAAAACAAGAAGTAAATGACCAGAGGGAAACCCTGGCTCACTCCGGATTAGAGGTTACAAACAGATTTTATTTCCTATGAAAGTGAAAGTCACCTCAGTCATGTCCTACTCTTTGTGATCCCATGGACTATACAGTCCATGGAATTCTCCAGGCCAGAACACTAGAGTGGGTAGCCTTTCCCTTCTCCAGGGGATCTTTCCAACCCAGGTCTCCCAAATTGCAGGTGGATTCTTTACCACCTGAGCCACCAGGGAAGCCCAAGAATACTGGAGTGGGTAGCCTATCCCTTCTCCAGTGGATCTTTCCAACCCAGGAATTGAACCAGGGTCTCCTGTATTGCAGGTGGATTCTTTACCAACTGAGCTGTCAGGGAAGCCCTGATATTTTCTAATGGACTGGAAATCCATTGGGGTCTCCCTGCGCAGGTTCATATCCTGCCAACTTCGTGGTGGTTATCTGTGAATCAGTTCCTTCTTATTCCCTATATGTGTTTATTAAAATTTCTAAGAGAGGCATCTGTTACTGTTACCATTTAAAAGATGATTCTATTATCTTTAAGCTTCTTTTTTTTGATCTTTTAAATTTTTATTTAACTTTTTCTTTATAAAATTTTTTTTATTTTATATTAGAGTATAAATGATTTACAACCTTGTGTAAAGGTAATTTTAAAGAGTCTGGGACTGCCGGGGCTGGGTGGGTCCAGGGGTTCGCTTGTTCTTTTTCCTACCAGTGTGCCCATGCTAAGTTGGTTCAGTTGTGTCTGACTCTTTGCAACCCTATGGACTGTTGCCCTCCCAGGCTTCTTAGTCCATGGGATTCTCCAGGCAAGAATATTGGAATGGGTTGCCATCTCTTGCTTCAGGGGATCTTCCTGATCCAGGGATCAAACGCTTGTCTCGGGCATCTCCTGCACTGGCAGGGGCGTTCTTTACCGCTAGTGCCACCTGGGAAGCCCCTCTCTCTACCAAGTGTGCGTCTAAAAAGTGCGTATCCTTAATACAAATTTGAAAAATAAAGACAACACTTACACTGACAGGGGGATTAACAATCTATTTCACATATTTATTGCTGTCTTCTGAGCTTTCTCACAGGAGATCCTGTGTCTTCCTACACCAAAGGGCATGCCCCTTGCTCTCTGCCCTCTTGGGAAGCCTGGTTTTTCATAGGTTCAGGGGGATGGGGCAGGTGATGTCACAGAGAAAGGAGTTGGAGACTCATGAAGTATAAGAGCTGAAACCCAAGTGCCAGGCGTGGCCCAGGGCCTCTGGAGGCGAGAATCCTGGGGTAGACAGTAGAGAAAGTGGCAACACCATTTGGAGAAGCTGGTGCTCAGCATTGAGGGCCACGACTGCCAAGTGATGGTGAGATCCCATCTCTGAAGGCCTATCCTAGACCCAGGCAAGCATGACAAGGAGGCGGCCAGACCCCACCCTTGCTTGCGATGGAGTGGGCAGTAGGCGGCTGCAGTCAGGGCGAGTCAGCCATGGGCACATATCTGCTTGGTGCCACAAGGCGGCTGTGTGTCAACTGTGATCTTGACAGCAGGGATCCAGGAGCACTCAGCAATGATGTCTGAGCCATGGCTGGAAAGCCGACCAGGAACACACAGGTGGAGATGGAGGTAGGGCAGCCTGAGTGGCAGGGACAGCCCAGGCAAAGGTGTGGTAGAGCAAGGCACATCCGAAAGCAGAGACAGAAGTTTTAGGAACATGCAGAAGAGGATGTGGTGGAGATGGAGAACCATGGAGCGGCTAGGGGACGGGGAGGCCTATGCCCAGCAGAGGGTGACCTGCTGAACCGCAGCTGGATGGACTGCAAAGGCCAATGCGACCAAGGTCATGGGACACAGGGCACAGCTGTTACCTGTTGCGTGTCACAAACGTCCCCATGCCCCATGATGAAAACAGCGGCTTCTTAGTTCTCATGATTCTGGGCCATTGGGGTGGTCTGCTGCAGGTCTCTCCCGGCCTCAGCTCTGGCATTGGTGGGGCCTCCTTGGCATGTGGTGGTCACCCTGGTGGTCTCAGGCCCCAGTGGTAGCCGGAGAGCACAGGTCTCATCAAGCCTCTGTTGTGCTGACCGCTGTTTCAGCGGTCAGAGTACCATGAAGCAAAGCCTAGGGCCACCGTGGGGGTGGGAACACAGGCTCAGAGCTGGGGTGGCCCCAATCAGCTGCTGTTTCTGTGACAATCCACTACAGGCTTTACCAGGGACTGGACCTGGCTTCAAGGGAGGTGGTGACTGACCTGGCACTCTGCTGCCCATGGGGCTGCCTGGAGGTCAGGACACAGGTGATGAGGCAGGGCCGGCTAAGGGGTCGCTGATGCCACACGTGGGGTCCTGACTGGGTAGGTGAGGGATTGAGGATATCAGAAATGTGGGACGGGGAGGGACTAGGGGTCCTAGAGCCCACAAGAGGGTGGGGTACAGGGACTGGAGCCATCAGGGAAACCTGGAATAGGGGCACAGAGGGACCTGAAGACCCTGAAACTTGCTGCCAAGGGGGGATCAGGTCAACCCCCAGTGGGCAGAAAGACCCTTCACAATGTCCTTGTGCCTGTTCTTGTAATGAACAAAGGCTGTGCCCTCGAAATGGGAAGAAATTCACAGATGTGCTGAAGTCCAGGCGGGCCCAGGGGGAGGGTGGGCCTCCAAACCCCCACCCTTGGCTGCCACTCCAGCCAACCTCGGCTGGTTCTGGAAACATCTCCCCATCCCTGCTGTGCACACATGGGGAACATTTCCGTCCCGCTGGTCTCCCACCGAACCTGTCTCAGCCACAAAGGTCCCCCCTCATTGTTTCCTAAGCACCAGAGAATTCCACAAAACAAACACATGGTACTCAGGGGCTTCTGTGGCTAACACAAAGAGACCACAGTGCATGCCTGCACAAGTGGGGTCAACTCCATGTGAGATAATTCCTGGGAGCCACCTGAGCTGTGGGAGGGATGACTGGAGAGTTGGGTAAGCATCCCCAGGTGGCTGACCCTCCTCCCACCATGGTTCTCAGGGCAGACATTTTGCTAACCCATCAGGGCTCCTTCCTGCCAGCACACAGGCAGCTGCCATCCGCCACCCCAGAGGATAACTATGAGCCCCCAGGCCACAGACCCTGCTGATGAATGCTGACAGGACCCGTCCCAACAAACATCTGCCTGATGGGTGAATCTGTTAATCGGATGTGTGAGTTTCAAAAAACCCCAAACCTTACTCCTATGGTGTCTTTGGGAGGGCTGGCCCCATCCCGTGGTCCTCCCTCTGTGTCTGACACATGTGTTCAGACCCTAAGGACATGGTAAGGCACGTTAACATGGTTGTGGCTGTTCAGTTGC
Source organism: Redunca redunca (assembly GCA_006410935.1). NCBI lineage: Eukaryota > Metazoa > Chordata > Mammalia > Artiodactyla > Bovidae > Redunca > Redunca redunca. Next base: position 39,629 of record SJYQ01003654.1, read on the forward strand.
TCAGTTGTGTCAAATTCTTTGCAACCCCATGGACTGTAGCATGCCAGGCTTTCTTGTCCTTCACCATCTCCTGGAGCTTGCTCAAACTCATGTCCATTGAGTCGATGATGACATCCAACCATCTCACCCTCTGTCATTCCCTTCTACTGCCTTCTATCGTTCCCAGCATTAGGGTCTTTTCCAGTGAGTCGGCTCTTCACATCAGGTGGCTAAAGTACTGGAGCTTCACCGTCAGCATCAGTCCTTCCAATGAATATTCAGGGTCGATATCCTTTAGGATTGACTGCATTGATTTCCTTGATGTCCAAGGGACTCCAAACAGTCTTCTCCAGACTACAATTCGAAAGCATCAATTCTTTGGTGTTCAGCCTTCTTTATGGTCCAACTCTCACATCTGTACATGACTACTGGAAAAACCATAGCTTTCACTATACTGACCTTTATTAGCAAAGTGGTGTCTCTGCTTTCTAATATACTGTCCAGGTTTGTCATAGCTCTCCTTCCAAGGAGCAAGCCTCCTTTTATTTCATGGCTGCAGTGACTTCACTGTCCTCAGTGGTTTTGGAGCGCAAGTAAGTAAAGTCTGATCTATTTGCCATGAAGTAATGGGATGAATGCCATGATCTCAGTTTTTTGAGTGCTGAGTTTTAAGCCAGCTTTTTCACTCTCCTCTTTCACCTCATCAAGAGGCTCTTTAGTTCCTCTTCACTTTCTGTTATAAGGATGGTATCATCTGTATTTCTGAGGTTATTGATATTTCTCCCAGGAGTCTTGATTCCAGCTTGTGCTTCATCCAGCTCAGCATTTCTCATGATGTACTCTGCATATAAGTTAAATAAGCAGGTGACAATATACAGCCTTGATGTATTCCTTTCCCAATTTGGAACCAGTCTGTTGTTCCATGTCTGGTTCTAACTGTTGCTTCTTGTCCTTCATACAGATTTCTCAGGAGGCAGGTAACGTGATCTGGTATTCCCATCTCTTTAAGAATTTTTCAGTTTGTTGTGATACATGTTAACATGCACACAGCTGCAAACATATGTCCATCCTCCTCAAGGATGTGGGGCCCCCACATTATTCAGTCACTGTCACTCCGCCCCTGTGAGCCTGGCTCCCTTCCTTCTTCACAGGACCCTGGACTCTTGCAGTTTGGGATCACCTGCCCTTCAGAATCTACTCATCGCTTTTGCTCAATGTCAAGAATACCATCAAAAGGCTGAGACCATCACTTACTTACAAGGTGGCTCGCCTTCCTGTACCAGGTGATCACGTGTTACCACAAGTGCAGTTGAAAGGATCCAACCATGTCTCTTCCTTAAAACAAGGGACTCAAGGCCTGGGGGTGGAAGTGGGGTGGGGGGCGCTGGGCTGTGAGCTGTCATAGCTCCACCCTCACTGCAGACCCCACGGCCCACTGCCCATCCACCAGCCTGCAGTCCCAGCGCAGTCACCCATCTGCTCAGGAGCCGTGCTGGCCAAGGGGTTGGGGCCACATTTCAGGAGCCTCAGCTGCACAGACATCCAGCATCTTTGCCCTGGGGCCTTCTGACTCCTGTCATGCTCACGCAGTAGGGCACACAGTCATGGTGCCCGCCACAGATCAGGCGGTCCAGACTGGCCCGACCTTGTCCAGGTCTGGCACTTGGGGACACCAGCGCTAGGTCCCCTCACTGCGGTGGTGGGAGGCGGCTTCTACTCAAAGCCTGGGGACAGCATGGACGCTGTCATCCAACTCCCAGCACAGGGCCCGCCAGCCCGGGGAGCAGGCTGGGGCCACGGGCAGGGAACAGTGGAGACACCTGCAAGTGAATGTCAGAGGGCCCCTGGCTGCCTCCCCTCCCTCCACGTCCAGGCTCTGCAAGAGAGACACAGCCCTGAGGAGGCTGGCTTGCGGGGGGGGGGGCTTGGCTGANAGTACAGGGCACTCCCCCACGGTGGGTCACCCCTTACCCCTGTGCCCCCACCCTGCCCGTGGGCACAGAGGTCCTTGGGGACAGGCAGCCACCCTGCTGGTCTCTCTTCTGTGCCTGACCTGCATCATCAGCAAACACACAACTGCCCACCCCTCCATAAGCTCCACAGAGCCTGTCTCCCCCGCACAAGGTGCTTGGGTGCAGAGGGACAAGATGCTATCCCCGCTCTTCAGCTGAGGAAACAAGCTAAGGAAACCAATATAAACAGTGATGATAAAATTCACATTTATTAAGCAACTACTTTGTGCCAAGCAGCAAGGAGGCATCTACACGTTGGCCAAGGCAAAGCAGTCAAGGTCCCCTCCAACATGCCCCGGCCCAGCCACACAGGCTGCGAAGACAGCAGCACCCCAACCCCCACCAGTGACATCCAGAGCATGGTCTTGGGTCCCCAGCTGGAAAGAGCAGTTCAGGGCGGGTCCTGGCCTACAGGTCAGCTGGCCAGGTACAGAGTCACTGGCTTTTCCTGGGGACACTGCCCACCTCCAACTCAGACTCTCTGGTCAGATCAGGTCCCCCGTGGTTCTCATCTGGATTGCAACTGCCCTCACACTATGCTTGGTCACTGCAACCAAGGCCACTGAGTGCATGACTGAGGCACCCCTAATCAGGCTGGCCCTTCTAGCCCCGCCAGTTTTGGTGCCTGATGTGAAGAGCCATCTCATTGGAAAAGATTGATTGATTGATGCTGGGAAAGACTGAAGGCAGGCAGAGAAGGCAGCAACAGAGGATGAGATGGTTGGATGGCATCATCGACTCAACAGACATGAGCTTGAGCAAACTCTGGGAGATGGTGAAGGACAGGGAAGTCTGGCATGCTGCAGTCCATGGGGTCAGGAAGAGTCGGACATGACTGAGCCACTGAACAACACCTGCTCTACTCCCTGCAGACCACAGGTGGGACCACTGGTGACTCTCAACCTTTGAGACCCTTCCTATCCCCACTCTTCGGTTCTCCTTATCTGATATGCCTCTGCCGCAAGTGTCCTCCTTTAGGAGTTGAACTGTGTCCCTCAAAATTACCTGGTCAAGTCCTAACTCCCAGTATCTGGGACCATGGCCTTATTTGGAAACTGGGGCTTTGGGAAAGTAATCAACTTATATTTGAGGTCAAATGGATTAATGTGTTAGTTGCTCAGTCATGTCTGACTTTTTGTGACCCCACGGACTGTACTTCATCAGGCTCCTCTGTCCATGGGATTCTCCAGGCAAAAATACTGGAGTGGGTTGCCATTCCCTTCTACAGGGGATCTTCCCGACCCAGGATTGACCTCAGGTCTCCTGCATTGCTGGCGGATTCTTTACCATCTGAGCCAACAGGGAAGGATTAGGGTGGACCTTAAATCCCACACCTGGTGTCCTCATGAGAAGAGGGAGATTGGACATAGACACGTAGGAAGGGGTCCAGGTGAAGATGGAGGCAGAGGTCAGGATTATGCATCTACAGGCCAAGGAGCTCCAAGGACCACCAGTAATCGCCAGAAACTCAAGAGAAAAGCCTGGAATAGATCCTGCCTCGAAACCCCAGAAAGGAAGCAACACTGCCAACACCATGGCTTTGGGTTTTCAGCCCTTGGAACTGTAAGAAAATTAATTGCGGCTGTTTTAAATGACCCTGTTTGTGGTAATCTGTTATGACAGCCGTAGGAAGTGACTACAACTACCCATCCCAAATGCTTGACTGATGGAACCAGATTAACAGATGCTCCAGCACATGCTAGGCACTGACTGTGCTGGACACTGTGCCAGCCTGGGGACACAACAAGAACAGGTCAGCAACACAAAACTTGGGAGCCCAAGTGACATGTCAAAATGCTGCACTTACCACATGACTGCCAAGGGTGCACAAGGAAGGGGCATTTCAGTGGGGCCTTGAAGGTTGAGTAGGAGTTTGCCTGGCAAGCTCCTGTCCAAACATACTCTAAAGACAAAAGTGTACTGCCTGCTGTCTCACTACCAAGTAGGCTTCCAAGGAACCCCTGGCTTTTTCTCAACACTCTGAGCATGAGCACATACTGTGGACATAGCTCTTAAGAGTGCAGAACATGTATCTCTGATGCCCTCTCAGAATACCAGTAAAAGAGCTCTGCGTATTTACATCAACAAAACACCAAAGTGACTACACAGACTGCTAGCCCTAAAAGGTCAAACCAGATGACAGCCTAAGCTGAAGACCCGTCTCCAACGGTCAGCATGCAGACCTGCCCTGCGATGCGGTCTTTCTGCTCTGATGTTTGGGAGCAGTGCTCAAACACACACTTCTGCCTAGAGACTTGCAAAGTGCAAACAACTGGGTGAATGCTGATGCCAAGGCAGCTTCAGGAACAGTGACTGCACTCGTCACACTTAGCTCCAAAACCCAGGGTCCTCAGAGCCCCGTGGGCTGCCAACATGTGCATCTGGGTCACATGCTTGACTCTCTGCCCAACCAAGAGTCCAACATGGAGTGTGGTTGTCAGGGCAGACCCTGGAGCTGCTGTCCAGGTGTGACTCCTGGCACTGCCGTGTACCGGCAGGCATGCAGCCTCCCTATACCTGTCTCCTGATCTGTAAAATGGGGACTATAGTAACTCGAGACATTAAACGAGTTGAGACCTGCAAAGCCCTTAGAATAAGGCCAGTGAGCACCCCATAAGGGTTAACCAAACAAATAAGAATGCTCTACTTTTAAACCTGTATTTCTCCTGCTTCTTAAGTCCTCTCTTCCCCATTTAGCATTTATGAGGCTCCTCGTTTGTCTAAACCAGTCACGGCAAAAGTCGTCTCAAACAGTCAAGAGGCTGAGGACAAGTCCACCAGGTCCCCGCAGGTCATCAAGGAAGAAGGGCCGCAGCAATCGAAGTGAATCCCTTCAGGGGAAAAACAGGCTCACAGAAACCAAGGCATACTGCAGAGGACCCCAGGTTAGAAAAGAAAGTAACATAGCTGTCAAAAACAGCAAAAAAAATTCAAGCGGGAATAACTAACACTCTCTTTCTTCTGAGCTTATCTTCTAAGAAAAAACAGTAGGAAAACTGAAATCTTCATTTTCACAACTTAAGGCTTTGTTAAAGGTGCCCCCAAACCAACGGGAAGGTTATCTCTAGAAAACCACAAGGCCGAACTTAAAGAACGTGGGCAAGGCTGTAAAGCGAATGTGTAAAGTTTCTGTTAGGTGAGAGGCTAGCTAGGTGTCACTCTGAAAGACAATTTGACACGCGAATAAGAGCAGCAAGATCTGGCCGGCAGGTCGGCCCCGGGGTGTAGCGCGCTCCTCGAAGGGCTGCGGGGCTGCTGAACTGCGTCCCACCCTCTGGATGCGCCCCTTTGTGCCTCCACTCAAGGGGGCGGTAGGGGCCGGCTGCTGGGACCTATTCCTGTCGCCCTGTGAGCCCCTCAACCAGTCAAGGTGCGCGTAAGGGCCAGGGCCGCTCACTACGCAGCGCCACCGCTTTCGCCAGCGAAGCGGATCCCCTGTGCGCGCGGGGTGGCCGGCGGACACCACTAGGTGGGCGCCTGGTTCCACGGCCCTGTACCCCTGCTCATGGACTGTGGCCCCAAAGATGGTGAGTCACCACTGTGCCCGCGCGGCCCGCAGTCGATCCCGGGTTGGATCCGAGGATACCATCCCGCGAGCAGCATCTTTCGGACACCACCCCTTGGGCAGTCTATTCCGCCACCCTGCGCCCCTGCCCGCGGTCCCTGGTCCCGAAAGCGGCGGGTCCCCAACGTGCCCGGCGTGGCCCAGGGTCATTCCCGGCTTGGATCCGCCGACATCACCTCGCCGGCCGCCCGGCGCCCTGCTCACGGCCCACGCTCGCCCCCGCCCAAGCTGGCGCACGTCGGCGGCTAAGCGCGCGCGGGGCCCCGGCGGGGTCGCTGCGGTCGCCTGCGCCCCGGCTTTGTTCGCGCCCCACGTCCGCCGGCTACCCTCGACCCGGCCGGGCGCCCGCCCGCACCCAGCGGCTCCCGGGCCCAGCCCGGGGCGCTCAGCCCACCTTCTGGATGGTTTGCTGCGTGACCTCGCCTTTGCCTCTCGGCCGGGCGGACGCGAAAGCCACCGACATGGTAGCGGGTGCGGGATCAGCCCTAGATCATCGGGGTTTATTCTCCGGCTGCGATCGGCAGCCGGAGGCGCTCATTCTCCGCAGTCGCTGGGGGGCGGGGGGCGCGGGGGAAGCCGCGTTGTGGGCTCGTCCGCCCCGCCGCCGCCTCTTCGCCCTGAAGCCTGCCGAGCCCCTGTCTCGTGCGCCGCCTCAACTCGAGGCGGAGCCCCGCACCGCGCCCCCGGGAGACCGCTCCGCGCCCCGCGCCTGGCCCGCGGCAACCGCGCCACCCCCCGTGCCCTGCCGCCTGTGGTTCGGCCGGGCCCCGCCCCGTTGCGCGCGCACGTCAGCCCGGCGCCGCCTGACGCCCCGGGACGCCGCCTTACGCCGGTAGCGTAATCGGGGGTGCCGGGGGCGGGCGGGGGCGCGCGGCGCCGGCGCAGCAACGTTGTGAATCGCCGGCTGCGCGGCCGTGAGTGTGCGCTTTTCCTGGGCCCGGCCGCGTCGTTCCGCAGGCATGAGCTACGACCGCGCCATCACCGTTTTCTCGCCTGACGGCCACCTTTTCCAAGTNTGTCAACTGACAACCCTCCACCGTGGGCCAGCCAGGTGGCTGCCTCTGCTTGCCCTGACTGCTGCCTCTGGGCCTGGCCTTTGCAGACAGTTTATGAGAAAGTTCCTTGAAATCTGAAACGCTGCCACACGGTGCTTCTTTGCACAGGACATGGAGATTTCTAAACATCCAACAGGGCTCGGACCTGGCCCCCCACATTGAAGAATTAGCTGGCCCAGGTGCCTGTAGGGCCAAGGCTGAGATAACCTGTCCAAACAGAGAAGTTGCTTTTACAAGTGATTATCTCGTTTGTGTCTGCTGTGCTTTGAGTGGGTTAACTGGCAGCCAATGTGGTTCCCCCCACCCATGTATTTAAAACATCTTTTTTTCTGCTATAGTGTCAGTCGTAAGCAGAAAGCCATGGGTTTCCCAGTAATAGTTGATATGTTGTTCACCTGATAGCATACCAGGCACTTCTCCACCGCTGTGCACATTGATTTCAAAAGGGCAGGAGGGGGAGTTCCTTGGTGGTCCAGTAGTTAGGACTCTGTGCTTTCACTGCTGTGGCCCAGGTTCAGTCCCTGGTCGGGGAACTAGGATCCCTTGAGCCTGGTGGTATAATCAAAAAAGAGAAAAAACAAGTGCACAGGAGAGAGAGGGAAGGATTCGGGTACAGTTTCATAATCACAGCAACACTGCTTTTGGAACACCTGACTTCACTGTTAGGGACTCATGCTCAAGCTTTACAGAGACTCTGATTCACTGGGTTGAAATGACACATGTTCACAAACACATGGATTATATAGCAGTTTTTCCTTAGTTGTGTTGTAACTGAAACTACACATCAGTATTTTAAGGAATAAGGCTAGGTGCCTAGATGGTGATGCTTGGGCTAGCTCTCCCAAAAGTGGATTAAGAGCCACAGTTTGCAGGGTGTGTGTGCCCCGCCAAGGGTGTTCACAGGACCATGTTAACAGCTGCTCATAGTGCTGTGTCTCCGGTGGCAAAACCTCTGGTCAGTTTCATAAGTGCCCCATTGATATTTATTGAAGGTCGGTGTTCGAGGAAAAGACATTGTTGTTCTTGGTGTGGAGAAGAAGTCAGTGGCCAAACTGCAGGATGAAAGGACAGTGCGGAAGATCTGTGCTCTGGATGATAATGTCTGCATGGCATTCGCTGGTGAGTCTGGGGCCAGCACCGTGTCCCTGTCTCTTGGAAGAACGGTCCTCTGGAGGTTAACCTAGTAAAAGGGCTATGGGGGGCATGTGATTGGGTAAACCAAAATCGTTTAAGAGAAAGATTTGGCCTTGAAGAAAAGGGCTGGCCTCAGTTTCAGGCGTACAATCCTTCCCAGGAGGCTGAAGCAGAGGGGCTAAATGAATCAACGGTTCCAAAAAGAGGGGCTGTGCTGTCTCCTCATTGCTGCTGTCAGGAGAAGGGTCAGCTGTCCACAGTTAACCGTGTACCTATGAAGTGGGGCAAGCTGGACAGCGCCCTACTCTCGGGATGTGCAGTGTTCTTGCACTTCTGTGGTTTCACTCATTTCCTCCTTTAGCAGGAAGATCCCAGTTCCCCTAGAGATTGACTTGTCAAAGACTTAGTGTGTGTGTAGCCTAGTACCCAAAGCTCCTTACCCATGCAGCTTTCTCAGAGGATTTCACGGAGGCTGCTGGTTCCACTGTGGGGCTCAAAGTAACCTTGGTGCTGCCTGTCAGGACCAGTTTTAGAACATGCCCAAGGCAATGGCACCCCACTCTAGTACTCTTGCCTGGAAAATCCCATGGACGGAGGAGCCTGGTAGGCTGCAGTGCATGGGGCTGCTAAGAGTCGGACACCACTGAGCGACTTCCCTTTTACTTTCACTTTCATGCATTGGAGAAGGGAATGGCGAACCATTCCAGTGTTCTTGCCTGGAGAATCCCAGGGATGGGGGAGCCTGGTGGGCTGCCGTCCATGGGGTCGCACAGAGTTGGACACGACTGAAGCGACTTAGCAGCAGCAGCAAGGTCTGCTGTCCATTCATGTGATCTGCGCCATCCTTGACAATTGTCCAGATGAGGCATGGCTTAGGGGGCATTATCTTTGTGATCCTTGCAGGCCTCACTGCTGATGCAAGAATAGTCATCAACAGGGCCCGCGTGGAATGCCAGAGCCACCGACTGACCGTGGAGGACCCGGTCACCGTGGAGTACATCACCCGTTACATCGCCAGTCTGAAGCAGGTGGGTGTTCCTGCTGTGGCTCGGCTCTGGTGATGAGCTGTGTCCTGGAGCGTCCTGCCATAGGACATCACTGTGGGCAAATCGGGAAACTGCACTTGTTCCACAGGCACAGTCCTAACCTTGACTTCATCTGCAGTTTTACTATTGTGTATCCTTTTCAGTGGCATTTGTGGTGTTCTTATTTAGTGGCCTGGAGTAGTCCAGATTTATATTTGTAGAGGGACATGATATAGTTTTTGTTTAGTTCTGAATGATCAGTCAACAAACAGTTGCGAGGGGATTAAAAGCCACCCCCGCTCTTGGTGTCTGCTGTCAAAGTAACTGCAAGAAACCACAGCTCCATGATGCAGTTCTGTTCTTTCTAAGAATGAAAATGTATCACAGGAAGGAGGAATGCTGAAAATCCATGGGCTCGTTTCATTTTTCGCTTGAATTACAAGTAACCTGAACGTGGGCTTAATTTATTTTCATCCTTTTGTTAAAATCTGTTTGGAACATGGTGTGTGTTGTTTGCAGTGGGTTCTGGGCAGCTTCCATGCGGAGGCTGCAGTGTCACTGTCTCTTTTTGTCCACTAGCGCTACACGCAGAGCAATGGGCGCCGGCCGTTTGGCATCTCTGCCCTCATTGTGGGTTTTGACTTTGATGGCACCCCCCGACTCTATCAGACAGACCCCTCGGGCACATACCATGCCTGGAAGGTGAGTCCCTGACAAAAAAGGGGCTTGGGGCCATCTTGCCTGTAGAAGCAGTTTTGGAGGTTGTTGGGACCTTGAGCTAGCGTCATCCTATGGAGGGATGTACACATACACACGTTGTGTGCTCATGACACTTGCGATGTGGAAGCCAGGAAGTTGTTCAGTGTTGATGTTTGGGAGCAAAGGACAGTGAGCTGTAAGGACGTGGCATATGCAAGATGCCCGTGTGTCTTTCATTAGAATCCCATTCTTGGTGGGCATGAGCACCAACTCCAAATAGCCCTTTGCAAAAAGAAGCCACGGGGCAGGGTCTCCCCCAGCCCAGCTGCCTCTCCACAGCACGCAGGAGCAGGGTGGCACTGGCTGTCTCTGGATTGTTGCATTCTGTGCCATGTAACACACATCCCTGTTTCAGGCCAATGCTATAGGCCGGGGTGCCAAGTCAGTGCGTGAATTCCTGGAGAAGAATTATACTGATGAAGCTATTGAAACAGATGATCTGACTATTAAGCTGGTCATCAAGGCCCTTCTGGAAGTAAGTTTGTATTTGAAACCGGGGCAAGATGAAGACACCCATCCTATTGTGATGGTGGTACTTGGCCTGGGGAAGGGACAGCATGGGATGGAACAGCCTAAAGTATAGGCAAAAAGGAGAGGCGTGGGCACTCACGGTACCACTAGGCACCACTTTGGTGCTTTGTCAGCTCCTTACACATCTGGGGCATTCAGGGTACCAAGTGGCTAAGTTGGCCTAGAGTTCAGACTTTCTGAGGCTCAAGCTATTGCTAGAGTCAGAATTAGAAGAACTGGGAATAATGGATGGGAGCTGTGAGGTCTTAGACTTTGTCAAGACCTTGGAGGTGCTGGGGGTGAAGCCAAAGAGGCAGAGGGGGATCACAACTTTAAGGCTAGGCTAGGGCCCAGGCATCAGGCCTTGGTGATGGGGCAGGCTGCGAGCAGTTGGCAGGGCCCTGAGTCCATCTGCCCGCAGGAGGAGGGACAGCAAGCCTGCCCAAACCCAGCTGTGCCAAGATCAGAGTGCAGGTAGCCCACAGGGCCACATCAGTGGGCAGCCGGGGCACCCTGTGTCCACCCCTCCCCTTGTGCAGCAGTTCTGGGTTCAGGTTCACAGGGCACCAAGTCTGGTTGAAGTGGGTGAGGTGTCTGATGCTCTTTTCTCCCCTCGAAGGTGGTTCAGTCAGGTGGCAAAAACATAGAGCTTGCTGTAATGAGGCGAGATCAACCCCTCAAGGTAATCACCAAGTTGGTTTGCTGTCCTTCTCTTTGGGTGCGTTCCCAGTGGTCAGGGCAGGGGACAGTGCATGTTCAGAACCGCTCTAGTGCCAAGAAATGTTCTTTCCAAGGGTCCACACATGAGTGGAAAAGAAAGCATTCCCATCTACACGTCGTTTCCACCTTGTCCCCTGGGTCAGCCACATGTGGCTTTGCTCTCCTGTAAAAGCAGCCAGAGGGGGCATCTGGGACTTAGGTTTGGGGGCACCTTGTGTGGCTAACCATACACTGTTCCTTTGATAGATTTTAAATCCTGAAGAGATTGAGAAATACGTTGCTGAGATTGAGAAAGAAAAAGAAGAAAATGAAAAGAAGAAGCAAAAGAAAGCATCATGATGAAATGAAATTTTGCTTGTAACGATTTTTAAATTCAAATCATGGCCGATTTCCAGGATACATAAGCGTTTCCATTCCACTTACCCATACTGTCCAAGTGTCCTACAATAAATTTGCCTATTTTTTAATCTTTCTTTCAGAGGTGAATGCATCTTTTAGGTGTATGGCTAGCTCTTTAGGGAACTTGCTCACTTTGGGTCTCTGGAGCATTCCTTTCTGCTCCTCCTCACCAGGGTCTAAGACAAGGTGATGGTTGAGTGGGATCCCTCCCTTGGGATTTATGGAAAGGCTGTACAGGGCAGTAGATAAGAGGTGCCATGGAGGCAGAAACTTGGGGTGTCTCCAGTTTAAGGGTTCTAGACACAGAATGACCGTTTCTTCTCACACTTTGTTGGAGTCCTTGATGAATGTATGACATCAGGACACAAGGACAGACTGTGCTCAGTTTAAACCTGGAGCTCACTTTGCAGTGCAGCTCTGGAACTGGTCTTGAATTTCTGGTTCTAGTAAATCAGGTCAGCATTCCTCCTGGTTTGATCCTTAAGACTTCTGGTTCCTACCCCCTTTGCCTCGGTAGAAAACCCCTACCACCCCCTTTGCCTGCATAGCTCTCTGCCTCTTGTGGGCTCTACCACCAGCTTTAGTGATGGCATTGCCTTTTGGCTTCTGG
>SJYQ01003656.1:0-50531 GCA_006410935.1 Redunca redunca
GTGTCAAGAATGCTTTCAGTGTGTTTCTAGCTGGTTCTCAGCACTGTTCTAGGAAAGCTGTCTGTAGGCATCAGCTATTACCTCTGTTTAGGGTAATCATAGGATTTGCCCAAATGATACACTAAGTTTGGATTTTATTTCAAGGGGCCCAGTCCATGCATCTTGCTTTCCATGTTTGGAGAAACAACAACTTTCAGTAACTGTGTTAATGTAAGGATGAAACCACCAGAGGGCAAGCAAGGTCTGTATCTGTTTTCTTTACTTGCATCCCCAGCATCTAAGGCAGAATACGGGAGGCAGCCCATTGCCCAATCAATATTAGTGGAAACTGTGTTGACTTCCTCCATCACCTAGAGTTGTAAACTGGAGGCACACGGATACGTTGGTTGGCCCACATTGAGCTTTTGGAAATTGCTATAAAAACTGGCAAACATAAACATCCCTGAAAATTCAAAAGCCCTGGCATGCTGGCACTCATATTGCTACAGGTTACATGTGTCTATGGTGAGAAGTCCTTCAGAGGCAGCTGGTGGGCTGCTATTTGTCACAGTTTCCACTGCTCTCTTTACTTTCCACCTCTAGCCGGACCCTTCATAGAATCTGAATTTAGGACACTTCCTTCATTCCAACTCTACTTCTTCAAGTTCTATTATTGAAAACAATTTTGTTCGGCTTTGGAATATCTTCTTCCCACCCCTGTCTGTGGAGGGCTCTTCCTAAGTGTCAAGGTAAAAATCCTGGAAGTCCAAGAGGCCTGGATTAAGGATAAAGGCTCATGCCCGCCCCACCCCTGACCCCCGCACCTGGAGACGACATGACCATCTCACTCTGCACAGCCGCACTCTGCCTTTGCACTGGGAATTCCACGAACCGGGGTGAGGGAGGTGGCACCAGGGATTGGCTCTGGGTACTCACTCTGCTCTTAACCATCATCTTATCCAGGTCTTTGCTGATGTCGGCAAACACTGGCCTCTTGTCTGGTTCCTGCTTCCAGCATTGCAGCATCAGACTGTACCTGGTGGGACAAACAAGTGGGTGATGGCAATCCAGCAAGGACTGCCCAGTCACAACCACCACACCCAGTACAGTGCGCCCTGGGCCCCAGAGGCTCTGTTCCCAAACCCCAAGGCTGTTCCTGTGTCACTGACATCCTCCTCTGAGTTGGGCCAGGGTATGATGGGTCAGCAGAGGCTCACAGTGTCTGGTGCTGTGGTCCAGCCATGCTCACTATGGCAGCTAACACAGAAATGCCAGTCCTTCAAACTCTTACGAAGGATGAACTGGGTATGAACACAAACACCTGCCAAGCACACTCTGTCTTGCACCTCCCTCTTCCCCTGGGGCTCTTGCAGGGCTGCAGGGGCTACCCTGTGGGTGAATGCTGGGCCTGTGCCTGCCAGTCCAGGGTGCCCAGGGAAGCAGGCCTACTCACCCTTACACTCCCACAGCCCCGAGCCAGGCACGTGGCAGGTGCATGACAGACCTTGTAGAATGAATGGACCAGTGTGCTTTTGCCCATGGATGACCCCCCCCTCATGTGTTCTCAACCTGTCCTCCAAGGATCATCTGATGGAACCACCATTTGATGAGAAGATTCTGGTGCCCTCGAGCTGAAGTCCAGGTGCCATCTGCCCGCTCTTTGCCCGCCTTGGTGTCTCCACTTGGGTGCTCCGCTGTATGCACCCCTGGGGCCATTCTGAATTACCTGCCCCTCCCCAAGCACCCTGGGACAGGTCTTCGGCCTTGGACTGAGGCTGCTCCCTCAGTCTGAAGCACCCCCTCATCCTTCCACCACTGCTCCTGGGGTGCAGGAGCACCCCCTCAGACTTGTAAGTCCCCCCAGGAGGCCCACCCAGCCCCCAGTGGAATCTGGGTCCCCAGCATCTGCCATCATGCCCAAGAGTGGTTCTCTGTCATCTGTGCCTTTGTCTTAGCCTGTCGCTTCCAGCTGCCCGGTTTGCCTGGGGCTGGCACCCAGGGCTGCCCAGCAGCGGGAAAGGATGAGTGCACATAACCCCACCCTGCCAAAGCCCGGAGCATCAGTGTCTCAGGAGGCTGGACCAGAGAAAGCATGCTCACATCTCCTCACTGCAGTTGTCTGGCCTCTCCATCCGGTAGCCTGTCTTCAGAAGGTTGAAGAGCCGCTCTGGAGGAATCCCAGGGTAGGGGTTGCCGCCCAGGGTCACAATCTCCCACAGCAGGACGCCAAAGGACCACCTGCGGAACCAGAGGGCCAATGAGTGGCTGTACGGGGTCTGTGGCACCCTCAGCACCCCAGATATCCTTCCCCTGAGCAGCAACAGGACCCGAGTTCCTTGTACAGAGATTGGTCCAAGTGCCCATGGTTTCAGCCTGGGCTGACCAGACAGATGGAAGTGGAATGGAGGTGGGACCAGGTGTCTGCCTGCCCCACCCTGATCCCCCGACAAGCTGCTGCCCAAGCTCAGCCCCCACACCCAGAAGGGGCAGGTGGCTGACCCTAGAGGTGAAGCTCTGAAGCATCAGAGACAGCACAGGGAATGCAAACGAGCACAGTGGAAAGCAGGTGGAACCAAGGCCATGGGGCACCGGGGGCACTCTGCAAAACCCTTTCACTTTTTCTGTGTGCTTGGATATTTTCATAAAATGTTAAAAGGAAAAAACACTGCAACGGGAAAATACCTAACTGTGAGGGAAAATTTACTGTAAAGTGGGGACAAAATCCTATCACAAAACAGCATTATCACACAAGCCCACTTACAGTAATTAAGAATATATACCTGCATGCCACGGACAACTCTAGGCAAGGCCTATGAGAGCCGGCCCTAGTTATCTAGAGATGGTGGGGTCCCAGTGACTTTTAGTCTCTCCATTATGCTTTCCCCTGCATTTCCAGTTGTTTTACAGTCAACTTGGTAATCAGAACACAGTTGTTAAGACTGTTTAAGAATTGCCTTTTCACAGCCTACCTTATTCAAAATATGCAAAGCTGTATACAGCAGAACATTTGGAAACAAGTCTGTTGTGGTCTTGAAAACAATCGAGAATGTAGTTGGACTTGGAAGACTGAGTTTTGGTCTTGGAGCAGTTTAGGGTACCGGAAACCCACTCAAGGTCACCCCATCCTAAACCTGTCTCTGGGTGGGGACCAGTCCCCGGGAACTGGCTTGAAGCCAGCTCATACTCAGGCCCACAGAGAGGGAACTGTTTGGCTGGGACTGTGCGTCACTGAGATGTCCAAAGAGAGGGCAGGGGAGGCGGGGGAGGCGAGGGGGTCTGCAGCCATGGCTCACGACCTCATGCATTCCACGGCGGCACTCAGAACTACCGCCTGGGCCCTTGCCATTTGCTGAGTGAGTACACAAAGCTCCCCCGCCTGCAGCCCCCCAGTTTGGGGAGGTCACTCTGGACAGTTGGAATGAGCTGACAGGCACTCAGGGCAGCTCTGTTCCCCAGGGGAGCTGCCCAGACAGGTGCATACGTGTAACCTCCACCCCAGGGTGGGGACATCCAGACTCACACATCACTCTGGGTGGTGTAGATATGATCGAAGAGGGACTCAATGGCCATCCACTTGACTGGGATCCGACCCTAAGGAGGGAGTGAGAGAAAGGCATTAACGTTGCTCTGAGATCCTGGGGCCTGGTGTAGGGGGCATGTCTCAGGCTCTTTCAGCTCTGAGGGGATGCCGAGTAATGGCTGTAGTGTGTTCCTGGGTCCAGACCAGCAGCACAGCCTCACAGGTGCTGGAGTCCCAGCCCCACTTTCCTAGGCTTGGCTGAGACACCAGAGGCAGTCAGTCGGCCTGCCCACAGCTATACAAGGTGTGCTGGTCATGCACCACTTCCCAAGGAATTGATATTGAGTGCAAGCCAGGCCCCACTGGGGCCACTTCTGGGGAGATCAGGGACACCCCGAGTGCTGGCCAGTGCGTAGACTGGAAGCGCTTCCATCAAGATCTCCCGATATCTGAGGGTGAAGGAGTTTGGGAAACCGACACCCAGTGTTCCCATCTTGGGAATTTCTGACACAAATGAACACACCTAAGGCCTTTCTGAGAAGCTCTGAGGGAAGAAATCAGTGTGAGTGTCTTGAGTCTGGTCTTCCCCGCTTGTTTTATCCCAGGGCCCTTTTAGCATCCTCTGAAAGATTGCCCTCCATCATGGAGAGGCTGGGGTTCAACCTAACAAATCCTTTCTAATGCAACTTAAGAAAGAGCTTTTTGGTACAAATAGATCAGGTGGCTTTCCTGGTGGCTCAGTGGTAAAGAATCCACCTGCAGTGCAGGAGAAGCGGGTTTGATCCGTGGGTCAGGAAAATCCCCTGGGGGAGGAAACGGCAGCCCACTCCAGTGTTCTTGCCTGGAGAATTCCATGGACAGAGGAGCCTGCTGGGCTACAGTCCATGGGTTGCAAAGAGTTGGAGGTGACTGATCAATTAAACAACAACAAATAGGTCAGCCTCAAGGCACAAATCAATTTTAAAAAAAGGCATTTGCTTTGGATTTTAATGCATTTATTATAATTCCTTTTTTAAAAAGTACTATTTAAGATTCATACCCTACGTGAAGTGTGACTGCTTCGAGGGTGTATGTTTCTAACAATGCCTCCCGCAGGCTGTGCTCTCAGGGGCCAAGTTTGGGCACCTTGTGCTTCTTTGCTGGGTGACACAGGGCCTTCCCGAGGACCAGTGCATCAACAGGAAGTTCCATCCACCCTCCCCCCCCACAGGGTACGGAGCACCCCTCTCCACTTCCCCTTCGGCACTTCTAAGACGTGCTGTCACAATGGAAACCCTACAGGAAATCAAAGGTCATCCTCACAGCCCCGGGAGCACCTGGGCTTCTCTCATCCCTCAGAGCAAAGCTGAACTGTATGTCGTGGTTTTCTGTTTTTCTTTTTGAGCAGCATCTGTTCTGAATGCCAGCTTAGCTGCGTGTTTTGAGGGGGCCTGTGATCTGCCCTGTCTAGTCTGTCACAGGGCGGCTACTGGAGAGGGGCTGAGGGGATAACAGCACCCAGAGAGTCAAGACCAATGTCACAGGGAAGGGGACCACACCAGGGAACCAAGTTTCCCAAGAAGGGCCCCGAACCACCTGTTTCAGTGACTTGGAAAAAGCTTCCCAAATCTCTACCATGCAACTCCGGACTTTGTCTCCAGGACCCTCTTGATCGCCTTCCAAACTCACTTAGTCAGCACTTCCTAGGCCCTTGGACCAGGAGCATACCCTGTTGTAAAGTGGTTTATGCCTTCTGTGAAGAATGACTAGCAAGCTTGGGTTTAATTCATTTTTTTTCCCCCAAGCGAAGGACTAAAGTTACACAGAGAGTAAAACAGTGACCTTCACTCTGCAGCAGTGAGAGAACAACTGCAGACAAGAAGACTTATTTCTGCAGTGGTAGGTGACCTTTAGAAGTGATAGTGATGAAAAGCAAGAGAAGCTGCAGGAACCCCGCTCCCCAGCGGGCAGCTCCGAAACAGCACGTGTGGCTGTGAGGAAGAGAAGGAACAGGCTCAGGACTGAGTCCTGCTCTGGGTCTCTGGGGACCCAGGACTAGGGAAGAGTTTGGGGATGAGGACTGAAGTTTATTTACACTCTAAAAACCTGCTTTATCTTCTTCAGATCAAAATCTGTCCCCACTCTGTGGGCACCCTGACTACTGCCCTCTGTCCTCAGGCCAACACACCCCAGGACCTGGTACCTTGCTCCTCTTCACATAGGAATCCTCTTCATAAACATCTCGGGACAGACCAAAATCTGAGATCTTCATCCTGCGGCCTTCAGCTACCAGGACGTTTCTGGCTGCCAAGTCCCGATGGACGAGCTGCGGGGAAGACAAAAGCAGGGACGCCTGAAACCTGGGCCCATCGCCGGCAGAGGGGGCACGGGGCTGGGGTGGCACGCACCTTCATCTCAGCCAGGTACTGCATCCCTCGTGAGATCTGCCAGGCAAAGGAGATGAGGTCGCCCATGGTCAGGGCCCGCTCCTCCGGGTTGTCCAGGTAACTGGAGTTTCGGCTGCCTCCGCTGCCCACGTAGCCGGGCCCCGCCTTGCGGCTCTCTNGAGACTTCACGGAAGTCCTCTCGCCACAATGAGCATGTGAGTCCCAAGGGCAGAGAGAGTTGTGCTCAGGAGCTTGGGTGTGGAGGTCTCCTGGCCAAACCGTCCTCCTGGGTCATGCCCCACATCCCACTGCCCAGCTGTGCCACCGCCTCTGGCTGTAGACTTGTCTGGAAATAAGAAGACAGCTGGGAGATGGGGTATTGGAACCCTTTGGACCACACGTGGGTGACCCAGGGCCAGTCTCACTGTGCCCTCTCAGGGCCTGGGGTCTCACAGGCAAGGGGTGACCCCAGTCTGAGGGCTTGGGTAAGTACACAGAAGTACCTGGCACTGCGTGGCTCCCCGACTGCTGAAGATCAGTGTGCATTAGACCAAAATGTGCCCACCACATGGCCACTGGGCCCTCAGTTGGTCTAGCTGAGCCAGAGGTGGGCCATGGCAGAGAACCGTACGCCCAGTCCCTGCTGAGAAGCAGCAGTGAGGATACCCAGCTTGTGGCAAGACTGGGCAGTGCTGGCCCGCCAAGGGGCGGGGGGGACTGGGCAAGGCAGGGCCCTGGGGGGCAGGGGCCAGTCCTTACAGGTGGTCTCTTCACCAGGACTTCAGTGGACGCTTGGTGTAAGGAATGAATGGGGCAAACTGGGGTGGGGAGAGCTGTCAGTTTTGAACTTAAGGGCTTTTAATTTAAACTCCGATCTTTACCCAACATGGATACAGAAGCAGCATGGCTCTAGAAGCTTTCAAGGAAGGAATGTCTTACCCCGATTCTCCAGGGACCACACCAGCCCACATCATCCATGGTGGGGGTCCCTAGACTGCAGCCGCTCAAGAGCAGGGGTGGGGGATTAGTTCTTTAGGAGACAGCAGGCTGACTGCCAGAGTCCTGGCTGTCACTAGGGCTTCATCCACCTGGTGGGGGCCCTGCAGGTGTGAGTGGCAAAGCCCCCTCTGTGTACTGCCCCGTCAGGTACCTTTCAGCATCTTCACAGCCACAGTCGTGTACCCCGCCTTGCCTTTCAGCCGAAAGGCTGTGGCCTTGACCACTTTTCCAAATTCGCCTTCTCCCAGAGTTTTTCCAAGCACCAAGTTCTTCCGTGGGAATTCCCACTTGGGATCCTCCTACATTGGGTGTGAAGGAAGAAGAGAGAGAAGAGAGATGGTGAAGGCAAGAGGAAAGGAAAAAGGCAAGAGCCGGCAGACAAGCTCCAGTGTGCAGACAGGTGACAGTTACCATGTCCAAGGGCAAGACCCCACAGTCAAGCCCTGAGGTGCCATGACAAGATGCGTCCCCCAACAGGAAGGCAGGTGTCGCCACAGACCGGCTGGACTCCGTATGCTCATACCCTCACTGGCCTCCACCTACTGCAGATGCCCTGGGCCACCCCAGGCCCAGGGCCTGGTATCTCCAGTGAGGGACCCAGGGTTTACTCAGCACCCATAGGTGCTCACAGGGGAGCACAGCCCCTTCCATGGGAGTCAGGCCCAAGCCTCATGGCACCTCCTCTGCTTTGGACTCCAGGAACTGACAGCGGCCCAGGCTCCAGGACTTCCAAGAGAACTCAAGCAGCACCTGTGGCCCCAGCTGCCTACCAGCCCTGGACTCCCAGCTACAGGTGGGGGTGTCAAGGACACCTTCCTGGTGTGGCAGCCTCTAGAAAGTTGCCACTGTGCCCCTCAGGAACCCCCCCACCCCTCCCTGCCAACATGTGGAAGAGTCTGCTCCCCCCACAGCCCAGCCACTGCCCAGAACTTGCACACACCAGCCTTCCCAACACGCCACGCCCACTGAAGACCCCTCTGGGGTGGGGCTTTCCCAGACCCAGAGGCTGGCTCGAAGATCTGAACTCTGGGGAAGCTGAAGCCTGTCTGGAACCTGCCCTCCTGTCAGCACTGGGTGCCCAGGTCCCCAAGTCTCGCTGCGGCTGGGTGTCAGTGTGGCTCCAGGGGCCGCTTATGATGTGCCTGCCAGGCTTGCCTAACCCAGACACATCACCACTGGGGACCCACTGCCCCCAGGGACCAGAGCCCTGTGTTCTTACATCTGGGAGCAGAGGCAGCCTCCTCTCAGCACCATGGCCAGGGGCGCCTTCCAGCCAGCTCCCCGGGTGTCCTGGTGTCTCAGCTTCCCCCAGAACCCATTTTGTTTGTTAAGTTGCAAAAGAGTCAGTCGTGTCTGTCTCCCATGGACTATAGCCCACGAGGCTCTTCTGTCCATGAGATTCTCCAGGCACTGGAGTGGGTTCCCATTTTCTCCTCCACCAAGAACCCACAGTCAGGCTCAAAGGTGACAACACAGTCGCCACCGCCCTGGTGTCCACACTGCACTGGATAACGGCTGACTGCACACAGAGACTGGGCTAAGAGGGGATATCACTGTTTCTCTTTAAAAGTGCTAAAACCTCAAAGTGTCCTCCTCATTTTATGTAAAACACAACTAAGGCCACAGGGTCGAATAATGTGTCTAAGACCTCAGAGCTGGTCAGTGTGGCCCCTGGGCCTCAGGCCCAGCTCTGGCTTCTCTGCACTCTGAGCTAGAGGCCAAAAATGGACTGTGGTCCCCCCGGAGAAGAACCATTCTCATTGTGCATCTCAGCACAAACCGCCAGGGCACATAAGGGAATCAAATGGCTCATCCCTGGGCCACGAGGGCCATTCCCAGATGTGGTGGCCACAGGGGCCTCCCTCCTGACTTTGCTGGTTCCAATCACTCAGCAGGTGGGGAGTTCCAATCACTGAGCAGCCCCCAGTCCCCGTAGCATTTCAGTCTCCTCAGCAAGCACACTGGAGGGCAGACAGGCAGAGGAGCGGCCTGGTCGGGCAGGAGGCAGTGTCTGAGGCTCCTGCATTGACTGCAGGCCCATACCAGGCCCTGGAGGAAGCGGCTCGGGCTGACTCTTCCCACCTTGGCAGGCCAGTCACAGGGTCCTGGGGCCAGGCTCCCCCACAGATGTCTGAGAGGCCTCTCAGCACCCCCACTCTCCAAGCCACAGACAGACTCCCCTCCCGGCTGCTGCCACCATGGCCAAGTCCCCCACCTCCCAGCCTCTCTCGCCTGGATGGGGACAGTGTTTCATCACAGGGCTCCTACCCAACAGACTCCCCAGCAGAGCAACCTGTGGGAATGAAGGAAGAACACCGGCCTCCAGCCCTAGGGGGGTCCTACCCTCTGATAATAAAACTCACACTCCTCCTCAGGGCCTCCCCCCAGACTTCATCCTCCAGCACTCGGGGCCTCTGCAGGAGAGATCTCAGGCGGGTACAGCATGGCCTGCCCTCTTCTTGACGCGTAATGGCCCAGATCTCGCTCATTTAGATCAGCGCCTGTCCTTCTCCACCCTGCTTCACGCTCTCTGCCCCACCCCTGCCTCCTGCCCTCCCTGAAGAGCAGCTCAGTGGAGGTAGAGGACGGCTGGAAGCTCACAGGGTCCTCCCGGTGGGCAAGGGTGCAATAGCCCCGGGGGCCCTGTACCCTCTGTCCCCGCATCCCTTCCCCAGCTGCCCTAGACCAGAGGCTACCCACAGGGCTCCCTGGAAGGGCTGCCTCCCTGGCCCTGCTGCCACATGGAGAATCTCACCGGGATCTTGAAGGTGTCCACCGAGACCTGGTTCTCCATGGAGTCCAAAGAGGGCCGGCGGGCGCCAGACGAGGAGTAGCTGACCGGGAAGGCTTGGGCGGGTCGGCGGAAGGTCATCTCAGCCGAGGCAATGGGCGGCTTGTGGGCGTTCTTGTGGTAGCGGTGGATGCAGAAGGTGGACAGGAGCACAGATACGATGAAGGAGAAGAGCACGGCCGCCGTGATCACTGTGCGGCAGAGCTCATCACACAGGGAGTCTGCGGGTAGGCGGGGACCGTGAGAGAAGACAGCCCAGGAGGGGGACCCCCAACACCCAACAGAGCCACACCTGTGACAGCCAGGAAGTGGCTGCTGTGACCGACTGTGAGCTGCCTGCCAACCCTCCGGACCCGTGGCAGGTACTGTTCTGTATGTTTTTGCTACAGGAGACTGTTATTGCCCTTTTCTGGAAGGAATGAGCATTTATAAGCAGCCTGCCTGAGGTCACACACCAGAGGTTGTGCACCCCTGCACCCCACCTCCCAACCCTGGAACGCTGCACTGAAACCAGAGGCCCAGGGGCCCTGGGGGTGGGAGGAGAAGCTCTTCTCCTGCGCTCCTAATATCTTCTGTATTTTACGTTCAATATATAGTGGAGAGGAAAGACAAGTAGCCCAGGATCTGGGCTGTGCAATGACCACTCAAATGCCAGAAAAGCTCCCCATGTGTTCAGTGGGGCACCCCTGTTCTAGAAGAAGCACCTGGAGGGTGCTAGGAGGGGGAACCCAGCTGGCCAATGCCACAGGCCCAGGAAAGGCTCTACACAGGGACAGTCTGAGGAGATGCTGAGTTATTTGGTGGAAGAACTAATTTTTCAGCCCAATCTTTATTATAGAACTTGAGGCCAGGGAATTCTTTGGTGGTCCAGCGGTTAGGACAGGGAGCTTTCACTGCGTGGCCAAGATTCAATCCTTGGTTGGGGAACTAAGATCCCACAAGCCTTGCAAAAAAAGAAAAAAAGGAACTTCGGGCCACAAGGCGGTCTTAGTAGCCCTGAGCCAGCTCCTTGTCTGCACACGGAGGGGAACCAAGACCCCAGGGAAGGAGAAGTTCTCCTAGGTATCTCCTCTTCCTGCAATCATCTCCCTCGCTCCCTGGAGGCTCAGGGAGGCATCGGGATCCCAGCCAGCTGTGCCCCCCCCAGCCCCGCACCGCAACGCACCCTGGCTGTCCTCTGGCTCGCAGAAGCACTTCTTCTCTTCAGGGAAGCAGTTGCAGATACCGAAGCCAGCTTTAATCCCCCGGCGCTCCCCAGGCTCGTGCCCACCAATGATGCTGCCGCCTCCTGAGGACAGACACCACCCACTCAGCAGCCCACTCTCAGCCTCCAGGGGAACCTGGCCAGCCAGGACCACCAGACAGGATCACGAGAGGCCCCTCCCCACCTGATGTCAGCACTCTCAGGCCCAGGGAGCACAGTGAGCTCAGAAGTCTGGGTCACCCTGGGCAGGAGCCTCAGCATGCACGCGTGTGTGCCAAGTCGCTTCAGTCATGTCAACTCTTTCCAACACTATGGACTGTAGCCCACCAAGCTCCTCTGCCCAGGAGATTCTCCAGGCAGAAACACTGGAGTGGGTCACGAGGCCCTTCTTCAGGGGACCTTCCAGATCCAGGGATCAAACCCGCGCATCTTCTGCATTGGCAGGTGGGTTTCCTTACCACTAGCACCATCTGGGAAGCCCCAGTAGCAGCATGATGGGCCCCCAAACCAGCTCCCTGGCCGCATCGGGCAAGAGGAGGAACCCCCAGGCTGCCCTGGGCCCTGGCCAAGATCCACATTTGGTTACTTTTCAGAAGCAGAAAAGGGGTAGCAGGGGCAGCTGGGAGTCAGCAATGGGGACAGGGAGTCGTGCCCCATGAGTTGGCCAGGGCAACCCTGGAGAGTGTGGGTCAAGCCAGCAAGCTCTAGTTTTGGGGGAGGAGCGCCTTTATTCAAACAAAGTGTTAGGAAAGGGCTCGGCACTCAAAACCCAGGAACTCGGCTGGTCTGGCTGATGTCCAGGTGAGAGTCGTTACTGTCCCCCTCCCATCCAGGTTCCTGCTCGCTCAGCTTCACCATGCAGGCTCATCAGGCTGCTTACGGAGGCAGTCCTGGGGGCAGATGTTGGGGTCTCTGCTCTCCACGGCGTCACAGTGGCCATCGGGGCAGGTCCTGATGCTGGGGGAGCAGGTGGAGAAGTTCCTGGTGATCCCTACAACACAGAGCGGGCGGGTATGACCACAGGGAGCAGCTTCGCTGTTCGGACTGCAGAGCCAGGAGGGTCGCACCCCAGGGCCTTCCAGGTCAACCCTGTACCCCACCCTGTCCCCTGCAAGGAAGAGCAAACTGAGATCTGAGCAGAGAAGAACCACACACAGAGCCCCACCAGCAGGGCATCCCTGAGGCGCAGGGCCGCCAGGATGGTGAGGGCCGGAGGAGCCAGGCAGTCCCAGAGCTGTGCCAGGCTCACATCAGAGAGGCCAGAGAGGCCGGAAGAGGCTGGGACCCTCTGCAGGCCGCACTGTGGGTGGGACCCTCAGACTGGTGGGCCCAGCTGGCAGCCAGCCACTGTCCACACCCAAGCCTGCCCAGATCCCTCCTATTTGGGTCCACGTCCCCTGGGCTGGGACCTCACAGGTAGAGCCTCTCTGAAGACCATTTTGGATATTCTGAATTATTTTAAGGTTTGTGTTTTCATGAAGTAAAGCCAACTATAAATGACATGTCAACAGTGTAGCCTACCTTAATTCCTCCACTTCTTGGATGCACAGTAACATTACAAAGAGATCTTCAAAAAGGGTCTGTGAACTATGTGTCTAAAAGCACTGGGTGAATGGGGGGAAGAGTGGGGAGAAGGGATAGTCAGGGAGTTTGGGATATACGTGTACACACACTATATTGAAAATAACCAACAAGAACCTACTGTATAGCACATGGAACTCTGCTCAATATTCTAAAAAAACCTCAATGGGAAAAAAATTTTGAAAAAGAATATATACATGTATACGTATAACTGAATCGCTGTGCTGTACACTGGAAACACACACAGCATCGTTCATCAACTATGCTCCAATATAACATAAAAAGTTCAAAAAAAGAAGGCATTGGGTGAATACAGTGGCTCAGATAGTAAAGAGTCTGCCTGCAATGCTGGAGACCTGGGTTCGATCTCTGGCTTGGGACGATCCCTGGAGAAGGAACTGGCTACCGCTCCAGCATTCTTGTCAGAAAATTCCATAGACAGAGGAGCCTGGCGGGCTGTAGTCCACGGAGTCGCAGAGAGTCAGACACGAGTGAGGGACTAACACTTTTACTTTCACATTCACAACTGCACGTGTATGTGTATATGGGTAGAGAAATGGATATGTACATGTTTATTACCATCTGGTCTGGGCACCAATACAGAAATTCAGAATTTCAGAATAAAGTAAAAAGAAAACACACACATCTCAACTTTGGTCCCAACCTTCTCAAGTCTAGAGCGAGTTTAGCCTCAGGCGCCTGTGATCCCATCTGTGATAACAGCTGGAAAGTTCCCTGCTCCCCGCGCTCGCGACCACCGTCTCCCGGCATCAGGAGCCACCGCAGGGACCAAGCACAGGGGAAGACTCGATGGGCAGGGGTGGGAGGTGTCGCAGAGGCTGGCAGGGCCCGCCCGCACAGACCCCACTCCCACTCAGCCCACATCACACTCCCACCGCCCGGCTCTGCCCAGGGCCTACCTTTGCCGTCTCCCTGCCTCCACTCGCACCTGCCCGTCAGAGAGCCCAGGCCGCCGCATTCCTCACATTCGGGCCGCCTCTTGCTGACCGCGCAGGACAGGGGGCAGCCAGGCTCCTCAGGCACGTCTAGGGGTGGCAGAAAGCAGTCCCAGGGAGCCAGCCTGCCACGGGCACCCACGGGCGCAGGCAGCACCGGCTGAGCGGTCCCCACGAGTTGAGCCCAGAGGGGAGGCAGTCACTAAGCTCTGGGGGGCTGCTGGGGGGGGGGTGGCATCCCAGTCACACAGCGGGGGCAGCTAGGGGGCTGAGTATGGAGTGGGGATGGGAGGTGGCCAGACTCAGCCAGGGACACACAGGACACCCAGTTAAACTTGAACTTCAGAGAACAGTGAATACCTGCTTTGTGTAAACACGGCCCTAATACCACAGAGACATAGGGAGTTTGTCTTCTAACACGCTGCAAAGGCTACATGAGACGTACTTACACCACAAAAATCGTTTGTTGTTTACCTGAAATTCACACTCAACCCGAGTCCTATATTGTACCTGGCAGCCCTAAGACAAGTGCGCAGGTAGGACCTGCTGACAGAGGCGACGGGCAGCAGGGGCCACCCGCAACGCTGTCACTCTGCACTGCACTGTGTCACACCCCGCCCCCCCGTCATCCTTGCAGGATGCAAGGTTTGCGCTGTTTTCTCATCTTACAGAGGAGGCGGCTCAAGGAAGCCCACCAGTCAGTTACAGGGTACAGGACCGCACCCTTCTACAGGAATAGCCCGAGGCTCTGCCACGCCCCATCCACCCTGACCCTTCCCGCAGCCCGGGCACTCACACATCCCTTCCACGCTAACGAGCAGCAGGGCCTGGGCTTGCTGGCGGCTTGGTTTCTCAGCGGCCACCACCGTGTACTGGAGCTGGGCACACTCGGGCCGCTGCAGGGCCTCCGTGTCATTCACGAACAGGGTCCCCGAGGTGTCCTCAGCTGAGGTGACCATCCCCAGGGCGCTGCAGTTGGCACTGGAGGGCTGCAGNCCTCGCGGGCGCCCACGCGAACCGTGCACGCCGCCACCAGCTCATACTTCTCCCGCTGCTCGCGGTCCAGGGCCCAGCGCGTGCTCACCTCCAGGCTGTCCGGATCGCAGCGGAAAGGCAGACTCTCACCTGAGCACCAAGCAGACCAGCAACCCCGGGATGACCCCGAGCCGCAGGGAGGGCGAGCTGCCTTCCTCAGGGGCCCACAGGAGAGGAGACAGAGCTGGGGTGCACGCTGGCCCTGGGCTGCAGCCCCTCTTCAGCTCCACACCAAGCACAGTTTGCAGTGAAGACTATGCTGAGCATCACTGGTGCAGCCTGCCCTGGTGCTGACAGGGAAGGGCAGGGACCAGGAGGTCTGCCTCAGGTCCTCAGCCTGACCACCTAGCAGGGGCACACCCCTTCACACACCCTGCCTGCCTCCTCTGTGGCGGGGGCTGGCACCAGTCAGGCTGCAGGCCCAGAGATCCAGCTCCTAGCGTTTGCTGGTTGTCGAAAAACTGTTAGCAATTTTCTTAACTATGGAAGCAAGACATGCTCATTTTAGAGAATGTGAGAAAAAAGCCACAATTCCACCGCTTGAAAACCAACACAGGAGACATTTGGTGTGATTTCATGCTAACACACACATTTCTGACTGCCCGGTTTGGATCCCTGCCCTATACCCCTGCAGGCTGCGCAGCCTGAGGCTGACGGCTCTGTCCCTTTGTGTTTCAGTTTCCTCGCCAGAAGATGAAGCGATGTGAAAGTTGCTCAGTTGTGTCTGACTCTTTGCGACTCCATGGACCATACAGTCCATGGAATTCTCCAGGCCAGAATACTGGAGTGGGTAGCCGTTCCCTTCTCCGGGGCGGGGAGGGGGGTCTTTCCAACCCAGGGATCGAACCCAGGTCTCCTGCACTGCAGGCGGATTCTCTATCAGCTGAGCCACCAGGAAAGCCCCAGAAGATGAGATGCTGTGTTCGTCACCAGACACTGCTGTAAGTTCAATGACTCACTGCAACCTGGTGAGGAGAGGCCCAGTAATAACAACATACCCTTCAACCCAAGCCTGTCCTGGAATTGATCCTCCAGAAATGACCCAGAAAGGGGGAAAAGCAGAAGGCTTCAAGGTCAACAGTGACCACCCCATAGCCAACCTCAGGAGGGCTGTCAACTCCACTTGGTGGAAAAATCACATCAAAGCCACATATTACACGTGGATTACACGTTTCGCTCTATTGCTTATGGTTACAAAAACAGCTTTTATTTTTCTTTTAAGTGAAAGAGGCAGCACATTAAACCATAAGCTTTGGGGACAATTTTGTACAAAGACATCCATCCCTGTTGCAGGATAAATGAAAGGATGCTGGGAGTGTGAGTGACTGCTTTCCTCACACTACTGAGGTTTCCTCGAACGTGATGACCATGTGTGGGTGCCATCAACCTGGTGGGAATCCAGGCTTCATTTCCTAGCCGACCAGCGTAGTAAGTGTCCCCTTTAAACTGTCTAATGGCACCTCACTCACGGCGGCTCAGTTGCCTTCTCTCATCTCCACTCGAATCCAGTGCCCTTCCCCTACCCCATATCCACGTGGTCTCCCCAGGGCCATCATATATTAGGACCATCTTGTGACAAGGTCCACTGTCCTTACAGTGGCTCAGGTGGAATCCTGGAACCATGCTTTGTCCCCTCGTGAATCTCTCAACACCCCACATTCAACTCCCCAGGAAATCTTGCTGGATCTTCCTGCAAAAACATGCCCAGAACGTGCCGGCTTCTTGTGGCCGAAAGGCTTCCACCCTCAACCCAGTCCTCACCCTCTCACTCAAGGATTGCTCCTGCCTCTTAATTGTTTTCCTGCTTCCTCCAAACCACTCACCCTAAATCATCTCTCACCCATCAGCCAGACTAACCTTTTAAAGGGAAGTTATATCCTGTCAATGACACCATCCCCCCTACCCCTGCAAATACCTTCTACGGCTCCCTAGTCCCCTCACCAGGAAGTCTTGCCCCCTCCCTTGAATTTTTCTGCCCTCAGCAGCCTCTTCCCTCCCTTCCAGCTACACTTTCCCCTCGGCACTTTCGAAGGAGCTCGCCCTGCTTGCTGGGTACCCTCCTTTACCTTGCTCCAGCCACCTGACTTGGGACAGTGTTCTCCACCACTCTATGCCCTCTCAGCTTTACCTCCCACCTAGTCCCTTCAGAGGCCACCGAACGTCCTTAGCACCTGTGTGGTCTCCACCTGCCACGGGCGTGGAAGGTCCAGACAGGTGGGATTTGGGCCTGAATTGTTCACTGTTTCATCCTTGGTCCTGAGAACCATGCCTGGCCTGTGGCCTGCATACATGAGATACACGTGGACCTCTGAATGAATGGATGATGGGGTGGTGCAGAGTCAACTTGGACAGCTCATGTAGAGGAACCGCAGCACTGTGCCTGGCACTTGGCAGGCATCGAGGAAGGCTCCATGCGGCTGGCACTCACCTCCCAGGAGCCTGTAGGCCACGCTGACGTTGGGGCAGAGGAACTGCACGGGCAGCAGGCGGAACTGGTGGAAGGTGCCGGGGGGCCTGTTCTCCCGGATGCGGAAGGACAGGCCTGACTCGGGGAAGCAGAGCTCCCGGGGTTTGAGGGCGCCGCAGGCAGGGAAGGAGGCATTGATAACGGAGAAGTACACTCGGGCACAGCCCGGCCACTGGCACTCAGCCTCACGAAGGGACGAGGGTGACAGGAAGACCCGGAGATAAACGGTAAGCAGTGGGAAGCCGCCATCTGCAGAGAGACAAGTCAGGCCCCACCGGGGCATCAGCCACACCTGCCTAGCTGGGACCTGAATGGGGAGAGGGCAGAAGCTCGGGGCTGGTGCAAAGCCTAGTCCTCACCAAGGCCCGCAGGGCTCTGCTGGGCACCCCACCCTGGCCCCCACCTCCTGCTTGCCCCCTATGGCTCCGGACTTGGGATCTGGCAGCCTCAGGGCCCTGTGGCTGTGCTCCCTTGTCCTGGGGAGCCTCACAGGCCCACCTCTCTGCTTATTCCAAGTTTCAGTTCAAATACCCTTCCTCAGAGAGGTGCCCTGAGCCCTGGGTCTAAGATGCAGTGCTTCCCCAAGGCGGGCTCTTGGCACCTCAGGCGACCTCCCTTCCCTCCCTCACCCACTGCCCCAGGCACTTTCTTTCTTTTCTCACTTTTAAAAACACTACTGGGGTGGGATTGGGTGGGAGGTGGGAGAGAGGTTGAGGAGGGAGGGGACGTATGTATACCTGTGGCTGACTCATTGTGATGTATGGCGGAAGCCAACACAATATTGTAATTATCCCTCAATTAAAAATAAATAGAAATAAAACACTTATTCTATTCTATTTCTGCCCGTGCTGCTGCTTGTGGGATCTTAGTTCTCTGACCAGGAACTGAACCCAGGACCTCAACAACGAACGTGCAGAGTCCTAACCACTGGACCCCCAGGGAATACCATGCCACCCCTGCAGAGACGCAGACTTCCCCAGCACCTAGAGAGGGGATTTCTGGAAAGTTCCATCATGGAGGCACTACAGCAACCCCCCTCCAACCCGGCTGGATCTCAGCTGGGGCGGGGGCTCTTCCTGGGCTTTCTGTCTCAGTCCTAGGGAAGTGTCCCCGGCTCACAGCTGCCCCTCCCACATTCATCAGTCCTCTGCTTCTCCCTAGCCTGTCCTCTGTTGCTCCAGTTCCCTGCTGTGGTTAATAATTCTCCATATAAACTTTCTCTAATTACCATGATTTCTCTCCTGACTAGAGCTGGCAGGTCCACGAGGACAGAACATGCCTCCTATAAAACTCAGACCCTCGGCAAATTCCACTCTGGCAGTACTGTTCACAGCACAGCGCCTGGCTCTCAGCCCTCACAGGAGTTCAGGGCTGGCGTGAGGGTCCAGGGAGGCCCCGTTTGTGGAGCAGGAGGTGGGGTTGTGATCACCATTTGCTGCCACAAAGCAGCACTCTGCTCCACAAACACCCTCCTCCCAGTGCCAGGGCCGCACGTGGGCTTCTCTCCAGCTTGGACCCCTGCTCTGAGCAGCCAGCCAGGCCTTCCTCCTGTCCACTTTCCTCTCTGGCACCAGGCCCCAGTCCTCACCAGGTGCCAGGACAGCCTGCTGCTGATGGCAAGGTGGGCTCTCCGTGCAAACAGCTGCTTCTCCACCATGTTCCAGATCATCCGCTAAATCAACATCTTGGGATTTTTCTAGCCTTTCTTAACTCTTCTCTCACAGCCCCACATCTCTGTTAATCCAACTGGAAAAGACATTTGGAGCCAGCATGGAGTGAGCCCCTCAAGTCCTACACATAAGTTCTCCAAAATCCCAACAGCCTCAGAAGGCCTGAGGGTCCTCAGTGGTCCTCAAGCTCATCCTGGCTCCCTCACGGGCTGGACAAAGAAGACAGGCCAGCCCTACCTCACTCCCTAGGAGCTGTGTGATGGGCCCTAAGGAGGGACAAGGAGAGGGCGGGGCGTGGGCAGTGAGGCGTGTGGGGGTGGGGTCAGGGCCCCCCCTTACTGCGGATGTTGAGCTTCTCCCAGGAGCTGTGGTCCAGGCTCTGGTTAAGGTAGAGAAGCCCCGTGTCCTCCTGGATGCGGACCCAGTCGTTCTCGTGCAGCCGCGTGCGATAGGCGCCATAGAGGTGCTGGCCCAGGCGGAAGCTGGGCACCTCTTCCGGCACGTCCCGCAGGGCGTGGACATAGAGCAGGGGCGTGCCGGCTGGCTGGTCCACGTATAGCTTCTCCCAGTAAGCATCCCTGGAGAAGTAGAGTCCCAGCGGGGCTGTGGGAGGCAGGGAAACACGTGAGGGAGGGAGGGAGGGACGACCACGGTGACCGAGACAGCAAAGCCCAGCAGCCCTCCCAGGCAGATCAGCTTTCCCAGCGGCTTGACTTCACATTTTAGTAATAGCTTCCTTGTGGGCCAAAAAAGAAAGCCTCACTAATTTAAAATTCTGATCTAAGTAGGTCTTCCTCATCTGTAGTCCTAAGAACATCAACACACAGTTATCTGTATAGCTACACACTAGCTGCAAATACACTGCGTTAAAACAGAAAAAGGAGGAAGTGAGGAAGCATAAACAGTTACAAAATCATCCTCAATTACCCAAGATAGACAAGCACGTAAACCACTCAGCTTTCACCCAGGCTTCTGCACAAATCACCTGGAGCCCGAGTTTTCAAGTGTACAAGACACTGCCAGATAAGCAGAGCAGGCAGCGGTCCCCAAAGATGAACTAGGGCACTTTATAAGTAACAACGTGTGTGCAGGCTAAGTTGCTTCAGTTGTGTCCGACTCTTTGTAACCCTATGCACTATAGCCCTCCAGGTTCCTCTGTCCTTGGAATTTTCCAGACAAGAATACTGGAGTGGGTTGCCACACTCTCCTCCAAGAGATCTTCCTGACCCAGCGATCAAACCTGCATCACTTACACTTCCTGCATTGGCAGGTGGGTTCTTTCCCACTTGTGCCACCTGGGAAGCCCCTATAAGTAACAAAATATTCACCTAAAGTCAAACACGCTTCTACCATAGTACCGAAAAATTCCACTCCGTTTATCTGAGAAAAATGAAAACATATGTCCGTCAAGTGATTTGTTCACAAATGCTGGGGTTATTCACAGAGCCAAGAACTGGAAAGAACCCAGATGTGCTCCAGCAGGTGATCAGATAACAAACCTCGGTCCATCACACCACGGAACCCTACGCAGTCAGGACGGGGCACAAACTATTGATACGCACGACAGCCTGGACACATCTCACACACATCCTGCCAAGTGGAAGGAGCCGCACAGAAGAATCACATGGCACCGTTCCAGACTGATTTTAGGTGACAGAAAAGCAGCCCTGGGTGTTCACTGGAAGGACTGATGCTAAAGCGGAAACGCCAGTACTTTGGCCACCTCATGCGAAGAGGTGACTCATTGGAAAAGACTCTGATGGTGAGAGGGATTGGGGGCAGGAGGAGAAGGGGACGACAGAGGATGAGATGGCTGGATGGCATCACCGACTCGATGGACATGAGTTTGAGTGAACTCCGGGAGTTGGTGATGGACAGGGAGGCCTGGCGTGCTGCGATTCACGGGGTCACAAAGAGCGACTGAACTGGACTGAACTGAACCAGTTGGGGGTGGGGGAGGCAACAGACTAGAAAAGCAGGGGGCACATTTTGGGAAACATATAGGGCTTCCCTGGTGGCTCAGAGGTTAAAGCGTCTGCCTGGAATTCGGAAGACCCAGGTTCGATCCCTGGGTCGGGAAGATCCCCTGGAGAAGGAAATGGCAACCCACTCCAGTACTCTGGCCTGGAGAATCCCATGGAGGGAGGAGCCTGGTGGGCTACAGTCCATGGGGTCGCAAAGAGTCGGACTCGACTGAGTGACTTCACACATAGGTTTCATATCCTGACGGGGTCACATAGGCACATCCATTTGTCAACAACATACAGCCAAGATTTCTGCCTTTCAACCATGTAAATGTGGCCTAAATCCATCACTGAGGGGCTGTGAGTAGAGCTGTAAAATGCCAAGAGGAAGAGGCATGCCGACCATGGCCACGCTGGGTGAACCCACGGAGCACTCAGCCTACTACTCTCTTGACTTGGCGTATGTTCAACATTTTGCATCATGAAAAGTTATTTTTAAATAGTAAGAAGTTTTAAAAAGATGGATACATGGTCAGGCGATGCTTAAAAAAACCACTGAAAACCTGCCAATATTCTCTACAAAGCACAAAAAATACTACCGCACAAACACGAGAAACACTGTACTTGTGTGTAAGTATAAGTTCTCTTTTCAATCAGTTTGTTTCCACCTACATTCTGCTTCTCCTGCAGCCACCAGGCTGAGTGGTTGGTCCGCTCCGCACAGTGGAAGACACCCTGGGGCTGCCTGGGTCCTTGAAGACACACTTGTGTGTGGGAAAGAAGTGTCAAGTGGAGTCAGGTGAAGAGAACAGGTTAAGACCTTTTGGATCGAAACAGTAAGAAAGCTGGAAGGTTGCCAGCACTGTGCCAGGTCTCCCAAGGATGACTTCAAATGCAGCCCGGCTGGGAATGCCAACTTGGAGGGAAGTGTGCATTGATTGGGTCCCGCGCACCCAGAGTGGGTGCTGCCCTGCTAGAGAAGCCTGGACCACGGAGCCAGAGGACAGGGAGGGAACAGGAAGAGAAACAGAGGGAGAGAGAGGGAAGGAGGGAGAAGACAAAGGAGGGTAAGGAGTAAGGGGGAGATGATGGAGGAAAGAGATGCTCTGGCCAGTAGTCAAAGGCCTGGCCCTGCACACCCGGCACTGAAGACAGAGATGGAAGGAGGGGGCCGCAGGCACGGCGCTGACCTGTTAGACCTTTGAAAAACTGCTCCCTAGGAGTGCTGTCCCTGGAGTGGGACCCAGAATCACTGGGCCTCTGCAGGTGAGGTACTGGGAAGGGCAGCTGAACTCCAAGGAGCTGGCCTGTGCTCAAGTTGGGCTCTGCACTGTGGCCTTCCTGCCTCGCCACCTCTTGGGGGAGGGGATCCACCCAGAGCATCATGCTGCCTGCCATCCAAGGGGGTGGCAGTTCCAGGAGCCCCAGGAAGAAGTCACCCTGAGGAACTCTGGGGAGGGAGCGCTGAGACATGACTTCCCCTGCCGGGGGTCTCACTGGTACAGAGACCACGACAGGAGCCGCCCACACATGGCTGGATGCCACCCTCCTGTCCCACAGCCTCCCAACTGGCCACGAGGACATGGGCTGCCTCTCAGATGCACTCAGGGTGCTCATTTCTTTGGGATTTAGTAGCCAACCCTAGCAGGGACGGCTGGCAGCTCAGAGAACTGTGTCAGCCCTAAATGCCCTCAAGACTGGCCTTGTCCAGGCTTCTGTGAAAGGGCAGCCAATGGCATCAGCTCAGAGCAGGCCTTTCGCAAGCTGGGCAGAGTGACGGGCGCAGCTGACAGATCCTTCTGCACAGCTAGGATTTGCTCCACTGGCTCGTGCTTCCCGAGAAGGACACAGTGTGGGGTCCCAAGAGGACCCTATGGCACTGCTCATCACTGCTCTTGTGACAAAGGCAGGAGTGCCCCTTCCCTCAGCCAACGGGAGGGAAGGGGCAGCCGCAGAGGGACTCCCCGGTGGGGCTTGGCTGCCGCTGCCCACCTGTAGTGGACTGGAGCCCCACTGCACTGCCTGGCAGAGTAATAACCCTGGGTCTGCCCTCCTCACAGAAATCAGAAGGGCTCCCAGCCCACAGCGGCCCCCTGTCCCGCCCCAGTAAGGCCAGGTCTGGGAAGGCAGATTCAAAGTGGGGGTCAACATCAGACCCAGGCCTGCTGCCCCAAGACAACTGCCTCATTCATAAGCAGCAGCCCAGCTTCCTTTCCCTCCAACACTCCATGAAGGTTGCAAGTCAGAGGGTCTTGGGGGAGCTCTGGGGTGGGCTGTGGGGGGCGGGGAAGATGATGCTCCTGGCCCCATGGACAGGAAGAGGAGTGGCTTGCTTTTCCCTCCACTGCCACCTTCTCCAGAGGACCTGGCCCACCGCATCCACCCACCCAGCCCCTCAAAGGTACAGAGTCGGGTGAGCCTGGCCAGGTGGACCCACAGAGCGCGAGGCCAGGCCCTGTGCACATGGTGACCCTCCGTTTTCTTTGCAGCCCCAGATGGAGCTGCTGATGGGATCACTGCTTTGCAAGCAGACACCGGGGCAGGACAGGAAGAAAGTTGTATGCTTGAGGGCACACGCATAGCCAGCCAGGGGACTGGGATTCGGAGGGCCGTCTTTCCAGCAGCACAGACCTCACCAGCCTGCTCAACCCCATGTCACACGGTCCGGAACCCACGGTTACTGTGCCCACCCTCCACACCCACCCCAAGCCCTGAGTGGTGACCGCAAGTCAGGGACGCTGGCCTGCAGTAGAAAGCAGTCCCCGAGGGCACACCGTTCCGTCTCCCGGGAAGCTTGACTTTCTGGCCACAAAGAGAATGAGAGATTTCCCAGTGGCTTGACAGGGGGTGGCCTGGTGGCAGTCCAGGGTCATGACACCATGCTGGGTGGGTGGGAAGGGGGCTCTGCTGGGGCTGGGCTGCCAGTCTCTTCCTCATCCTGGCAGAAAGGTGAACACCAACCACTAGCGATCTGACATGCTGCCTGCAGGGCCCCAACCCCAGAGCTGCAGGAGACTTGGCTGGTGGGGAGCGGGGAAGCCCAGCGTGGGTGTGGCTGTGTCTGCCAGCCTGCCTGGCCACCAGCTCTCCTTGGTGTGCCAGAGCCCTCCGTGGAGAAGTGAGGCCTGCATTCTGGTCCCCGGAGTACTGGCAAGGATGCTGTGGGACGTCCGCACCCACGTCAGCGGAGTATCTTGACTTTTGCCTCCTTATTCTCTCAGGATATAACCCCTGTGGCCTTGGTCAGATGTGCAAGAACTGGCAGCCCTGGGAGCCACCAGTGGGGGGGCCTTGCAGATGGGTCTTCTAAGGGGGGTGAGATGCTCACTCCACCTGCCAGGTAGCGAGGAGCAGATCCAGAATGAGGCTCCTCCCTTTGGGCCCCCTTGAGCACATGTACTTTCAATGGTCGGGGGGCTGGGAGGTGCCTGAGCTCCAGGGAGCCCCCACCTCCAAGCTGGTCCAGTCCCCACCACACAGATCTCACGTGCAGGATGAGAGCACTGCCTGCTCTCATCTCTGAGCCAGGTCCTACGGGATCCATGTGGGGCCTGGTCTGTTGCTGCCAAAAGGGATTTGTGGGTTGGGCGTTGATTGTGAACAGAAACAGTCTTAAATGCACTTAAAATGCTTCCCAGGTGGTCCCTGCTCAGGGCATGGCCACCTTAATGCTCCTCCTTGTCACAGACACTTATAGATGGAAAAACACATGGTCCAAGTCAGGGAATGAGGGTGTGGGTGCAGGCAGGGCTGGCCTCAGGTGGGTGTAGCCTGGGGAGACCACAGGTTCCCATGCTTGGTTTAATGCTCTCCTGTTGTTGTCCTAAAATAATTCATAATTCTAGAACAATCTGCATGCGATGCTGGGCCCCACAGATGATGGGGCAACCCCAGGGGGTGCAGGAAAAGAGCCTGGAATGGGCCATCAGAGGTGTCCAGTTTCCTGGGCTGTGCAGCCTTTGTAGAGTTCTGGCCTCCTCTGGGCCTCGCTTTCTCTGACTGTGAACAAGAGAAGGGCAGGCTGGGAAGAGAAGGAGCTGGGGCAGGTGCAGACAGGCCTCACCTTTGCACAGGTACACACGGTATCAAGTTTTCACTTCCAACTTATAATCACTGGGCAAACCCCTTCACTGCCCCATTAAACAGGTAAGAACACAGAGGCTGGGAGGTAGGTGAGAAGCCTTCCCAAGACCAAACAGCTGGAGGCTGGGCATCTTGGGGTTTGGTACAATGACTAACAAAGCGGCGATGGGACTCAGGACCAGAGCAGACGCCAGCCCCTCCGGGAAGCCCCAGGCCCCACCAGCTGACCATCCCTCCCTGCTGGCACCGTTTTGCCAGGAAGGGCTTCTTGACCAACCTCTGATGATAGTCTCCCCCGGAACTTGGGGCAGGTCGATACAGCAGGACTTGCAAAACCTGTCCCACCCGCGCCTTCTACCGCTGAATGCTGCTGGGTGACAGGGTCCTCCCCCCACACCTGGTCTCACGTTTCTGCCTCGACAGGTGTGTCCAGCACCACCTGGGGTTCTGACCCCTCAAGTTGCTCTGGCATCACACCAGGGAGTGAGGAGCTGGGCTTTGCTCTCACAGGAGCGGGGAGGGGTCCCACACTGCTCATGACATACCTGCCAGAGGCCCAGCTTGCTGCTTGCGTTCGCAGAGACCCCAGGCCCTCTTCATGGCCCGTGTGTGTATGTGAGTGAGTGAGTGTGCACAAGTATGCAGCAGGAAAGAAAGACAAGCACATGGGCCCAAGATCCCATCTGCTCCCACCCTGCCCCACCCCTGCCGGAGAAGACGTGCAGCTAATGCTCAGTGGGGACAACAGGCTGTCCTGCTCCGAGCAGGGCCTCCTCCACCATCTTTACAAGCAGAGCCAGCAGGCATGGATGGTCTCATTCAGCGCACGCAGTCACCAGCCTTTTGGTGTCCTGGAAAGGCAGTCTTCAACGTCCCACACCCGGCTGGATGTGTCATTTACTCACATTTGTATGCAGAGAGAAGCAGGCCCAAGTCTCTACTTCACTTTCACTCATTCAACCGTCCACAAGCTCAGCGCCATGTGAACACTCATGTGCACTCCT
This sequence comes from Redunca redunca, assembly GCA_006410935.1. Classification (NCBI taxonomy): domain Eukaryota; kingdom Metazoa; phylum Chordata; class Mammalia; order Artiodactyla; family Bovidae; genus Redunca; species Redunca redunca. Next base: position 25,620 of record SJYQ01003656.1, read on the forward strand.
ACCCACACCCATCACACTCGCACACATTCTCAGACCTACACAGATGCTGTGAGCCCCCTCCTGTGTGGCGGAGGACCATGCAGGTGGATGAGGGTTTCTGGTTGTCATCCCTCACTTCTGCAGCACAGGGTGTGGGGACATCCTGCATGCTCCTCCTCAGTCCATGCCAAATGCACGCAGCCCCTTGGCACTAGCGTAGCCCACGCCCTTGCCCCGCGATCACCTCCCATAGCCCCCAGATGCACCCATTGCCAGCCTCTGCGCACCAGCCTCAGCTCCCCCGTGTACTGGAGGGTCACCTCCCGCTGGCCCCGAAGCTGCACACCAGTCCTGGCCCCTGCAACCCAGCCAACTTCTCAACATGCAGTGAGCTGTGACCCCACTCTGGGGAGGGAGCCCCTTCCCTGAGCTCTCGCCCTCCACCTCGGGGTGACCCACAGAGAGCTCTCTTACACTCATCACTGCCAATCAACTCTTATGTTAACCTCCTCTTGTCCAGTTGCTGTGTGGGTGTCTCTGGATTGGACCCAGACTGATACACACATCTCTCTTACACTTAGCATCTCACATGCACGTGCTCTCACACTGTTGCAGACCCACCCCCACCTCCCCCATCCTCTTGCTCCTTTAGTGAAACATACCGAGCCTACCCAGCCCTGACTGCAGGCTCGCCTCACCAGTGCCCCCTGGTCAGCCCTGGCCATGAGGGGTCATGCACAGCTCCCCTGAGGTTCCTTCGACCTCCTTGCTACCCTCGACAGAGGATGTGCTGCCAGTCTGACCATACTAGCCCAGATCCAGGCAGGCGCTTCCTAATTGGGGACCCTTGACTAATCAGAGTGAGGAGCAGTCACCGTGGTCATCCTACACAAGGCCCCAGGCAACGAATGTCCTAGGACTGCAATGTAAAAGCCAGAATTGGGGGGCTCTCAAGAGAAAAACACATGGGGAGATGGTCTAAGACTTGAGAGAGGCGACAACTCTGCCCCCATCTGTGTGCAAAGCAGTACCTTCCTGCAAAATCCACTCACCGGGCAGCCCTGCTCTTGCCTGCGACAAGCACCAGATCCTGCAGATGACAGCTTTATTACGGCCCAGCACAATCTCCTTAACAGACGGTTTCCTAATGCCATCATCTTCGCCGGGAACAGGAAGCAGACCTCATGGACTCCTCCCCAGGGATGGCCCCTCTCCCTGAGGGCCAGCTGTCCCTGTGGGGGGTCCCCCCAGCCCCACCGCCCAGACAACAACTTTTGGCACCATTACCCTCTCCTTGTCCGCCCCACGCCCCTTCTCTCATATCCTGTTCACGTTTTCTCTTTATTCTAGTTGAATATTTGATATGTACAAACAGTATATTTTGCAGAACATTTATGTCAAAATAGTATTCTGCAACAGACGCTCATGAACCCACGGCCAACTTAACTGGATGTTTAGCAACAGTGCTGCCCCTCCCATACCCGCCCCCCTTCCACCTCATCCACTCGCAGCAAACATGAATCTGGGTCTGTGTTTTCCTTGCCCTTCTTTTTAAATGACTTTCACCTCATTCGATTCATGGGGTCGCAAAGAGTCGGACACGACTGAGCGACTGAACTGAACCTCATTCTTGAAAAACACTTCTTCTGAGCAGAGAATACTGTGTGTGCGTGAGTGCTCACTCATGTCCAACTCTTTTGTGACCCCATGGACTGTAGCCTGCCAGGCTCCTCTGTCCATGGAATTTTCCAAGCAAGAATATCTGGAGTGAGTTGCCATTTTCTCCTCCAAGGGATCTTCCCGACCCAGGGACTGAACCTGCATCTCCTGCTTTGGCAGGCAGATCCTTTAGCATCTGCACCAACTGGGAAGCCCACTTGGGAAGCCCTGAGGCTTCTACAGGACAGTTATTCTGTCCTTCAAAAGCACAGTTCCACGGGTCCTGCTTCTGAGAGCTCTGTACTCGTTCTAATGGTCCCTTCTTGGTTCTCTCTTCTCTCTGGTTGCTTCAGGACCTCCTGCGTTTGGAGCTCTCCTGTTTCACTCTGATGAGCCAGCCTGCTCACCCCCATGTGGGTTTCCTCCGTCTCAGCTTATCTTCTAGGTGTTCTCTCCAGAGTCTCCTTAAGCACATGGCAGCTAGTCCCACAGCTCGAGTGGCTGTCTCTGGGTCAAGGACTGCCACGCTCACCAGCCCCGACCTCCTCCCAAGGACCAGAGCCATCCCTACCAACGTGCTCTACCCTCTCCCTCATCTCAGTCCAGCTTAGAGGACCACCTAGCCTCCCTGAGCCCACTCTCTTTTTTTTGGCTGTACTGGATCTTAGCTGTGGCATGCAAGATTTAAGTTCCCCGACCAGGACTGAAGCCAGGCCTCCTGCTTTGGGAGCACAGAGTCTTAGTCACTGGACCACCAGGGAAGTCCCTCCTTGAAACCACTCTTGACCCCGTAGGCCCCTTGCCCCAGAGCAGCCAGGGTCAGTCAGATCAGGTCACAATCTGCCTGAAAGAACAAACTAGTGAGAGAAACAACAAATGAATCTAGGAAGGAACAAACTAATACATAAATGGTTTCATGGACAGAGTGGAGGAGGTGGGGGTGAGGGTAACGGCTGGGCATGTTTGGAAAACAGTGAGAATTTGGGATAGGAGAGGGGGTAGGGGATCAGAGAGGTGGGTGAGATCACCTTGGCCAGGACCCCCTGGCTTGGTCTGACAGGCACTGGGAGCCACAGGTGGGTGGCCAGTGGCAGGATGAGCCCAATGGAGCCTCATGGATGCCCCCCCCAAAATGCTCATGAGGCTCGCGTAGGGCACACAGAGCCCTCTAGTGCATGGCCCGCCTGGGTGAGGCCCGAGCTGGCATTGAGCAAAGAAGCCCTGAGGACAGAGAAGAACGAAATCACTCACCACGGCTCAGGAAATGAGGACCCAGTAACTGAGGAACACTGCCAACAGGGAGACGCTAGGCAGAACGGCACACGTGTGCACACACACATGTGTGTACCCACAGGCAGGGCCACCCTGTAGGATGCTCCACACACCCTACACTCTCCATGTTTTGTCCCAGGTGGAGGCTCGTTTTGTAAGGGATTGTAATGTGGTTTCTGCTTTTTAGGAAAAAAGCACAGATCAGGAGAGCCTGTGCCTATGAGCGCAGAGAGGGCCCCACAGGCTAGCCCCACCGTGGCCATAAGTGGGATTGATGGGACGCTCCGTTCCTCCTGTGTGTGGCCATAAAACCATCATCACCATCACCCAACCCCAACCACCACCCCCAGTACACCATCACCACTATTCTTCCCACAACCACATCACCCCCCCACCCCCCCACCTACACAGCATCACCACCACCATCACTAACTTCACCTGAACTCAGCCCCTCACTAATTACCATCCCCATACCCTAACCACCGCTGACATCACAACCATCACCACCACACCTCACACCTTCACCACCACTGCTGACCACGCCGCCACCATCGCCAGCCACCATCACTCCACCCTCCACCCGTCATCACCATCATCACTCTGCCAGGCATCCAGAGGCTTCCAAAGGAAGCAGCTGTGCCAGGTTTGACCCACATAAGATGTGGGAAGAAAGCTGGACTGGAAAGACCCACCAGGCCAGCCCTGGGCCTGTCCTGCTTACTGCTGCGTTCCCAGAACCTTGCCTGATGCCCGGCACAGAGCAGGCGAGAAGGGAAGGCCTGGGATGGCTTCAGTAATTTGATGGTTCATGGACACCTCACTTTGAGAGCCAGCCACCTCTGTTCACGGGTCCTGGGCTCAGCTTAGGGGTCACAAGCCAGTGCCTCCTTGCGGGGAATATGATAGCTTGCCCCAGTCCTGATGCTGGAACTGAAGCTTCTGTCTACAAAATCATCGAGAAAACTCTGGCCTGTGCAGGTGTTCCCAAGGCTGGACAGCTAAGTGCATACGTGGGTGGTGAATAGAAGCCAGGGCTGGCCACTTCACCTGGTGCCCAGTGAGGGCGCTAGTCATCACGAGTGCAGCCTCAATTCCAGCCTTAAATTCCCTCGTCCCAAATGCTGCCAGCAGCCCTCAGTGGGCAGCCTGTGTGCCACTGGGGCCACAAGGCTGAGTGGCCTTCCAGGTCTGGCCTGGGCAACCAACAAGGGCCAGCTGGATGGCCTGGCGCACAAGGAGGAGTGAGCAGCCACCCTGGCAGAGCCGGGGTGCCCGGGGCTCTCCACGCTCCTGAAGATTCTGTCCAGCGCAGAGCCCAGGCTCCTGCCTGCCTGTCTGGTCAGGGCCTTCACACGCAGCCCAGCTCTGCAGGCCTTCCCTCCATCATCCCCTCAGACTGAGCCTCACTGTGTGATCCACGGTGGGCAGGACAGGCGACCCCATGCAGGGGTGCTGTGTCTCCCCACACACCTGTCTGCCTGGGCCCTGCCTGGACAGGGCGGCGGGGGGCCTGGGAGAGCAGGTGAAGAGAGGCGGAGAGACCCGAGGACCAGGCCTTGCCTCAGAGACACCTTCCCCACACGTGAAAAGCTCTGACTCGCCCACCTTGCCCGGCTCTCTGCAGACCTCACTCTCCCCGTGTTTCCCAATTCTGGGAAAGAGAATTCACCTCTTGCTCTCAGAATGGAACTGCAACCTGGCCTAGGTCTCCTGACAACCCCCTCCTCTGCCATGCCATCCACATAGTCCTCTACTGATGGGAGGGAAGGGGTCAAGCTGTGGCTTAAGTTTGGAGTAGTGAGGTCTGCACACGAGGTCTGCAGCCCAGCTGCATGGAGCCCAAACTCCTCCCTTGTGCCCAGGCCCCAACCTTCTGCTCCCAGAGGTGGGGGGCGAGGCTGCACCCAGCAAGCGCCCGCAGCCACCACCCACATCCCCACCCACCCGGACCAGCTGCAACAGCCTCACTCAGATGATGGACACTCCTGCCCAAATGTGATTTCCCAGCTGCTGCTGACTTAATCACCAGCCTCACTGGCAGTTCCTTCCGGCTTCTATGCAAAGGAAACGGCCAATTAGGTTACAATTAATTTCTTTACCCAGGGCAAGGCCTGGCTGGAAAAAGACTGGCCACCCAAGTGGCTTGCTGATGACTGTGTACAGGTCACCAGGCTCCCTTGGCTCTGGGGTTCCTGAGCTCTGTGGCCCCAGCCAACGGCAGGTGTATCAGCCCTGGCCTGGGGGGCGACAGATCAGGACATCCCAGGCTTTGACTCTGTCCCCCTCACACCCAGCAGGGCACTATGACCCAGATCTCAACAAATCTGTCACCTGGCTGGATCTCCTTGAATAGCCAAGGTCCTGCCCATTTCTGCCCCTGCCCCCAGCACCATTCTCGCCCAGCCCAGGTTTAACACTAACCAGCAAGGGCTTCCCAGAAGGCTCATCAGGTGAACAACCTGGCTGCAATGCAGGAGACACAGGAGACATGGGTTCGATCCCTGGGTTGGGGAGATCCCCTGGAGGAGGAAACAGCAACCCACTCCAGGATTCTTGCCTGGACAATCCCATGGACAGAGCAGTCTGGGGGGCTACAGTCTATGGGGTTGCAAAGAGTTGGATTTGACTAAGCACGGGTGAGACTTCTACTGGGTTGGCCAAAAAGTTCGTTTTTATGCACGATATTACAGGAAAATCCAAACGAACTTCTTGGCAAGCCAATGCATCCTTCCAAACACTTCATGTGCTTCACCCTACTGATGGACACGGCAACTGCCAGAGCTAAGGACAATTTCTGGTTCCTGTCTTAGAGCAGAGAAACCAAGGCAGAGAGAGGCTACCTTGTCCAAGGCCATACAGAGTGAGTGAGCCAGGACTTAAGGGTCTCACTCTTCACTGTGCGTGGCCACCAGGCTCCTCTGCTCAGTGACGGCTGTGCACACATGCAGAAAAGCCTGGGCACCACGAGCTGGGACTCCAGGCCACCCTCCACCTGCTTGCTGACCAGGTGAAAAATGCAGCCTAAATAATCCTCCATAGCCTTCTTCAGGCTCCTCAAAAAGGCAGGTGCCCCTAAAGGTCTCCTCATGGAAATTTGCTCTTTCATATCTCAGCAAAACAGAGCAAAGGCCTAGGAAGGCGTGACTGGGTGGGAGTTTGCTCAGCCAGCGCTGTCCAACAGGGATGGACATGGTCAAGGTTGCTGAATGTGCAGGCACCTGGGATGCTGAGGGCCTGATGTGCCCATGGCCCCTGGACACAGGAGTGAGCCTTGAGGGGTCCTTCTCTCTGCCACTCTTAGATCCTACTATTGCCAGTTCGATCCCCAGGTTGGGAAGATCCCCTGGAGGAGGAAATGGCAACCCACTCCAGTATTCTTGCCTGGAGAATCCCATGGACAGAGGAGCCTTGCAGGCCAGAGTCCATGGGGTCACAACCAGTAGGATACAACTGAGCATGTGCGCCCCCCCCCCACCCCACCTAGAGAAGTGAGTCTAGATAGAAAGGAGAGATTTCAGCGTGACTCATGAAAGCAGAGCCAGGCCCAGGCCACGCTCCTTCTCCGACTTGCGGCATGCCGGCTCAGTGCTCAGCCTCTCTGCGTCTGTTCCCAGCTGTGAACAGGACGGGGACCCTCCCTGAAAGGGCTGCTGGGACCAAGCGCCTACTGCTGGGAGCCAGAGCCACTTCTCCGCCTTTCTCCCTCCCTCTTTTTTTTTTTTTTACAAAGAACACATGGTTTACTAAAGACAACTTGTCATCAGCAGCATTTATTCAAAGAACAAAACGGCTGAAAAAATAAAAGCAGACTAACATTTTGACCCTTGGAGTGAGACTGACTGAATTCATTCAGCCCAGTGTCCAGAGTCCTAGGGGCAGCTTCCCAGGAGGAAGCCTTGGAGTCTCGGGGTCTCTTGGCACCTCCCTTGAGAGTCTTGGGAGGGGGAATTGCCAAGGGCAGATCCTCCCATTGGGGGAGCTCAGTCTAACCTGGCTATGGTCCCTGTGCTCTTTTGACCTTCATACAAGGTCACGGAGAGGGCCCTGGACCCAGGTCTGCCACTGAGGCAAATCAGATGCAGTGATTCAAGCAGGACGGTCCCAGGAGAGAGGAGGGCAGAGGGACAGGCAAGAGGGAATGCACTGGCCTCCTGGTCAGTGTCTGCTGGGCCACGGGCTGCGAAGGGATCATGCAGGGGCTGGCCACCAGCAGATACGTTCTGGGATGAGGGCGAGCCAGGCTGCTGGGAGGAGGTGTGTTTCTGCCCCATACTGGGGTCTTTACACCCTAGTTCTCCCTTACATTCAGTTCTATTACAGAGCTCAGAGCTCCCCCAGCCAGGACCTTCTGGAAAACCAGGAAGGTCCCAGAGGCAGGGAGAGAGGATGCTGACTGACTCTGGAAGGTCAGGAAGACCATGTCTCCAACCTGATTCCTTCTTTCCAGCCTTACCCTTCATTTCCAAATCAAGCACTTGCCAATCTGCAATAAATAACCAGGAGTCTGAATAAAGAGCAAAAATCTCCCAGATACTGTGTGGGAAGAGGAGGAAAAGGGAAGCATTCAAAGTCCCAGGAGCATCCATGGGACAGCCTGGCAAGGAGCTGCCTCCTCCCTGACTCCTGAATGAGACCCCCCTGGGCCCACAAAGGCTTCCTGCTAACCCTGGTCAAGGCCATCCCACCCTGAGCAGGGTCCCAGGGCTCATGCAGCTCCTGGGTGTGAGGGATGGGGCGCACTGCTTTGGTACATTCTGCTGTCCCAGGAAACAGCTTCAAGGGACTGGCAGCACGACATCATACAGCTGCAATTACGGTAATCAACTTACCCCAGATCTGCCTGGTTATTTTTAATCTGGATTGAGGTTTAGTAAGACAGGACAGCCCGGGGTTCTTCTATTGCTCAGTCCTGCCTTGTCAAGTGGGCTGGGTAGACCACTGGGCCCCAGAACCCCCCACATTCGTCCCCAGCCCCAGATCTTCTATAGGATGGTCCTTCAGTTCAGTTCAGTCGCTCAGTCATGGCCGACTCTTTGCGACCCCATGAATTGCAGCACGCCAGCCCTCCCTGTCCATCACCAACTCCCAGAGTTTACCCAAACTCACATGCATCGAGTTGGTGATGCCATCCAGCCATATCATCCTCTGTCATCCCCTTCTCCTCCTGCCCACAATCCCTCCCAGCATCAGTTTTTTCCAATGAGTCAACTCTTCACATGAGATGGCCAAAGTATTGGAGTTTCAGCTTTAGCATCAGTCCTTCCAAAGAACACCCAGGACTGATCTCCTTCAGAATGGACTGGCTGGATCTCCTTGCAGTCCAAGGGACTCTCAAGCATCTTCTCCAACACCACAGTTCAAAAGCATCAATTCTTCGGCACTCAGCTTTCTTCACAGTCCAACTCTCACATCCATACATGACCACTGGAAAAACCATAGCCTTGACTAGACGGACCTTTGTTGGTAAAGTAATGTCTATGCTTTTGAATATGATATCTAGGTTGGTCATAACTCTCCTTCCAAGGAGTAAGCGTCTTTTAATTTCATGGCTGCAATCACCATCTGCAGTGATTTTGGAGCCCCCCCAAAATAAAGTCTAACACTGTTTTCACTGTTTCCTCATCTATTTCCCATGGAGTGATGGGACCAGATGCCATGATCTTAGTTTTCTGAATGTTGAGCTTTAAGCCAACTTTTTCATTCTCCTCTTTCACTTTCATCAAGAGGCTTTTTTTAGTTCCTCTTCACTTTCTGCCATAAGGGTCCTTGGCCACTGGCATCTCACATATAAGAAGGGACACCATTGCTTCTGGGACATTTGAGCTCTATGTGGCTTTAGGGTCTGTGTCTTCTGAGACTATCCTCAGGGTCCCAGTGACTCAACCCCACAGGACACTGGATGAACCCATGTCCTCTTCAAAAGGGACCTGGGGTTCAGACACTGAAATGTCTCTGGCCAAAAACTGCTTCTTGGCAACACCTGGTGGAAATCTGATAAAGCAAAGTAAACTCAACAACAAAAGAAGGTCCACCCAATTAAATCAGGGGCAAAATAGTTACTTCTCCAAAAAAGATACAAATGGCCAAGAAGCAAGTGAAAAAGACTCTCAGCATCACTGATAATTAAGAAAAAGCAAATCTAAACCATAGGTAAGGACACTGCTCTGTAACCAAGAAGATGGATACAATTTAAAATTATAACCAGAAAGTAACAAGTGTTGGTGAGGATGTGGTAAAACTAGAACCCTCACACACAGCTAGTAAAATTGTAAAATGTTTCAGTTGTTACCAGAAAATAGCTTGGCAGTTACTCAAAAAAGAAAGCTGAAATTATCACATGACCTAGCAATTCTACTCCAAAGTAAACACCGAAGAGAACTGAAAACAGGGATTCAGATACTCACACATAAATGTTCACAGCAGCGTTATTCACAAACGTCAAAAGGTGTAAACCCAAATGTCCACCAAGAGATGAATGAATAAATAAATGTGATACATGTTGCATTGGCCCAAAAGTTCATAAACCCAAATAAATGTCCTGGCCAACCCAATACATGCAATGGAATATTACCCTTAAAAAGGAATAAAATACCAATACATGCTACAATGTGGATGTACCTCCAATCAAGTAAAAGTATCCTGACACAAACCAAAGGTCAATTTATATTAAATATCCAAAATAGACAGGTCCATAGAGATAGGTGCAGAGGGGCAGTCACCAGGGGCTAGTGTGGGGGGACTAGGTGCACTGCCTAATGGGTATGGGGTTTCCTTTGGGGGGTTGACAATAATGTTCTGGAACTACACAGGGAGTGATGAATATGCAATGCTGTGAATGTACTAAATCCCACTGAATTGTTCACTTTAATTTTGTTATGTGAATCTCATACCTCAAAAGAAGTGAATTTTCATTGTTTATCACCCCTTTCTTCCTCCCATCTCCACAGGAGAGACCACCCTGGAAGAGGCAGGGGCACAAGTCCAGAGGGGACCCCAGGAGTCTGCAGAGGTGCCCCAGCGTGCATCCCACCTAACCACCATGCTCTCCTCTGCACATCGGCTTCTCCTGCAGAGAGAAGGACCCTGTGATGGGATTCCAGCCTGTGGACATGGGCAAAGAGCCCAGGTCCCTACAGGCCTGACTCCTCAGAGCTCTGGGACCCTGTGCACAGTCAGGTGGGGAGTGGCTACCAAGGGTGGGGGCGGGACAGGAGCAGGAGACAAAAGAACAGTGTTGAGACATTGAGACTGGGGGTTTCCGTGAGACTGGGGGTTTCCATCACCCCCAAGTCCACAGTCTTTCCTGCTCATACAGTATGGGGGATAGGAGGCTGCAGAAGCAGATTCAAGAGGGTCCCCGGCGAGACTTCTCAAGGCTCTGTGGAGTCACACGCGTGGTCTCCTGTAAACATCCCCTGCAGGTACCAATCTGATGAGAAGGCTCAACCCAGTGGCAAAGCATGTGCTCACAGCAGAGTGCGTGGTAGCCATGCACCCATGTCATGGCTAAGAGGTGGCGGAATGGAGCCCTGATTCCATCCTTTCTCCTTCCCAGAAAGAAAAAAAAGAGACAGCAGTGGATGGAAGGGCAGGATGGGGGAGGAGGCAAGGAGAAAGCCCACTCATGACCAGCCCCCCAGCGTCTGGGTCTTTCCCTGTTTCACTGTATCTGTGTCTTTGACTGTTTCAGGGGCACAAAAACTTGAGGAAGAAACTCCATAAACTCTTTCCCTCCCCTCGGACTCCCACCACCACGCTGCACACCCGCAGATCGCCCCCACCCTCACACCTGTCCCACTCTCAGGTTCTGGCACACGGAACATATATCTTCCCAAGCATTTTCCAGGCTGCTCGTTAAAGCTTAGGAACTTATACTTTCTCTTTTCCTCAATTAAAGTTTAGGAACTTATATGCTGTCTTTTCCCCGTTTGCTAAGACTAAGAACCACTGGAAATTTCTGGCAATCACATAGGCGGGAATGGGGGACTAGAACCAGTTCTGATGTCCACTGTCTCACCAGGGAGGTTCTGATTGTTTCAGAAGCAGAATCCTTTCTCCAATCACAGGGCAGTCAGAGCTGGTACTCAGGACACAGCTCAGAGCTCTGCCTCCCTCTCCCAGCCACCCTGCCCCTTGGGCACTTCTCTGGAGCCCACGGCTCTGTGGAACCCAGACAGTAGCTCCCAGGTCAGAAGAGCGAAGGCTTAAGACAGGGATAAAGTAAAGTCACAGTACCTGAATCTGGGGGCGGTGGGCTGAGGCCCCCAGGACCTGGGTCTGCAGGGCCAGGGGCGTCTCTCTGAGCTGGTCCCAGGACTGGGCCCTGCCTGCCACAGAGGCCCCCAGCCCCACTAGGTATCACTGATGTCATGGAAAGCCTGCATTGGCTGGACCAACAGGTGGGCACACACCTGTCCAGGTGCACAGGTGGCCTTTCTACAGCGGCCTTGGCTGCTATACTCTGGAGCCACTCACCAGGCAAAAGCAAACAGAGGTGTTTGCTCAGGGCTGGCCACCTGCTCTCCTCGAGGGCCCAGGTGGTGCCTGAACTGCCTTCCCCAAGGTCCCGCTGGCGTCATCACCCCCACAACCACGCTTTCTAGTTCTACCTCCCTGCTCTCTCTCACCCCGCCCTACCGTGCCCAGGGTCTCAGAGTGGACAGCTCAGAGGGCCCCTGGCTTACAGCCGCCAGCCTCAGGGACAGGCGCCAGGGGCTCCCACAATTACCCAGCTGTGAGGCTAGAGCTTGATGGAAGCTCTCAGGTCTTGTCTGGCCCAGAGCTCAGGGAAGGCGGATGGGGGGAGGGTTGGGAGGCGAAGCCAGGCAGGAGGTAGGCTCTGTCCACAGGGGCTCCCAGGGCTTCGGTCTGAAGAGGACAATACTCTCAGGTCCTCTGAGGTGTGGCGGAGCCTGTCTTAGGAGCCACAGCCTCCCGTGAGCATGGGAAAGTGGGGGTCGGGGAAGGGGGGCCTGGGCTGCCACTCCGCTGCTCTGGAGCAGGGAGGGAAAGCCGCGTGGGATCTGGGGGCCTGAGTCTTCACACCCCTTCAGGGCCCCTGAGGCCACCCAGGTCATGGCCCTCAGAGGGACATCCTGGGCTGGTCTCTCTGAGTCATACCGACCCCCCAGCCTTCCAGGGGCTGAAGTGCGCCAACCCATTAAGCATAGCACTCGGGCGGCCTGGCCCATGAAGACCCAGGGGAAGCAAGTGAGAGGAAGGGAGGGAGGGAAGGAGGGAGGGACGGAGGGAGGGGGATGACCTCCACTGCCATCACACCCTGTGGCCCAAGCCCAGGAGGGCCCCTTTCCTGCCTGGCAGCCCACCATCACCCCTCCCACCCGGCCCCCCAGCCTGCCTTCTGCCACGCACTTCCATTTGAAATCACACACACACATCTGAGATAAGTGCCCGCTTGGCGCTTCCTTTACTGCCCATTTCTCCTATAGGGAGACAGCTCTGAGGTCAGAGTCACCTTCTGCCTTCTCCTCTAGTCCTGGAGAAGCTCCCTGGGCAGCAGGTGGTCCCTCGGAGGGTGTTTGTGGGCTGCTCACCAGTAGTGTTATTGTTACTATTAAGCCACTCTCTCAGAAAAACAACTGCAGAAACCAGGAGGAAGAGGAAGAAATGGAGAGGAGGAGATGAGGGACTGGAGCCCGAACACAGCCCCCACATGAGGAAGTGTCCTCCCCCACATCCACAGGAAGGGGGTGGGTCTCCACAGTGGAAACTAGCCTCTTCTTCAGAATAGAAGAAAGCAATAAATGTTGTGGGGGGCACTTCTCCAGCTCTGCCTCTTTCCTGGGGTGCCCAGTGGGCACTTTCTTCTCCCAGCGTATCCTGGAGTCCAAGTAAGGAGACACAGTCGTACCCATGTGCCCTGAAGCCCAGCCCCTGCCCCCTACTCCCACTCCTCAGCACAGCAGGGCGGGTGCAAGGGTCACATTCTCAGCCTACACCATTAGCACGCCCCCGCCCCTGGGGCCAGTTATGGCAGGACCCCCACCTGGAGGCAGTTCCTGGACCCGTAGGACTCCCAGACAACAGCTAAGGTCACAGTCTCACCTGAGAATCAGCCAGAGTCCTGGGGACTTCTGACTCAGGTGTTGGGGAGCATGGCAGCATACTTCCCTCCCAGACCCAGGCCAGGCTGTCCCTCGGGCCCCCGGAGCACCCCACCAGAGGGTGACCAGTGGGTGAGCAGGCTCAAGCCACCTTCCCCTGCCAGGACCCCTCCTGAGCCCTGTCACAGGTCCCCACCGCCGCTGGCCCAGAGGAGGGGCTTGCTGAAAACCAGAGGACCAGGGGTGCAGAGTCATGAAGACCTCTTCACGGGCTCAGGTACACAGGCTGTGGGAGCCTCAGTTTCCTTACCTATGAAATGGGAAAACAAGGCCACATCTCTCCATGTTTCGGGAGGATACAGTCAGTAGCAGACAGGCGGTGCTGAGCGCAGGATCAGCAGGCCGTGGGCCCCCTGGGGTGGCTGTTGCTGGCATCACCTTATCCAGTTAAGACCAATGGGCAGAGGACCCCTCTCTGGGGTCACAGGGGAAGAAGGCCTCAGGTGAGGCAGCATTTTCCTGCCCCCCACCCCGCTTCCCCTTGGCACCCCATACTCCAGTTTAACAGATACCATAATTTTTAATTTGTTTTCTCCTCCCCTGGCTAAAAGGCCATTAGCACCCCATTAGGTGAAAGAATCCCATTTTCTTCACACCACCAAGGAAACCAGTGATTTACTTAGCCGTCCCTAATGCAATTCTGCAGAATAAAGACAATCTTGCAATGGTCTCAATAAACTTCCCCATTTGCTCCCTGCTCGCAGACCCCACCCTTAAGAGCCTACCAGCTGACCCAGTCCCTTGCTCCCTCAGAAGGCTGGACTCTGCTAGGGCCCAGGACAGTCAGTGTGGCCGCAGGCAGCTCCCAGAGGCCAGAAGCGCTTAGGGGGCTGTGGTGGAGGACAAAGGAGGCTGGACCCAGATGAGTCTGGTTAAGCACACCATCACTTATCCCTGGCCAGAGAGGGAAGGGGCGGAAAGAGAAACAAAGAGGTCGGCAGAGCAGCCTTCCTGGCTGAGGGGCTGCTGGCACCCGCTGGTCCGGGCAGGAGTGGCACACCCAGGTCCAACTGCAGAGGGCCAGGGCCCGCAGCCTGGAGAGCAGGCTCTAAGTCATGGCCAGTACTGGGAGTGAGAGGCCCCAGGGGCGTGCAGGCACAGAGGGCAGGTCCCTCCTAGTGGGCAGAGGTGCTGAGCAAAATGGGACCCCAGAAGCCAGGCCAGGAAGACGGGAGGTGTGAAGCCTAGTGAGGAAGAGCAGGGGGTCAGGGAGAAGGTGCTAGGTGAGCACTCAGCCTGAGACATTCAGGGCGAGCCCTGGAAGCTGGGACTCAGTTTCTTCATCCACGCCACAGGGACGCCATACCTGCACTGGAGCCGCCAAACGCCACACACTCTTCTGAGAACGACTTCTAGATGGGAGTTCTTTAGCTCTGGATCCAGGATGCCCTGGGTGGACGGGCTGTGCCCCCTGAGTGTGAGCAGGGAGGGGCAGGTGTCTCTGTGTATACACACGGGGGTCCCAGTGTGTGGGAGAGGCAGGGAGGGGGCTGGGTTTCCCAGATGAGGGTGGAGTGTGAGGGGCCGAGCATGGGCGTGAGTGTGTCTACAGGCCTCATGATCACATATCCTTGAGAAAGGGCAGTGGTGTCTCAGTGATTGCCAAGAGTGAGTGTGAGTGTGTGAGCATGGATTCAGGAGTGTGTGTGTGCACGTGCCCATGGAATTTGTGCCCTCACACAAATTCCAGAGTGTGGGTGAGCAGTCCTGCCCTACTCTGGGAGTCTGTCTGGGATGGCACCTTTTTCTGAAGGTGCACGCATTCTTACACAATGAGACTGTGTACACGTGGAGGGGGGCACACCCAAGGGGTCTGGTGATGTCCTATGACCTTGCTCTGAGCACCCCTGAGCCCTCTAGCCCATCCCTGCCAGCCTGAGGCAGTGCTTTCCTTCCCCAACACTCGGGTCCAGGCCACTGCCGCTCCATCTGGTTGCCTCCCTACCCCGCCTCTCAGCAGCCGTCCAGCACAGAAGAGAGCTTCCGGTCTGGGGGAGGCAGGTCTAGGCCAGCAGGGAAGGCTTTCATCCCCTAGAGACCCAGCAGGTAACAGGCACGGCCACCGAAGGGCTGCATCCACAAGGGGGCGCCCCGAGGCCGGGCTACTCCCAGCCTGGGCGAGTCCCGGAGCAGCGGCCCCGGCTCACTCGTGGCAGTCTGGAGCACCACGACTCAGGACTGCCACTCTGAGTAAAGTGTGCCCGCAGGCCTCTCCAAATGCCCCGCTATCTCCTCCTGGGTACCGCGGGGCCACCTCTCCACTCTGTCACCAGTCACGGTTTCTTACTCATCCCGCTGGAAGAGTGGGCGGGGCAGGAGACCTGCTTTCCCTGGATGGGAGGGCCTTTCTCCCACCACCCCACTCCGTAAGTCCAGGCTGTGAAAAAGCCACTTGCATTGCTACCAAGTGTCACAGGTGCATGCTAGCGGCCCCGCTCCCAGTCCAGTCCTCCTAGCCTCAGCTGGACACCCTGGCTAAACATAGGAAAGGCATGGGAGTCCTCTGCTAGGTTCTGAGCCGCCCAGCCCACCCTGGCTTCCGGCTCTCACCTAATCACCCGCCCGTCACTACAAAGTTGCAAAGCAGAGTTACAAGAGATCTTCTCAACACCTTGTTTGTGTTTACTTCTCCCGTCTTCAGCCTTCTCCTGCCTGTTTCCCCCTCACAGCACCTTAACCCCAGACTCCCAATGCTTCCCCCATTCTTCCCCAGGGCATGGAAGGGATTTCTCCCCTGCTTTTCCTGTGATTGGCTGGGGGCCCATCCCCAGTCTAAGTATCTGCCTCTTGAGCTTAGGATCCAGTCACACAAATGAAACCTTGGGTAGGCCTGTGAACCCACGGTCTCTGCAGGACCCAGNTCTTCTCTTATTCTACTATTTAATAACATGGTCCTGACATACTTGATAGATTCAACAAATGAAAAGATAAAAGATACTGTAATTGAGGAAACTAAATGATCATTAGTTAAAAATAAAATATAATAATAAACAATGTGGAGAAAAACAAAGAAAATATTGAAGGGTTTGAACTTGTACAATGTTGTCAACTACATCAGTTGTAACTGTGTAGATAATATAATAAACATAAGGTATGATTCACATGCTAACAAAAGCTAGCAAATGTGGAGACATGAACTAAGATCATGTAAGTCCACATAGAATTTTACAGACATTAAAAGACAAAGTAAATTATCTAACTTAAATGAGTAATATTCTATACTCTTTGAGAGGCTATTTTACAATTATAAAGATGTAAATTATCCTCAACTTAGCCATTACATTATTTATTTTATGAGTCCATTTGCACACCTTCAGTTCAGTTCAGTTCAGTTCAGTCACTCAGTCATGTCCGACTCTTTACGACCCCATGAATCACAGCACGCCAGGCCTCCCTGTCCATCAACAACTCCCGGAGTTCACTCAAACTCATGTCCATCGAGTCGATGATGCCATCCAGCTATCTCATCTTCTGTCATCCCCTTCTCCTCCTGCTCCCAACCACTCCCAGCATCAGAGTCTTTTCCAATGAGTCAACTCTTCACATGAGGTGGCCAAAGTTTTGGAGTTTCAGCTTTAGCATCAGTCCTTCCAATGAACACCCAAGACTGATCGCCTTTAGAATGGACTTAGAATGGTGAAGAAAAAAAAAAACAAAAACGACTACCAAGACCGAACATTGCTGAGGACATAGAACAAATGAAATTTTCATAAACTCTTAACAAGTTATAATGTATTTTACCCTAAAACCCAGAAATGTTATTCCTATTTTCTAACCAAGAAAACACTTGAGCAAGTCTATTTTTAATATTCTTTCTCCATAATAACTCCAAACTGGAATCAACAAAAATTCCTAAGAAAAACCTGAATAAACAAATGTTTGTGTACTTATGTCATAAATTACTATTCTGCTTTAGAAAGGAACACACTGTTGATAAGAATATGACATGAATGAATCTCAACAGCTGTATGTGGACAAAAGTACATAGTTCTTTATATGAAATATTTAGATATGTAAAATAATAAATGTTAGACATAAGAACAGTTACTGTCTCTTTGCCTTGGGAGGGGCTGGCTGGCTTACAAAGACTGAGAAAGAACACATGAGTGTTTTGCATTGACATATTCTATATTTTGATAGGGGAATGTTTACAACGGTGTAGTGACTCAGATTGGAGAAGGAAATGGCAACCCACTCTAGCGTTCTTGCCTGGAGAATCCTAGGGACAGAGAAGCCTGTTGGATGCTGTCTATGGGGTCACACAGAGTCAGACACGACTGACGTGACTTAGCAGCAGCAGCAGCAGTGGCTCAGATGGTAAAGGATATACCTGCAATGTGGGAGACCTGGGTTCAATCCCTGGGAAAATCCCCTGGAGGAGGGCATGGCAAGTCACTCCGATTTACTTGCCTGGAGAATTCCATGGACAGAAGATGGCAAGCTATGGGGTTGTCCATGGGGTCGCAAAGAGTCGAACACAAATGAGCGACTGAGCACATGCATTTGTGAAAAGCCACTGAATAGCACATTTAAGGGATTCCATTTTACTCTACTTAAATTACACCCTAATTCAATAATACGTGCATTTAAAACATGACAAGAACATAAACAAATAAAGATAATGTACATTAAATTCTGTAGAATGATTTGCTATGGACATTCTGTGGAAAGGAAACAGAGAATAGAAAAAATAAATGGAAAAAAGAAGTGAAAAATGAAGTTACAGGTTAGTAAGAAGGATGATAATATGTTATTTAATGAATATGATTCTGAAACCTAAAATACCTGATGTCCGAAAAGAAAATGAAAAACAAAAATGTGTTTTTAGAAATTCAGTGTTTCATGGATATTTTCACATATCTACAAATCAAGGACTTTCTGATCAAAGTTACTGGCATTCCATGTTAAAAGATGATTGACTGATAACCATGACTTAAAAGTTGGAAATAGTAAATTTCTTAGGAAAGATTGGCATATTATTCACCTTTAGAGCCATTTATGTACCTTTCAAAGGGTAGTAAACATAGGAAAATATCAGAATATGGGGGTGGATTTCCGTTCCCTTCTCCAGGGGATCTTCCCAACCCAGGGATCAAACTTGGGTCTCCTGCATTGCAGGCAGACTTTTTACCATCTGAGGCACCGGGGAAGTCAATAGAACACACTGCAAATTCATAATTTTTAATTTGATTCAGTGATATAGATGGAAAATTGGTGTTAACGGTTTCTTTGAGAAAGTTGGAGTCAGAAAGTTTTATGCTATGTGCAATTAAGAAAAAATACTTGATACATGAGATTCACTAATTGCATGTCAGACAGGATTATAATTGACTTCAAACTTGCTAAGTTACTGGACTAATGTTTGGAAGATGTGCTTTCAATGGAGGCAAAAGTGGGTGATATTTGTTCAAAAACTAGATGCTTTGAAGAGAAAGATATAACTTAGATCTTATCTCTCATTGCAGTGTACTCCAAGAACTTAATATATAAAGTCAATCATCTTTTAACACAGAATGCCAGTAACTTTGATCAGAAAGTCCTTGCTTTGTAGATTCTCTCTGATGTAAACTTGTCTACCTTCCTTGAAACAATGTATCATATCAGGTCTCTATTAACCATGCTCTTTGTCCTCAACTCCTCATCCCCACCTCTATTAATAGTTTCTTGTGGCTCTTCTTAACTAACTGGTGAAAAGTCAGAGGCTTAAAATAGCAGAAATTTATCCTCTCACAAGTTCTGACACCCAGAATTTCAGAATCAAGGTGTCAGCAGGGCTGTACTCCTTCTTGGGGCTCTAGAAGAAAACTCTTCCTCACCTCCTCCAGCTTCTGGGGGCTGTTGGCATTCTATGGCTTCTTGGCTTGCAGTCCCACTACTCCACTCTCTGGCTTTATCTTTGCACTGACTTTTCTCTTTTTCTAAAAAGGTAAAATTTATAAGGTCTGTGGGGCAGGACATGAAATATCATTTGGGGGGCCTTCATTCAAGCCAGTGGCTTCCCAGGTGGCACAGTGGTAAAGAATCCACCTGCCAATGCAATAGATGCAAGAGACGTGGGTTCAGTCCACGGGTTGGGAAGGTCCCCTGGAGAAGGGAATGGCAACCCAATCCAGTATTCTTTCCTGGAGAAAACCGTAGACAGAGGAGCCTGGAGGGCTATAGTCCATGGGGTTGCAGAGTCAGACAAGACTAAGGGACTGAGCACACACACATTCAATCCAGTACACTCTCCTTCTTCCATGAGTTGCATTCTCTACAAGGAGGCAGGGAGTTAGATAAGTTAGGACAATCTTAAAACAGAAAAGAAATGACTTTCTTTTTTCTGTTAACTCGGTATCAGTAGATACACAATGAAGGATGTACCAATATGCTATCCCAAAATAGTGTTATATAATATACCACTGTCACTTCCAATTAATCTGTATCTTTTATGCATTCCCCTACCTATCAGTTTACTGATCTTCCAGACTAGCAGGGCTATTCTAATTTAAGAGACAGAAAGTCAGTACAGTCTGATTTTTTTTTAATTAACTGTCAACTATTTATCATGAAAATTACTCCCAGATTCTTAAAAGACATTTTCCATCTCTCTAAGTGTTGTCCTGTAAATTTTTATCTTTGAT
Organism: Redunca redunca; assembly: GCA_006410935.1. Classification (NCBI taxonomy): domain Eukaryota; kingdom Metazoa; phylum Chordata; class Mammalia; order Artiodactyla; family Bovidae; genus Redunca; species Redunca redunca. The sequence goes on from SJYQ01003656.1 coordinate 45,277, forward strand.
GTTTTCTTCACATGTGGTTTAGTAGAAAATTATGAGAAGCCACACTGGGAGATGTCAGCTAGAAGCTACTTTAAATAAGATATTTGAATCAAACTTCCACGATTAAGAGAATGGGGGATTTTTATTTATTATTGATGCTCTCTTCTATATTGTTAGTAACTTTAGGTAATGAATGAATCATTGATGAATTCAGAATCAGTCAGTTCAGTTCCTCGGTTGTATCCAACTCTTTGTGACCCCAGAATGCCAGGCTTCCCTGTCCCTCACTAACTCCTGGAGCTTGTTCAAACTCATGTCCATGAATAAGTAATAATTATTACTTACATTCTATTATAACAATAGAATGTAAAACTTTAGCAGCTATTCAACATTAGTTTCCCTACTTTTCTAAAACTTTAAATGTAAAATTTAAATTATTCTAGATTTTTCCCATAGCAGATTGTAAATATTCAATAAAGTGTTCTTCTTTCATCAAACAATTCTCCTGAAAATCAAGCATTTTATCTAAACATAAATGCATCAACAATGCAATGGTTCAATTGTTATTGTTAAGCATTTGTCTACCTTTAGGAACAGACTGTGTAATTTCTTTGCCATAAAGTACAATGCTTAGCAAAATAAAAGAGAACATATTTTTCTTTTCTTTTCTAATTCAAAAATGTACACAGCTAATGTCTCTGGGTTTTGAATACATTCATCTCTTTCTAATGCTTTCTCTAGGTCATAAAATTGATTAAGATATATCATACTATCAAAAGAAAGCATGCATATAGTCATACAGAATTCAACACTGCCCATCTTTAATGCTTTGATACCATTTTATATCTACATCTTTATTAATACTTTAGACATATCATATTGAAAATGCAACTGCGAATCCTAATATATCAAGTTTATGATCAGTCTAGCTCTATCAAGATGTTTCAGTGGTTGATGGCATTAGTTATTCATTCAGTATTTTCAAACTGCCTAAGAATGCACTATTAAGTAAATAATATAGTTTTCCAAAGTTATTTTTGTGCACATTTAGAGTGTAATCTGAAATCATTCTTTGAGACTATGCTTATTATAATGCTCATTCCCACCATGGGAGTCTTTCTGAGAGCCATTATGCCACCATGAAAATACAAAGAGAATTTGACTCAAACTGCACATGAATAAATTAAACTGTCTGATTTATTTCCATAGGAAGAAAGAGAAAAAAAATAGTTCAAGTTATAGTGTCTCACTTCATTAGGTAACACATACCAACTCACTCTCAATACAGTGAGTCAATAAGGGTAAAAATGATATTTTACAAAACGCATGGTTTCAGAGATGCTGAAAGCAGCTCCACATGCATAAGCAGATTCCTGAGGAAGTACAGAGAGGATCATAAATTTTATTTTTATTGTTCCCCATAGCACACATCACCACAGCTTGACATTCCCAATTCTGATGCCTCAACACCACTGCGTGGGAAGCCAAGTCTCTCTGATCATCAATGAGTCCCTGGGAGCAAGTTAGGTACTTGGAGTTTCTAATATTATATACTTCAAGAAATGAAACTCTAGGGTCATGAGAGAGCCAATGTATCTCCAGGCAATCTCAACTTACTCCCCAAAGATTCCCCAAAGGCTGTTCTGGAAAAGTTTAGTTTAATATTAACCAAGTACCATGGAGCATCTGAACTTTTGATATGTGTCATAAAGATTTCATTAAGGGATACTAACTGACTTTGCTATCACCAAGTTTTAGCTAATGAAATAACTATGAATGCATGCTTTTCCAATTTTTCTGCCCCTCTTCTGCTTCTCCCTAGTTGTCTCTCCTTTCTCTACTTCCAAGATGTCCATATCACTATTCAAGGTGAATCAGGGTGTGCTTTGCTCAAGATCACACCATAGGGGGCCTAGGAGAGCTAAAATCAGTCTGAGAAGTTTAGTATGACACTGAATGTATTAATGTCCCAAATTCCCTCATTCATCTAATGTTTGTTTGTTTGTTTTTGTTAAGGGGATCATTCAAAGAAAACTGCATGTTTTTTGATCTTCCCAGGTCTTTTTACCTCACATGGCAGTTCATTATATAGAAACCATAAAACTTTAATTTTTCATATGAAATTATATTTTACATAACACATGCTAAAAAATTTTAATTCATTAACCTTGTAAATCTCATCCATTTCATTTTGACTTCTTTTATGGGGGGTTATATAATTTTCAATATTTTATAAAGACCCTTTTCTAGCTTCTGCCTTTCTACAAAATTGAAACTTTTAAAGTTTTTTTTTCAATTTAATTTTAAGTAGGTTACTCACTCAAACAGTCAAGAACAACAACACAAAATACATAGAACACACTGTTGACTGTTTCCTCTCATTTCTGTTCCTTATTCACTCATTTCTAATTTCAACCATTTGCTAGAGACATAAGAATCACTGTTTCCTTGTCTGTGGTGTCTTTTTCTTTAAGAACAGGCATATAAATATAAGTAGAAATCCACATTACCCCCAATTTAGACAGAATTATTGTATTATATCCACTGGACTGCATTTTTTCACTTGTCATATATCTCAGAAGTCTTTTCATATCAGAACATAAAGAGCTGTCTTGTTTCAACAGCTTTAAAGTATTGCATTAAAGGATCCTCCTTCGTTTGATTAAGCAGCTTCTGATTGATGGGCATTTAGAGTGCTTCCAGTCTTTTGCTATTAGATACAGTTGTGTTGTATCCTTCCTTAGGCATGCAATTTTATTTGTAGGATAAATATCTGGGTCTACTGGTATATGTGGAGAAGGCAATGGCACCCCACTCCAGTACTCTTGCATGGAAAATCACATGGATGGAGGAGCCTGGAAGGCTGCAGTCCATGGGGTCGCTGAGGGGAGGACATGACTGAGCGACTTCACTTTCCCTTTTCACTTTTCATGCATTGGAGAAGGAAATGGCAACCCACTCCAGTGTTCTTGCCTGGAGAATCTCAGGGACAGGGGAGCCTGGTGGGCTGCCGTCTATGGGGTTGCACAGAGTCAGACACAACTGAAGCGATTGGTATATGTATCTGTTTTGCTAGATCATACCAAATTTCTCTGTGGGGAGAATTGTAACAATTTACGGTTTTTCCAGTGATTTGAAAGTTTCATTTTTCTATCAAACTCATTAACAGAGGATAGTATTAAACTTTTGGATATGGCCACTCATCAAGGTGGAAAATAGTGAATTAATATATTTCTCTGATTACAAATGTAGTGGCTCATTTTCTCATATGTGTTAGAGGCTTTTATATTTTCTATTGTGTTTTTGGTCTTTGACTAACCACTTGTTATGGACTACATGTTTGTGCCTTTCCAAAATGTGTATATTCAATCTTTAAGCCTTGGTGTTATAGTATTTTGAAATGGATCTTTGGGAGGTAATCAGAGTTCGATGAAGTCATGACATTAGGGCTCTCTTGATGAACTCAGTACCCTTATAAGAATGACAAAGAGAGAGCTTCCTCTCTCTCCAAGTGCAGGCACCAAGAAAAGGCCATAAGAGCACACAGAAAAAGTGACCAAGCCAGGAAGAGAACACTCACCAGAAACTGAACTCTGATGGATCTTAGTCTGGGAAACTCCATCTTCCAGCATTATGAAAACAATAATTAATTTCTGTTAAGTCATACAGTCTATAATATTTTGTTATGGCAACTAGAGCTTAATAATACAAATTTTGGTAACTGAGAACTGAGGAACTGCTATAATAAATACTTAAAATATGGAAACATTTTTAGATATGGATGTTGAGAGAAGCTGGAAGAGTTTTGAGGTGCATGCCAGAAATATGAATGTTTAAAGAAATCCTGCTGAAAGTTCAGAAGAAAAAGAGGAGAGCTGGTGAGAAAGCTGCCATTTTCTTAGAGAATGCACAAATAACCACAGCTGGAACATTGGTAGAAAAACAGATCATAAAGGCCGTTCCTGGTTTGGTCTCATACAAAAATAAGGAACATGTCATTGAAAACTAGAGAAAAGACAATTCTTGTTGTAAAGTAGAAAGAACTTGACTTAATTTTGTTTGTTTCAGTATTTTGTGAACGATATTAATAGAATTGATGAATGGTGAAATTGGACCTTCAGCTGAGGAGCTTTCTAGGGAAAGTGTTAGAGAGAGGCTTAGTTCCTCTTGACTGTTTATGATAAAATTTGAGAAAAGAGATAGAAATTGAAGGAGGAATTGTTAAGCAACATGAAACCAGAATTTAAAGATTTAGAAAATTCTCAACTTGCTACTATTTAGAAGAGAGCACCAAGGTGTGGCTGAGCAATAGCTTGGTGAAGAGATTATGAGTTTATACAAGTAGAAACACTGTCAGTTTGATATAAAGGAGAAAGAGATAGGGCAAACTGAAGGAAGACTGTTGGATTTCTAAGATCCTATGGCATTGTATCATAAAGCTATTCAACTGCAAACATGCATTATTTTAAGGACAAGAGTAGAGTGAACCCAAAGGCAATTCGGAGATCATCAGGGCTGACTCATCAGTTTCAAAAAGGGAGTGCATATTACCTCTGTTTTAAAAGACCCAAAGGTGGCTCCTGGAGTCTTGGGGGCAGGACTCCCTCCTAGCAAAAGTGCAGAGGCAGGGACACTGACCCACTGGAGCCAGAAGGCAGAGCATAAAGCCAAAGAGAATTCTTGAGTTTTAAGATCTAGTGCAATTTGCCTTGCTGTTTTCCACTTACTTATATATGTGCTGAGTTGATTAAGTTGTGTCTTGCTTAGGATCCATCAAACCTTGTTTCTTATTTCTTTCCCCTTTTGGAATGAGTATATCTATTGTATTTCACAGCATGTGACCTGTCCATTTAAACAGGTTTGCAGCTGAAGAGGAATTTTGCCTCAGGATGAATTGTACCTTGAGTCTCAACCATATCTGATTTAGATGGGAATTCGAACTTTAGAATTGATGTTATGATGAGTTAAGATTTTGAGGGTTGTTGCGATGGAATGAATATATTTTGCATATGATAAGTAGATAAATTTGGGGGAGCCAGAAAGAGCATGTTGGTCAGGGGCAGCCCAAGATAAATAATGCACCCCCATCTAGAAGTTCTTTGTACACTAAGGGGATTAGTCCTTCATCTATAATACATTATAAATATATCATTTTATTTTTATTTTGCTCATTTATTATTTGTATCTAATTTTTGTATGTACAGGGTGTTGATGCTTATATAATTGAATTCATTAATCTTTCTTCAAAGGCTTTAAAGTTTTGAGTCATTGTTAAA
>SJYQ01003656.1:54094-76897 GCA_006410935.1 Redunca redunca
GAATGTTGAGCTTTAAGCCAACTTTTTTACTCTCCTCTTTCACTTTCATCAAGAGGCTTTTTAGCTCCTCTTCACTTTCTGCCATAAGGGTGGTGTCATCTGCATATCTGAGGTTATTGAGATTTCTCCTGGCAATCTTGATGCCAGCTTGTGTTTCTTCCAGTCCAGCATTTCTCATGATGTATTCTGCATAGAAGTTAAATAAGCAGGGTGACAATATACAGCCTTGACGTACTCCTTTTCCTATTTCGAACCAGTCTGTTNTGCCATGATCTTCGTTTTCTGAATGTTGAGCTTTAAGCCAACTTTTTCACTCTCGTCTTTCACTTTCATCAAGAGGCTTTTTAGTTTCTCTTCACTTTCTGCCAGAAGGGTGGTATAATTTCCATATCTGAGGTTATTGATATTTCTCCTGGCAATCTTGATTCCAGCTTGTGCTTCTTCCAGCCCAGCGTTTCTCATGATGTACTCTGCATAGAAGTTAAATAAGCAGGGTGACAGTATACATCCTTGACGTACTCCTTTTCGTAATTCGTACCAGTCTGTTGTTTTACATCCATTTCTAACTGTTGCTTCCTGACCTTCATACAGATTTCTCAAGAGGCAGGTCAGGTGGTCTGGAATTCCCATCTCTCTCAGAAATTTCCACAGTTTCTTGTGATCCACACAGTCAAAGGCTTTGGCATACTCAATAAAGCAGAAATAGATGTTTTTCTGGAACTCTCTTGCTTTTTCCACGATCCAGCGGATGTTGGCAATTTTGTCTCTGGTTCCTCTGCCTTTTCTAAAACCAGCTTGAACATCAGGAAGTTCATGTTTCACGTATTGCTGAAGCCTTGCTTGGAGAATGTTGAGCATTACTTTACTAGCGTGTGAGATGAGTGCAATTGTGTGGTAGTTTGAACATTCTTTGGCATTGCCTTAGGTAATAGCAAAAGTAATTACAAAGGAGTGGGTTATCTGGTCCTGTTAGGGGCTTTAAGAGTATTTTAATAATAAGCGGGATTAAGCAATGTTGCCTGTAATGGTAGGGTCCTGACTGCAGGAGTTAGTGAGCGGCTTAAGAACAAATTGATTAGAGGCAATAAACCAGATGTTCTAATAAAGTGGAGTGGAGATTTGATCTGTTGGTATGTTTGTAACTTCAGGAGAAAGGGTGGTAAGGGTTTGGGTCCAAACAGCCTGCAGGGCTAACTCCCAAAGTGGCAAACATTATCCTCAGAAGCCCAGTTGCCCTTGAAGGGATGCCACCAAACAATGGGCTTCCAGCAGGCATTGTGTGCTTGTCACCCACTCTAGCGGGTTCACTCAGAGATGCTGCTGTTAAACATGTTGTAGGAAACATGGAAGATGAAGGCCTAAATATGTAGAAGGATTGGATATTATACAGTATTTCCCTCCCCCAAGGCCAGTTGTTTTCTGGTTGTCCCTCCAGAAGATTGCAGAGGCAACATTGTGGGCCGGGATGGGCACAGCAAAAGAGCGTGAAACAGGAGGGAAGGGGACAGGACACAACTTTTGAAAGAATGACATAGCCCAAGGCATAACATAAAGCAATTAAAATCAAATTAAAAGTCAAATTCACCTAAACCTTGATCCTCAATCTGCAAGCTAAATGACATATGCAGAGGTGCCAGGACAGTTCCAAGGCACTGTCAAAAGACCTAGGAGAGTGGTTCCCCAATGGTTAGAATTACCCTCCCACTAATTAGCATATGAAATCACCCAGCCTGGGAAAAGTAACCACACCACCTTCCATGGCCACTGTGCTTGCCCTCTGCAATGGCCCACACCCTGTGGAGCATGCTTCTCTCTAAATCCAACTAAATCCACCTCTTACCTATCTCTGTGTCTTTCACTGAATTTGTTTCAATGAGACATCAAGAGCCTGAGCTTCATTTGGTCCTGAAGAGAGACACCATGGGTTTTGGCTGGGCTCAAGTAAAATCTGGCTTGAAGCTCAACATTCAGAAAATAAAGATCATGGCATCCAGTCCCAACACTTCATGGGAAATACATGGGGAAACAGTGGAAACAGTGTCAAACTTTATTTTTGGGGGCTCCAAAATCACTGCAGATGGTGACTGCAGCCATGAAATTAAAAGACGCTTACTCCTTGGAAGAAAAGTTATGAGCAACCTAGATAGCATATTCAAAAGCAGAGACATTGCCGACTAAGGTCTATCTATTCAAGGCTATGGTTTTTCCTGTGGTCATGTATGGATGTGAGAGTTGGACTGTGAAGAAGGCTGAGCACTGAAGAATTGATGCGTTTGAACTGTGGTGTTGGAGAAGACTCTTGAGAGTCCCTTGGACTGCAAGGAGATCCAACCAGTCCATTCTAAAGGAGATCAGTCCTGGGTGCTCATTGGAAGGAATGATGCTGAAGCTGAAACTCCAGTACTTTGGACACCTGATGCGAAGAGTTGATTCATTGGAAAAGACTCTGATGCTGGGAGGGATTGGGGGCAGGAGGCAAAGGGGACGACCCAGGATGAGATGGCTGGATGGTACCATGGACACAATGGACGTGCATCTAAGTGAACTCCAGGAGTTGGTGATAGACAGGGAGGCCTGGCGTACTGTGATTCATGGGGTCGCAAAGAGTCAGACACAACTGAGCGACTGAACTGAACTGAACTGAACAAGTCTCAGGATAGAGGAGCTGAAAAGTGAAGTCACTCGGTCGTGTCCGACTCTTTGTGACCCCGTGGACTGTAGCCTACCAAGCTCCTCTGTCCATGGGATTCTCCAGGCAAGAATACTGGAGTGGGTTGCCATTTCCTTCTCTAGGGGATCTTCCTGACCCAGGGATCGAACTCCGGTTTCCCGCATTGGAGGCAGACGCTTTAACCTCTGAGCCACCAGGGAAGCTGAAGGATGGGAGGAAAAAGCCGTGGGAAAAACTTGCCAAGGACTCCCCTTCATAATCTGCCAGAAAATCTGATAAATACCTGACCTATGCTCAGTTTTCATTGACTTGATCCTTGGCACAAAGAAGATTAAGGGCAGAAGAAATCTCACTGGCTTGGATAATAGCTACTGGGGCCCAGCAGATTGTGGAGCCTTTGGGACACACTGGGACACACTGCCAGAATCCCTCACTTGCACCCACTGCCTGTTCATGGAGGTTTTGAGGAAATAAGAAATGAGAAATTGCAAAGGAATTAAAGTTTTGTTAGCCGTATGTCCTTCCAGCCACAGGAGCGAGGACCTCCTACCTTAACTGGAAGTCTTCTGCAGTCTGAAACTGAGCCCCCTGAGCTTCCTGCCGAGTTTGTTTTTGCTGTCCCAGTTTCCAGCACGCTGGGCTCCTTGTCACTTCCCCTTGTGCCAGGTTTCCTTGTACTCCACTTCAGCCACAGGAGCTGAACTGTGCTTCTGCTGTGCTTGGCCTCCACCTTGCGGGGACCAAGCTGAGGTTGCTTCAACTGGGTTAAATCCAAGAAACGGCACCAGAGATGTTGGGGGAGATTGCAATTTCATTGGTTCTGTCTTGTCGCAACAAAAATTTGAAGTGAAGGACAGACTAGTGTTACAGCCCTGTGTTACAGCTCAGTTTTATTTAGAAAGTAAAGGAAAATGCATCCTTGAGATGTGAGGGCAGGCCGATCCAAAAGGCTTGAAGAGAAGCCCCTGGCCCAATTTTGGCTCCTCTTTTTGTATGTTTTTCTCCTCCCCCTGAGCTTGCCCTATGCAAATTGGGCTAGCCTGGAGGGCTGTTTGTTTCACCAGAGATTCTCACTCCTGTCCTAGGACCTTTCTTTGTTCTGTTTTCATGGGCTTTTCCCTTCTTTGTCTTTTAGCCACTGCCATTCTGGACTCCTTTTTCCTATTCTAACTACCTAATAAAGGCAAATAGAAAAATAGTTGCAGAACAAAAAGTGAAACAAAGCTGAGAATCACAAGTAGAAGACTTTTCAGCAAACACTGTGCAAGCCAGAAGGCCATGGAGTATATATTACAAAGAGTGAATTTTACTAAATGTAAATTTCACCTTCTTAAATAAACGGCAGCCTCCAAAATAAATTTATTTTATCAAATAAAGTACCTTGAATGTTCCAACCAAATTACTAGTAGTATTTTATCAATATTAACTAGAAAAACATATCAGAATTAGTAACAGGATGATTTATCACATTTAAAGCATTCTTCTCTACACTAATGCAATTTGTAATGCATTTTGCTTTTCTTCTTTCCATTCTTCTGAAAACTAAAAAAAAAAAGAGTCAATAAAAATCCATATATTGTAATTATAAAACATTTTATTCAATTACTCTCATATAGTTCATACTGGCGTATGAAAAAATGTATTTATTTAACATAAATTCTAATCTTTAAGTACAATTATCATGTCAAAATTGTTTTTTGCTCACTGTTACTTTCCACAAGGTATTCTTAATATATCTTGAGATCACATTGATGTTTAGCTTTTCAAAGTAAGAATATTTTGAAACTGATATTGCCTCTTACATATTTAAAGATATTCTCTTAGATTTTGTAATGCAACTTGTAGCTCAGCTTCAGATCTATACAAAGCCAACTGGGATCCTATAAAAAATAATTCTGGCTAAGTTAAAGACAAAGGAAATTTATTGAAAGTAGGTCATTTAATTCACAAAACAAAAGGAGACATTGGAGAATTAAAATGAAACAGGTTAGGATTAGAGGAGGAATTGCCTCTTTGGGTATTGCAAGAAATAGATTAGTTGGGCTGTCATTTGCTCCCACACTATATTATTGACATGAAACACTAGGAAGCCTTGAGATTGCTTCCAAAAGGCAATGGAGGCTTTCACTGCTAGATTTAATTACAAAGTATTCAGGTTTCTCTGTGTCTTTTCCTTGAAATGCAATGTCTTATATAAGAATGTTTGATTTGCTTATGTGCCTTCATTCTATTATCTAAAGTCTTTCTGTCTTTAGTTGATATCTGGTCCAATCCATCAGAACCCATGTAATCTCTCTTAAGTAAAACTTATTGTGAGACTTCTCTATTACAATATTATATTAACTCTAAACTTCCTACTGTATGGAGCATCCAAACAACTTCCATGGTCTGGACACTGCCTACATCTCTTCTACTGAATGCTCCTTATATCGCATCTTAAGCTACAGCTAACTCCTTGCAAGTCTTCTACTATGCCTTGAGCTTTCATATCTGTATTTTCACTCATGTGACACTTTTTACACAAAGCATCATCCTTTTACTGTCCAACTCCACAGATCGTATCATATATACATATATATATATTTATAACTATCGTTACACTTCTCTCACATTCTTTTAATCATTTATTGACATATCAATCTTGACTAATCTTGAATATCATGAGTAAGTACTTTTTTGACCCAAGTTTGCATTCTTTGCATGTAATGAATTATTTGACAAATATTGATGCTTGCAAAAAGATGTTTTAATTTAAAAGTAGGAAAGCAAAGCATATATCATAGAAAACTTTAGGTCTCATTGGAAAATGTTTACACAATTATAGAGGTACAGATAAAATTTTATGGGATTTCAGAGGCAGAAGAGATTATTTTTGGCTTGGGGGAGAAATTTTCACACAGATGTTCAAACTAGTAAACACAGCATCAAGTGAGTGTCAAGATACTCTGAAAGAAGATATACTAAAAAAAAAAAAAAAAAACATACAAAAACAAAGTCAGAGGTGTCTCTGATGGGTTTAGCTAAATAAAACATACCTAGAGGGCAGAATAAAAACATTCCCTATAACTTCAAAACTGTGAAAAACAAAAATCCTTGGGATCAAAATGAATATCAATTTAGAATCAAAGAAGTGTGACTGTGAGAAAGCAATGAGGCTATTGGAAAGTAATGATGGCAGATAAATATTATTGTTCTTTAAAATGACAAATGTTAACATTTTAGAACTCAAAGTTCTGTGAGTATGCTGACAGAAAATGCATGACATAATTTAATAGAATATTAAATATGGAGGGGTGAATGTCTCTAGAGTAAGTTCCCAGTTTGATAGAACTAAGAGGGCAGATTGTGATCAAGAATAATTTCACTAAATGGCTTTGTAAATTCTACCTCATTTTGTTTTAAAGACTGAAAAGCTTTCTGATCAAGTGGAATTGCAGACAAGTTTAATTTTACTATTTATTCCCATATATAGCTCTTCAAATAATTTTACTTACATAATGAACTGGTTCTTAAGCAAACTGCATTTCTCCTTCTTGAGCTGACATCCCGTGAGCTTCTGACAATATGAGGCATGAGAGGAGGAAGATGAAATTTTCCTGTTTAGTCATTACTCCTGTCAGCATCTTTTCTGAAGTTGTGCTTTGTTGTTCATTCATGTACAACTCTTTGCCAGCCCATAAACTGTGGCCTACCGGGCTTCTCTGTCCATGGGGCTTCTCCAGGCAGGGATACTTGTGTGGGTTGCCATGCCCTCCTCCAGGGGATCTTCCAAAACCATGAATTGAACCCAGGTCTCCTGCATCCCAGGCAGATTCTTTACCATCTGAGCCACCAGGGAAGCCCAGGAATACTGGAGTGGGTAGCCTATTCCCTTCCCCAGGGGAACTTCCTGACCCAAGATTTGAATTGGGGTTGCCTGTGTTGCAGTCAGACTCTTTACCATCTGAGTTACTCCCAAAGCAGGTAGAGATAATTACAGCATTCTCGGGTGGTGCTGGCAGCTAAGAATCTGCCTGCCAATGCAGGCCCTGGAGGCGATGCAGGTTCCATCCCTGGGTTGGGAAGATCACCTGGAAAAGGGCACTAACAACCCACTCTCGTATTCTTGCCTGGAGAATCCCACAGAGAGAGGAGTCTGGCAGGCTACAGTCTGGTCACAGAGTTGGACACGACTGAAACAATTTAGCATGCACGGCAGACTCCGAACCATCTCCAGTTACCTCCTCAAAGATACCAGCCTGGCAACCACCTTCCTCAGTCCTCAGCACCCAGTCGGTGAGCTTCCAGAATGAATCGGCCCTAACTACTTTCCTTTTTGCCCCACAGCTCAACCATTGGTCCTTGTTTTCTGCAGTTAATGTGGGTTATTTTTCCATTTTGTCTCTTCAAATGTTCAAAATTTCTTTAGCCAGCGCCTTTCATTCAATTCTCTTTCAAATAACTGGCATGGTTCCTGTTTTCCTGAACGACTTCTCACTACTAAAGATAACTTTTATCTTGACCCAATCAATAAATTTCATGAAATGATTCAAGATTTCATTGCATAAAATGAGACATTGCCATTTAGTAACTGGCTGAACAACATTGCCAAGATGGATAAATTAATATATTTAGAGGATTGAAATGAAATCTTTAGAGGCATGATCTATGACTTTCTGTTTGTTTGTTTTATTTTTCATTTAAAACATTGCCAATATCACATCATTATTGGCCATTTTAATGTTATCACTAACTAATCAATAAGTAAAATTGGTAGTGATTTCACAATTATCATTAACATTAAGTAGAAGTTGAATGAACATTTGTCAAAGATATTTGAAAATAAATTCTTTTCTAGGGTGGCTAGTTGATCTCTATCTCTCACAAAATACAATTAAACCTCTAAATATAATGAACATTGTAAGTGTGAATTTGTTTCTCTCTTTTGGAAATTAATTAGATAATTAGTTGTTCAATTTATAATTAATAGTTTAAAATCTTAACAGACTTAGCACACTCTTGAGAAATGGTTGTTTACAAACCTTAATATTATTACTACAGTCATGAAGTAATAGTGGAAGTGTTAGTCATTCTGTCATGTCCCACTCTTTGTGACCCCATGGACTGTAGCCTGCCAGGCTCCTCTGTCTATGGAATTCTCCAGACAAGAATACTGGAATCAGTTGCAATTCCCTTCTCCAGGGGATCTTCTCAACCCAAGGATCGAAGTTGGTCTTCAGCATTGCAGGCAGATTCTTTACCACTAAGCCACCAGAGAAAACCTACTACAATCATATACACATATAGAAAAAAAACTTACACAAAATATACTAAAATGAGTATTAGCATAATATGAGTATGTGTGATTTGGATCTTCCAGCATTCTAAACATGAAGGATAAGCAGAAGCTCCCCATTAAGTTTATATAAAATATTAAGCCTCTTCCTCGTTCTGAAACTTTGACATGGAGAAGAGAAATCTGATACCTATCTGCTTTCCTGCTTTCAACTAGAGTCTATTTCCTACCATTAACATGAGCTAAAATAGCTTATAATAAAAATAAGAAAGTTTATAGATATTTCAGAAATATTATAACTATTGTTAATCTTTTAAAAAATTTCTTTCTTTATATTGACATACTGCAGGGGACTGTTTTCCATCTTCACCTAATCTTAGTCTTTTGCTATAGGTCTTGTTCTGGGCCCTGTAAGAAACATAGAAAGGAAAGATGTGGTGAAAGGCAGCAGTGAAAGTGATAATGTAATTTTCTGTTTTGTTCAGAACACATCCTATCATGTAGAATTAGAGGTAGAGTTTGAGCTTTTGTGTATTAAAGTCATCCGTAGTGTCCTCTTTTGGAAGGCAGGATATGAATATGCATTATTGTTGTTGCACTTTTTAATAGCATTTCATTTCAGAATGAAAGTAGGATAGAGCCAATAAAAGCCATGGTCCCCAACCATAATCACAGAATTGTGGTTGGCAAGGGACTAAGTAGTCTGCAACCACATGTTTCAGCTTCCTTCACATCTGGGTGTGGTCACATGACTCGATCTTGCCAAGAGAATATGAGATGAAGTTATATATACATTGGCTTCCTTGGTGGTTAAGATGGTAAAGAATCTGCCTGCAATGCAGAAAGCCCAGGTTTGATCTCTGGGTCAGGAAGATCCCCTGGAGAAGGGAATGACTACTCACTCCGGTATTCTTGCCTTTAAAAACCCATAGACACAGGAGTCTGGTGGGTTATAGTCCATGAGGTTGCAAAGAATAGGACATGACTGATGAGCTAACACTTTCCCCATTCATATATATATTTATATGCATTATATTTATGTTTAATTGATTTATTTATTCATGCTTAAGGTGATTAAAAAGAGAAAGTGTATTTTCCATCTCTTTCTTCCTGCTGCATTGTTGCAAAGGAGCACAGTAACCTGAAAAACATTACTATATTGGACGTGTCAGAGTCACAAGATGGAAGGAATCCCAGAGTCAGAGATACCCACTGCTTGAAGAAGGGGAGGCTTTCCACCTAGAATATTTGCTCTGTCCTCTTAGAAAAGTGAAAATTAACTTTGTGTTCATGAGACATTAGATTACTTAGACTTTGTTCTGTTTGTTAACATAGTTAGTGTTATGCCAATAGTGTTGAACTTATACCTTACTTTGCAATAATGCTTTTGGCAGATTTTATATAGCTTCATTTAAATATATATGGTATTTTTTATGTATCTTCAGGCACTAGGATATATGAACTTTAGAGGGGCCATGAGAAGAACTGTGAGGTTTCTCTTACATTAATTTGGACCTAAATACAATTCCACAATCCCACATTCATGCTTCTGAAACAAACAAACAAACAAACAAAAACTCTGAAAGCCAGGATTTTTTTGTTTTGTTTTGTTACTATTTGTAACTCTTTTGGTGGAGAAATTTAAATTGACCTGAACTCAGTTTGTATTTAATCTGAACTGACATGAAGCTATAAACAATGCAAATGTTCATATATTTTGCTGCAGTAAGTGATTGTGTTTCATTGTGGGATGACTCCCCAGACCATGCTACCTGTGTGATGTAATAAGGGGTGTTTATGCTTTATTCTTTTCAATAATTTTCAAACACTCTGGATTCCAAAGCAGTTCTAAGCCCAATTATTTCAGATCAGAGTGTGTGAATGTTAATTTTATAATTCTTTGTAACAATTAACAATCTCAGAATGGCATGTGCCCACACAAAAATAACGGATGAATGATAGATGACAAATAGATAATATCCCTATACTAAGTCTCTTGAGAAATCTGTATGCAGGTCAGGAAGCAACAGTTAGAACTGGACATGGAACAACAGACTGGTTCCAAATAGGAAAAGGAGTACATCAAAGCTGTATATCGTCACCCTGCTTATTTTATTTATATGCAGAGTACATCATGAGAAATGCTGGGCTGGAAGAAGGACAAGCTAGAATCAAGATTGCCGGGAGAAATATCAATAACCTCAGATATGCAGATGACACCACCTTTATGGCAGAAAGTGAAGAGGAACTAAAAAGCCCCTTGATGAAAGTGAAAGAGGAGAGTGAAAAGGTTGGCTTAAAGCTCAACATTCAGAAAACGAAGATCATGGCATCCAGTCCTATCACTCCATGGAAAATAGATGGAGAAACAGTGGAAACAGTGTCAGACTTTATTTTTTGGGGCTCGAAAATCACTGCAGATGGTGACTGCAGCCATGAAATTAAAAGACTCTTACTCCTTGGAAGAAAAGTTATGAGCAGCCTAGATAGCATATTCAAAAGCAGAGACATTACTCTGCCGACTAAAGTCCGTCTAGTCAAGGCTATGGTTTTTCCAGTAGTCATGTATGGATGTGAGAGTTGAGAGTCGGACACGACTGAGCGACTGAACTGATCTGAACTGAACTGAATTCTCAGAACTTGTTAATGTTACCATATGTGTGTGCTTAGTCGCTCAGTCATGTCAGACTCTTTGTGACCCCATGGACTATAGTCCGCCAGACTCCTCTGTCCATGGGGATTCTCCAAGAAAGAATGCTGGAATGGGTTGTCATGCCCTCCTCCAGGGCTCTTCCCAACCCAGGGATTGAACTCGGGCCTCTCGCATTGCAGGTGGATTCTTTACCATCTGAGCCACCATGGAAATCCTAGTGTTACTATAATTGGGGGGAAAAAAAGGATCTTTGCAGATGTCATTAATTTAAGATTTTGAGATGAAGAGATCATCCTGGATAATTTAGGTAGGTCCTAAATCCAATGACAAGTATGTTTATAAGAGACACATAGAGAGGAAGACAGACACAAAGGAAAAAGAAGATGTAAAATATAGACTTTGGAGTGATATGGCTACAAGTCAACAAATGCCAGAGAATGCCAAGAGCCACCAGAAGCTGGAAGAGTCAAGGAACACATTCCCTTCTAGAAACTTCAGAGGGCCTGATGATAGCTTGAGTTCAGACTTCTGCCTACATAAGTGTAAGAAAATAAATTTAATAAGTCTCCAAATTATGGTGTTTTGTTATAACAGTCAAAATTTAGGATGGGTAGATATTTAGATAAATCACAGATAGGTGACATTAAATATTATTTCATAAGTTACTATAAGCAAAAGTCTGTAGTTTTCTCCTCTGTTCCCCATATTTGCTTTATAGCATTTAGCATAAGCAAGTATCTTCCATCTTCTGAAATGATTTCTGAAGGTAAGAAGTTTTGTTTATGTTTGAAGATTTATGACAAGTTCATTTAGAAGGCAGCTTTTCAGATTTCTTTAGAAATTCTGCTATTATTCCAAGGCTTACAAGTCTTCAAGCTTTACTAGTGAAACAATAATTGCTTAAAAGTTATTTTTAACCTGGAAAACGTAGAGTAACACTTTCAATTATTTGTCTCCAGCACTGTCATCCAGTAATTAGGGAGCAAATTTAATTAGAACTAGAACTTCAGGACAAGTGTTTCAGGGTCATCATCCCTGAAACACGGAAGTCAAGGCTTTGGCTACTTTCCAGCTACATGAATTCTTCATCATTCCACATAAAATTCTCTCCTCTATTTTAAATTTTATTTGGAGTCCACATTTACATGCTTGTCTATAACTTGGTATCACAAGTTAAATATTAGTCCCCAAATGAAAGGATGCTTCTTGTCCCACTCTTTGCAGCCTAAGGACTTCAGCCCACCACACTTCTCTATCCACAGGATTCTCCAGGCAAGAATACTGAAATTGGTAGCCATTTCCTTCTCCAGGAGACCTTCCCAAACCAGGGATTGAACCTAGGTCTCCTGCCTTGTGGGTGGGTTCGCTACCAACTGAACTATACATATACAAATACTATATATCTATATATTCAAACAAATATGTAAACTGTATTTAGTACACAGTGATGGAGATTGCAGCCATGAAATTAAAAGATGCTATCTCCTTGGAAGGAAAGTTATGACCAACCTAGACAGCATATTACGGAGGAGACTGATAAGCTGCAGTCCGTTGGGTCGCTAAGAGTCGGACACGACTGAGCGACTTCACTTTCACTTTTCACTTTCATGCGTTGGAGAAGGAAATGGCAACCCACTCCAATGTTCTTGCCTGGAGAATCCCAGGGACAGGGGACCCTGGTGGTCTGCTGTCTGTGGGGTCGCACAGACTCGGACACTACTGAAGTGACTTAGCAGCAGCAGCAGCAGACAGCATATTAAAAAGCAGAGATACTACTTTATCAACAAAGGTCTGTCTAGTCAAGGCTATGGTTTTTCCAGTGGTCATGTATGGATGTGAGAGTTGGACTATAAAGAAAGCTGAGCACTGAAGAACTGATGCTTTTGAACTGTGGTGTTGGAGAAGACACTTGAGAGTCCCTTGGACTGCAAGGAGATCCAACCAGTCCATTCTGAAGGAGATCAGTTGTGGGTGTTCATTCGAAGGACTGATACTGAAGCTGAAACTCTAATACTTTGGACATCTGATGTGAAGAGCTGACCCATTTGAAAAGACCCTGATGCTGGGAAAGATTGAGGACAGGAGGAGAAGGGGACGCCAGAAGATGAGATAGTGGATGGCATCACTGACCCTATGGACATGAGTCTGAGTAAACTCCAGGATTTGGTGATGGACAGAGAGGCCTGGCATCCTGCAGTTCATGAGGTCGCAAAGAGCATCTTGCTTTCATGGAGAGTCTCTGAGTGACTTAACTGAAGTGAACTGACACAGTGACTAATGGCAATATAAACTATCCTTGAAAAGTTATTCAAGTTCCCTTTTTATATTTACTTCTAACTTCCTAGACAGTCTTAACAAAGTCAAATTTCTATTTTTAACTTGAGCTTGAATTGTTCATTGAGTTTCTCTAACTAACAATTGATTCCACCAAGTCCATTTTCTTTATACATTGCTACCCTGATTAGTCCAGACTATCTTGAGATCTCAATTGAAAACAGTTGTGAAGTAAGCTTAATTTCAAAAAAAATAATGGCCTCAATCACCCAGGTCCTGAGTTATTTAGAACTGNTGTGAAATAAGCTTAATTTCAAAAAAAATAATGGCCTCAATCACCCAGGTCCTGAGTTATTTAGAACTGGCATCTCATCCAATAAACAGTATTCAACTACATTTGATATTTATCAAGAAGAGTATTCTACTCTATTGTCACTAAATGCTATTCAAACAAAGACTTTCAAGAAACCTTCAACTAGCATTAGCACCATCACAATTTAAATGTCTATTGATCCTTTTTGAATTACATATCTTTGGGAATAAAATGGAATCAAGCTGGCAAAAAAGCATCTAGTGGAAACATCAATAATACTATTTTGTGTACTTCAGTTCAGTTCAGTCACTCAGTCGTGTCCAACTCTTTGTAACCCCATGAATTGCAGCATGCCCGGTCTCCCTGTTCATCACCAACTCCTGGAGTTCACTCAAATTCACATCCATCGAGTTGGAGATGCCATCCAGCCATTTCAGCCTCTGCCATCCCCTTCTCCTCCTGCCCTGAATCCCTCCCAGTATCAGATTCTTTTCCAATGAGTCAAATCTTCGCATGAGGTGGCCAAAGTACTGGAGTTTTAGCTTTAGCATCATCCCTTCCAAAGAATCCCAGGGATGATCTCCTTCAGAATGGACCGTCTGGATCTCCTTGCAGTCCAAGGGACTCTCAAGAATCTTCTCCAACACCACAGTTCAAAAGCATCAATTCTTCGGCGCTCAGCTTTCTTCACAGTCCAATTGTCACATCCATAAATGATCACTGGAAAAACCATAGCCTTGACTAGATGGATCTTTGTTGGCAAAGTAATGTCTCTGCTTTTTACTTAGTTATTGTATAATTGTCAACGAAGCTAAGTGCAAAATGAGTTGCAGCTAAAGTTTTCTTACCTTTCAGTGTGTTCAAACCACATTTTTAAATTAACCATGGAACTCTTAGAGGATCTCTCCGCTTTACTCTGTGCTCCTCAGTCCTGACTTTCTTCACTAGAATAGAAAACAGGGTGTCTTTATGATACAAAATAGGGTTGTATGGATGTTCCTGATACTTGTCTTGAGCACCTTGGAAGCAATATATTGCTTTTGAATTACGGGAAAAACAAATTCTAAAACTGAGAGAAGGCATAACTTCCTATACTATATTAGGCAAATGCAAAGTAGTCAACAGACTGGTGGGCAACCAACTGGAACAATGTCATTTTTCATTCAACTCTGAAAAACATAAAATAATATTCTTGCTGAAAAATCTAACTCTATTCTAGAATTGTAACTATTTTAAAATGTGAGTATATTTAGTTGAAGATATCAGGAAACACACATTATTAACTAACCCATAATATGAATATGACTTCCCTGGTGGCTCAGATGGTAAAGCATTTGCCTACAATGCAGGAAACCCAGGTTCGATCCCTGGATTGGGAAGATCCTCTGGAGAAGGAAATGGCAACCCACTCCAGTACTTTTACCTGGAAAATGGAGGAGCATTGTAGGCTACAATCCATGGGGTTGCAAAGAGTTGGACACGACAGTAACTTCACATTCACTTTCAATATGAACATACTTTATGCTACACACTATTTTCTCTATAGATAATCTTACTGGTTGTGATATATACTGATAAAGTTTTTCTTAAGTCCTGGTGATATAGAGTCAGTTTCCAACCAGTCTGTCTTTGTGATGTTGATTTTAAAGTCTATATCTTGTCATCAGGAATTCATAACTCCCCTTGGAAATTTGCTTTTGGAGCATAATTAATATATAAATATAACAACCAACATTTCTTTTGAAAAAGATCTGATTTCCATCAGAATGTTAGGTTTAAAAAAAATTTCTAATGGCATTTATAGATACATACAGATATTAAGAACTTTTCTAGGAAATGAGGGTTCGATTCAGACAAACTGATTTTTGAATCTCAGTTTTCCCGCTTAAAATTTGTGTAAACCTGGTGAAATTTCTGGACATCTCTGTGACATATTCTTCATATAGAAAGCAAGAATGATATTTTAGATTTACTCATGTATTAAAGTAAACCGTATGAAATCCCTATGCTACTTGGCACAGAGCAAGAGTTCAATAAATGCTGGATATTGTTATTAGATTAACATGGATATATTTTTACCCATTAGAGATCTAAGAAGAAATGGGAAAGAAATAATGATTTGACAGAGCCACTTGCCGACCAGCCAAGGGTTAAAATAGAGCAGTGGTTCTCATACTGGGCAAGCATCATCAGTATCACTTGGTAACTTGTTGGAAATGAAAATTCTCTGGCCTTGGCCAGACCTATTGAATCAAATGTTGGAGGGAAGGACCAGTAATCTGTGATTTAATAAGCCCTCCTGGTAGATCTGATACATGCTGATGTCTGAGAAGCTCCAGAGTAATAAGACTGAAATCAACCTCTGAGGAAATTGCATGCTCTGGGAAAAGTCATGGGTCAATAATACTGGGTTTTAGGTGATGAACAGTATGAAAAAGCAAAAAGATAGACCACTGAAAGAGAAACTACCCATTTTGGTAGATGCCTGATATGCTATTGGAGAATTGTGGAGAAATAACTCCAGAGAGAAAAAAGAGATGGAGCCAAAGCAAAAACAACACCCAATTGTGGATGTGACTGGTGATGGAAGAAAGACCAATGATATAAAAAACAATATTGCATAAGAACCTGGAATGTTAGGCCCATGAATCAAGGCAAATTGGAAGTGGTCAAACAGGAGATGGCAAGAGTGAACATTGGCCTTTTAGGAATCAGTGAACTGAAATGGACTGGAATGGATGAATTTAAGTCAGATGACCATTATATCTACTACTGTGGGCAAGAATCTCTTAGAAGAAATGGAGTAACCATTATAGTCAACAAAAGAGTCTGAAATGCAGTACTTGGATGCAATCTCAAAAACGACAGAATGATCTCTGTTCGTTTCCATGGCAAACTTCACAATGTCGCAGAAATCCAAGTCTAAGCCCCAACCAGAAATGCTGAAGAAGCTGAAGTTGAATGGTTCCATGAAGACCTACAAGACCTTCAAGAATTAATATCCCAAAAAGATGTCCTTTTCATTATAATGCAAAAGTAGGAAATCAAGAAATACCTGGAGTAACAGGCAAATTTGGCCTTTGAGTACAAAATGAAGCAGGCAAAGGCAAACAGAGTTTTGCTCAGAGAACGCACGGGTCATTGCAAACACCCTCTTCCAACAACACACGGGAAGACTCTACACATGGACATCACCAGATGGTCAATACTGAAATCAGGTTGATTATATTCTTTGAACCCAAATGGAAGCTCTATAGTGTCAGCAAAAAAAAAAAAAAAAAGAGAGAGAGAGAGAGAGATTGGGAGCTGACTGTGGCTCAAATCAGGATCTCCTTATTGCCAAATTCACACTTAAATTGAAAAAAGTAGGGAAAACCGCTAGACCATTCAGTTATGACCTAAATCAAATCCCTTACAATTATACACTAGAAGTGACAAATAGATTCAAGGGATTAGATCTGATAGACAGAGTGCCTGAAGAACTATGGACAGAGGTTTGTGACATTGTACAGGAGGTAGTGATCAAGACCATTCTCAAGAAAAAGAAATGCAAACAAGAAAAATGGTTGTTTGAGGAGGCCCTACAAACAGCTATGAAAAGAAGATAAGTGAAATGCAAAGTACAAAAGGAAAGATATACCCATCTGAGTGCAGCGTTCCAAAGAATAGCAATTAAACATAAGAAAGCCTTCGTCAGTGATCAATGCAAAGAAATAGAGGAAAACAATAGAATGCAAAGGACTAGAGATCTCTTCAAGAAAATTAGAGATACCAAGGGAAGTTTTCAAGCAAAGATGAGCACAATAAAGGAGATAAATTGTATGGACCTAACAGAAATGAAAGACATTAAGAAGAGGTGGCAAGAATACATAGAAGAACTATACAAAAAAGAATTTCATGACCCAGATAATGATGATGGTGTGATCACTCGCCTACAGCCAGACATCCTGGAATGTGAAGTCATGTGGGCCTTAGGAAGCATCACTACAAACAAAGCTAGTGGAGATGATGGAATTCCAGTTGAGCTATTTCAAATCCTGAAAGATGATGCTGTGAAAGTGCTGCACTCAACACGTCAGCAAATTTGGAAAACTCAGCAGTGGCCACAGGACTGGAAAAGGTCAGTTTTCATTCCAATTCCAAGGAAGTTCAGTTCAGTTCAGTCGCTCAGTCATAGCTGACTCTTTGTGACCCCATAAATCACAGCACGTCAGGCCTCCCTGTCCATCACCATCTCCCGGAGTTCACTCAGACTCATGTCCATCGAGTCCATGATGCCATCCAGCCATCTCATCCTCGGTTGTCCCCTTCTCCTCCTGCCCCCAATCCCTCCCAACATCAGAGTACTTTCCAATGAGTCAACTCTTCACATAAGGTGGCCAAAGTACTGGAGCCTCAGCTTTAGCATCATTCCTTCCAAAGAAATCCCAGGGTTGATCTCCTTCAGAATGGACTGGTTGGATCTCCTTGCAGTCCAAGGGACTCTCAAGAATCTTCTCCAACACCACAGCTCAAACGCATCAAATTCTTCAGCTCTCAGCCTTCTTCACAGTCCAACTCTCACATCCATACATGACCACTGGAAAAACCATAGCCTTGATGAGATGGACCTTAGTCGGCAAAGTAATGTCTCTGCTTTTGAATATACTATCTAGGTTGTCCATAACTTTTCTTCCAAGGAGTAAGTGTCTTTTAATTTCATGGCTGCAGTCACCATCTGCAATGATTTTGGAGCCCAAAAAAATAAAGTCTGACACTGTTTCCACTGTTTCCCCATCTATTTCCCATGAAGTGATGGGACCGGATGCCATGATCGTTTTCTGAATGTTGAGCTTTAAGCCAACACTTTCACTCCCCTCTTTCACTTTCATCAAGAGGCTTTTTAGTTCCTCTTCACTTTCTGCCATAAAGGTGGTGTCATCTGCATATCTGAGGTTATTGATATTTCTCCCAGCAATCTTAATTCCAGCTTGTGTTTCTTCCAGTCCAGCGTTTCTCATGATGTATTCTGCATATAAGTTAAATAAGTAGGGTGACAATATACTCCTTTTCCTATTTGTAACCAGTCTGTTGTTCCATGTTCTGTTCTAACTGTTGCTTCCTGACCTAAATACAGATTTCTCAAGAGGCAGGTTAGGTGGTCTGGTATTCCCATCTCTTTCAGAATTTCCACAGTTTATTGTGATCCACACAGTCAACTGTACAAAAAAGATCTTCATGACACAGATAATCATGATGATGTGATCACTAATCTAGAGCCAGACATCTTGGAAAGTGAAATCAAGTGGGCCTTAGAAAGCATCACTATGAACAAAGCTAGTGGAGGTGATGGAATTCCAGTGGAGATATTTCAATTGCTGAAAGATGATGCTGTGAAAGTGCTGGACTCAATATGCCAGCAAATCTTGAAATCTCAGCAGTGGCCACAGGACTGGAAAAGGTCAGTTTTCATTCCAATCCCAAAGAAAGGCAATGCCAAAGAATGCTCAAACTACTGCACAATTGCACTCATCTCACATGGTAGTAAAGTAATGCTCAAAATTCTCCAAGCCAGGCTTCAGCAATACATGAACCATGAACTCCCTGATGTTCAAGCTGGTTTTAGAAAAGGCAAGAAACCAGAGATCAAATTGCCAACATCCGCTGGATCAAGGAAAAAGCAAGAGAGCTCCAGAAAAACATTTATTTCTGCTTGATTGACTATGCCAAAGCCTTTGACTGTGTGGATCACAATAAACTGTGGAAATCCCAAGGAAAGGCAATGCTAAATAATGTTCAAATTACCACACATTTGCACTCATTTCAAGGACCAGCAAAGTAATGCTCAAAATTCTCCAAGCCAGGCTTTAGCAATACGTGAACCATGAACTTCCAGATGTTCAAGCTGGTTTTAGAAAAGGCAGAGGAACCAGAGATCAAATTGCCAACATCCACTGAATCATCAAAAAAGCAAGATAGTTCCAGAAAAACATCTACTTCTGCTTTATTGACTATGCCAAAGCCTTTGACTGTGTTGATCACAACAAACTGTGGAAAATTCTAAAAGAGGTGGGATTACCAGACCACCTGACCTGCCTCCAGAGAAATATATATGCAGGTCAAGAAACAACAGGTAGAAGTGGACTTGAAACAACAGACTGGTTCCAAATCAAGTAAAGAGTACGTCAAGGCTTTATACTATCACCCTGCTTATTTGACTTATAAGTAGAGTACATCATGAGAAACTCAGGGCTGGATGAAGCACAATCAGGAATCAAGGTTGCTGGAAGAAATATCAATAACTCAGATATGCAGATGACACCACTCTTATGGCAGAAAGAGAAGACCTAAAGAGCCTCTTGATGAAAGTGAAAGAGGAGAGTGAAAAATTTGGCTTAAAACTCAACATCAGAAAACGAAGATCATGGCATCTGATCTGATCACTTCATGGCAAATACATGGGGAAACTGGAAATGGTGACAGAGTTTACTTGTTAGGGCTCCAAAATCACTTCAGATGGTAACTGCAGCCATGAAATTAAAAGATGCTTGCTCTTTGGAAGAAAAGCTATGACCAACCTAGACAACATATTAAAAAACAAAGACATTACTTTGCCAACAAGTTCCATCTCGCCAAAGCTATTGGTTTTCCAGTAGTTCTGAATGGATGAGAGAGCTCGAATATACAGAAAGCTGAGCTCCAAAGAACTGATGCTTTTGAACTGTGGTGTTGGAGGAGACTCTTGAGAATCCCTTGGACAATAAGGAGATCCAACCAGTCCATCCTAATGGAGATCTATCCTGAATATTTATTGGAAAGACTAATGATGAAGCTGAAAATCCAATACTGTGGCCATCTGATGTGAAGGACTGACTCATTTGAAAAGACCCTGATGCTAGGAAAGATTGAAGGTGGGAGGAGAAGGGGATGACAGAGGATGAGATGGTTGGATGGCATCATCAGCTCAATGGACATGAGTTTGAATAACCTCCAGGAGTCGGTGATGGACAGGGAGTCCTGGTGTGCTGCAGTCTATGGGGTCACAGAGTCCGACACAACTGAGCGACTGAACTGAACTTAGGTGATGAGATGTGAGTTACATGGTTTTGAATAGAAAATAGGACACATGATTTAGGACCAGCAACCTAGCCCAGGACCTTACAAGACATAACAAAATTGTGAAATCTTGTGAGAAACAGAGTTTATCTCAAGTCATCAAGCTGGAACATTGGAGAGAAAATTGGGGCTACTGATGCTGTAAAACTTGGTTTCAGACTCTGCAAAACAAGGAAGAAATCAATTCCCAGAGTTAAAACTTCCCAGAATTCAGGGAAGGATGAACCAAATTTTTATACCTGGGTACCAGATTTGATCCATGTGCACTCCTTCCCTTCATATCTAATAATCTGCCTCAGTGGTACATGTTAGCTGTAGTGTAGAATATAGAGTAGATGGCAAGACGGAGGCAGTGACTCCCACTAAAGATTGAAAACGATGCACTGCTAGGGATGCAGAAAACACTGATGCACCAAAACCTTAATTTTCCTCGTGGGATCTTGGAGAGTACTTTTAGAAGGATTTTGTATTCTGTGAAATAAAATTTTGTTATTGATGCAAATCCAAGGACTAGTGAGCAACAGAGTGAGAGCAAAACTAAGAATAAGAGAGAGCCAGAGAGAACATAAGCACCAACAATAAGAATTTATTCATGCATCACTTGATTTCTGTTATTTTAGTTTAAACAAAAATAAATTCAGAGCATGTCTATGCAACATCAAAATGACAGTCAATGACACATCAAAATAGGGTAATCAGTTTGGTTAAGAGCAAAATGACTCTAACTATGCACCCACTTTCAGCTATCTGCCCTAATGGTGTTGGCTGTCAAAACTCAAATGAAATAACCATCAAAGACACTTGATCTACAGCAAAGATAAAGGTATTACTTCCTGCTTTCTTTTAGAATATAAGTGACAATATTATTCTCACAATTCAGTGATGGTGCTGTCAAAACTCAAATCCAATAACCATCAAAAACATTTGGTCTACAGCCATGATAAAGGAATTACATCTTGCTTCCTTTTAGTATAGGAGTTACAATATTATTTTCACAATTCAGTGTCATCATCATTTCCATGACCCCTTATGTGACCATATTCTACAAAACAGATAATATGCTAGAAACTTAGCACACAAGATGAATAGGGTATTATCTTTATCCACAAAAATCAATGTCACTTTTATTAATTGATTAACATTTCAAGTTTTTTCTTCTCTTATTCTAGTGTGAAAGAAATTCCCAGTGACAAGGATTTCTGATTGCTCAAAAAATCTCTTGCGAGTGCTCCAGACCCTAAAGGGCTCACAACCTTATCTAGTAAATATGCAAATTTACTTGTTAGAGTTCTTATGAATCAAGTTGGAATTTCACACATTTCCTTAAAAATGGTCACAGACAACACAAATATGTGACTGGAATACTGAAGCAAATAGCATGAATAGTCAGTCATTTATGTTCATATGTTAGTAATACATCAATGCCTGCTGCTGCTGCTGCTCCTAAGTCACTTCAGTCATGTCCGACTCTGTGTGACCCCATAGATGGCAGCCCACCAGGCACCCTCATCCCTGGGATTCTCCAGGTAAGAGTACTGAAGTGGGTTGCCATTTCCTTCTCCAATGCATGAAAGTGGAAAGTGAAAGTGAAGTTGCTCAGTTGTGTCCGACTCTTAGAGACCTCATGGACTGCAGCCCACCAGGCTCCTCTGTCCATGGGATTTTTCAGGCAGGAGTACTGGAGTGGGGTGCCATTGCCTTCTCTGACATCAATGCCTAGACATGTCCAAAGTGTAAGTTTTAATCACTAACCACAGCTGTCTATGCAACAGTCAGCTTGCATAGATCCTCTTGTGTATCTTTACAGATACTATTTATACTTAGAAATGTTTGACTTGTGAGTTTTCTGTTGTGTAGATTTAATAATTTAACATCATTTCTGTTTGTTCCTGACAAAAACCTATTTTTTTAACTAGGTATTTTCTTACTTCTTCTGAGCTTGTTTCCAAATATTTCCAGTATGTTTTAATATGTTCTTTGTTTATTTAAATTGATTATAGCATTCAAAAAATGGTCTTGTAAAATATCCCTGTTGGTGAAGAAAATGCACAATCAGCCCTGACTACCTAAAGGGAATGAATGTGTTCCCAGAAATTATTACAAAGACATGTACTGGGTTGGATTATTCAATATTTATCTTTCAAAGTGGTATTAAAAACATAAATGTCTTACATATATTACATGGATTTTGCATCTTTCTGCAATTTTTCTGGGAAGAATATTTCCATAGAAAACCACTAATATTGGAAATCAGTATCTGAAAACATAAACATTAAATACACCTTATTTAGAATGCACTATATTTTTAATGCCCTGTGAATGTTTAAGAAATATGTAGTACAAGGAGGATAATGTAAAAGAAAAATCAATCATCCCCATTCATTCTGCCATCTAAAGAAACCTGTTTGATAAATGTTTCTCTTCTAATGATTTTTTCATATATTATATCGTCTTGTAGTAGACAAATAAGCCTCTGTTAATGAACTCATAGTATGTGCATTGCATCACTGCTTCAAAATTAA
>SJYQ01003656.1:81864-94250 GCA_006410935.1 Redunca redunca
CTCCAAAACAGAAAAATCCGTATCTCTTCAGTTATTTTGTGATTGACAAAAAGACAGTTCTTTATCCTTGAATCCCAGGTTCTTCAAATATCTTGACATATGATTTTACAGAATTTATAGAATTCCTGCCCCTTATCCTCCATAATACCTAAAATAGAATTGCTAAAAGAATACAGGGGAAAGAGTAATACATTTTTGTATAAAGCAGTTTATTTTGTTTTATGAGAACACTTGACTCATGCCCCTAGAATTAGATCATTAAATATATAAAGGAAACATTGACAAATAATTATATAGTATAGACTCAATCTTTAATATTACAATATCTACAAAATATGGATTTCTAATTATGTTTCATTTGGCGCTTGGACATATACAGATATCTTTCTATTAGAAAAGTAAAAAGCACACATAATATGATTAAACAGGTGATTGTTTTCTTCTTCCTTTTAGTTTAGTTTTATGACAGGGAAGATATTAAAAATTTGATTCATGGTTAGAGTATTACATCTTAGTAGATAAAAACTGAATAAATGCAGATTTTAGGTTTTGAATTCAGAAGTAGTAATAATAATAATTGGGCTTCCCTGGTGACTCAAAGGTAAGGAATCTACCTACAGTGCAGGATACCCTGGGTTTGAACCCTGGGTTGGGATGATCCCCTGGAGGAGAGCATGGCAACCCACTCTAGTATTCTTGCCTGGAGAATCCCCATGGACAGAAGAGCGTGGTGGGCTACAGTCCATGGGGTTACAAAAAGTCAGACATGACTGAGTGACTCAGCACAGCACAGCACAAAGATTGTAATTGATGTTTATTTTTCACAATTGTAAGAGATTTTCATATAACTCTCATAGTGTATCTACAATTGAATACCTTTAATTTTTAAGCAGTTGGAATAGAACCTATAAAAAGTTTCAGGAAATAGTAATTCCATGCCATTTTATGTGAAAATGTGAGAAAATTAATTTTTTAAACTTCTTTAATCCCTCATCAATTAGTTAAATTGAACCAGACTGAATGACTTTCATTTAGGAAGAGTCAGATTTTAGACCAAAAATTTCACTTATATCTGGACTAGTGTACTAATAACTTACAACTTATCAACATGTATTTATGTTCATTCAAAGAAGATAGAGAATGCCTCTTCAAAATTCTGTTATATTTTTTCTTCATACCTATGTTCACCATTTTATTACAGTAAGTAATTTGAATAACCTTTATAAACAATTATTTTATCTCCATTAAAAATATGCCTAAACTAAACCTAAAAAATCTGCATCTGTAAATATTTCATATTAAAGAAAAAATGTATTTCTTTTTGGTAGAGGTACTTCTATTTCTTCAGTTTGAGTTAAACACCTAAACTTTTGTCTAAGAAGTTAAGATAAAATGTCACACAAACTTAACAGGCCTAAATCTATACTTGATCTTGCCCTCTTAACCTGCTCCAACCACAAGTTAATGATAACTTTACATTTTCTATTTGCTTACAGTCCATATGTTTTTCTCTGAAACCCTAACTGTACTTTTTCAGGAAACCTGTTTCTGTCCTACCAAAATCATATCTAGATTCTGACTCCTCTCACCTCCAGGGACACCACATTAACCCAAGCAGGGATAATTGCAATAGCCAACTGGTCCTCCTACATCCATCCATAACCCCTACAGGCATTCTCAGTACAACAGGTCCCATGAACTTTGTGAAACCTCAGATAAGCCCATTGCTTTAACCAGATTTCTTGTCTCCTCTTTTAATCAGACTAAAGTCACAATCCTTTCTATGGCCCAGAGGCCCTACAAATCCTTATATCCCCTCACTTAGTCCTCCAATCACAGTTTATGTGTGGATTATAGAACTGTATAGAGAAATTTTTGCTGGAGGGTTTTTGCTCTGGTGGATTCCTCTGACACAAAAGCTCTTTTCTAAAGTTTGCCTATTTATCCTCTTATGAAAAATTATCTTAAATTTAGAAGTAAGGCAAAAAAATTTAAAAGATAAGTATTATGTCCCTTCATTGTCATTTGAGAGCATTATTTGGCAGGCCAACCAAGAATCATTCAAAAGAATATTCTTTGTTTGCTTCAGTGTTTACTACTGGGGACTGAAAAAAAATTTAGTGAAGATTTGAAACTGAGTATTGACCTATAGACCTATCACTAGTAAAGAGATATGTAATTTCTCCCCAATAGAAACAAAAGTCCCACAGGTTATGGTTTACAGTTCAGAAGATATTAACCAGTTTTATATTTAACCTGAGGATTTTATTCTAACATTCCTTACTAAATCATCTATAAATCCCAAGTTTGCAAAATGCTCTTTGATGAGGCCACCTTACTTATCCCTCATTAATTAATGATTGGAATAAGATCTTTGGTACATGCTCATTTTATACTTGTATGAGAGTCATGCTTGAATGTTTTAAAATTATACTTTCAAGAGATGTTATTCTGTTCAAATATTTGTATAAAATCACTTCTTAGTGAATTCTATACTTTTCATCTTATTTTTAAAAATTTCACCATACAGCCTGTCTCTAACACCTCCTGTCACTTTTCTTTGCTATTTTCTTTCAAAATACTTCTGATATACTATATAATTCACTGTTAAATTATGCTATTTCTTCCTCTTTTTAGAATATAAACTATAAGTATGTCATTTTTTCCTTCTTTTGACTCACTGATGTACATTTTGTTCTGCTATAACACAATGCATGTGTTATAAAAATCACCAGAAAATGCAAAGTTGCACAATAAAATATGTGGGGTTTGTGAAGAAAATGAGATTAAAGACACAAACTCATAAGCTTTGTCAGTGACGCATTTAAAGAATGATGAGGTGGCGCTTAGCACATACACACAAGGTGACGCTAGTGGTAAAGAACACACTGGCCAAAGGAGGAGACATAAGAGATGCGGGTTTGATCCTGGGTTGGAAAGACCACCTGGAGGAAGGCACGACAACCCACTCTGGTATTCTTGGCTGGAGAATCCCATGGACAGAGGAGCCTGGAAGGCTACAGTCAATAGGGTTGCAGAGTCAGGCACAACTGAAGCAACTTAGCACAACACAGATTTACATGTGAAATGGTCAAGACATATATAAGCTCTCAATAAATAAGGCACTTTACCTTGAAAAAAATTGAAGTTTGCTTGTTCAAGTGCCCTCTAGAAGGGCTACCCCTGTTGCATTATTATAAAGTAGTGGAAGAATTTATCTGAATCGAATGGCAAGTTAGCACATCAGATATAGATGAATGTCATTCATAATACACATCAACTGTGATGTTTGAAGTGTGTACATGAGCGTGCTTGCATGCATGTGTGTGAATGTTGTGTGTTCCTATGAGATTTGGTTCAGCAGGGTATAGTTTTCTCTAGTCACCAACTGTTTCTTCCTAAGGAAACTATACATAACCAAATGCAAAGTTGTTATGCTCAAAACTTTCTCAAATAAAAGAATTGTGTTTTAATATATTCATATTTTCAAAATAAGCATAATAAAACTGATTGCATTCCAGTATCCTAGAATAATGTCTTATATATAGCATGCACTCAAAACATACATGTTAGTAAGTGACCTAAAGAGTGAATCAGTAAAATATATTTCCTTTTATCATAACCTAGAGTCCCCAGAAAAAGATAAGTAGATAGAAACTACTCAAAGAAAATTGGGTTTGCTTTCAGCTAATATGTGTAATATGAGCATACAAAATAAAATGAAAATTAATTGGAAGTTGACAGAGGATGAGATGGCTGGATGGTATTACCGACTCAATGGACATGGGTTTGGGTGGACTTCAGGAGTTGGTGATGGATAGGGAGCACATATATATGGAATTTAGAAAGATGGTAACAAGACTCTGTATGCGAGACAGCAGAAGAGAAACAGATGTACAGAACAGTCTTTTGGACTCTGTGGGAGAGGGCAAAGGTGGGATGATTTGGGAGAATGGCACTGAAACATGTATATTATCATATGTGAAATGAATCAGCAGTCCAGGTTTGATACAGGATGCTCGGGGCTGGTGCACTGGGATGACTCAGAGGGATGGGATGGGGAGGGAGGGGGAAGGGGGATTCTGGATGGNGATTCAGGATGGGGAACCCATGGAGGATTCATGTCAATGTATGTCAAAACCAATACAATATTGTAAAGTAAAAAAAAAAGAAAAAGAAAGAAAGAAAATAAAGTTAAAATCAGGCCATTAGGGTGGCCTCTAAAAAAAAAAAAAGGAAGTATTTGACTTCAGTGAATTGTTAACTTATATGGAATAAAGATTGTCTAGTACACAAGTCACAGCAAACACCCTCTTCCAACAATACAAGAGAAGACACTACACATGAAGATTACCAGATGGTCAACATTGAAATCAAATTGATTATACTCTTTGCAGCCAAAGATGGAGAAGCTCCATACAGTCAGCAAAAACAAGACCAGGACCTGACTGTGGCTCATATCATGAACACCTTATTGCCAAATTCAGACTTAAATTGAAGAAAGTGGGGAAAACCACTAGACCATTCAGGTATGACCTAAATCAAATCCCTTATGATTATACAGTGGAAGTGAGAAATAGATTTAAGGGACTAGATCTGATAGACAAAGTGCCAGATGAACTATGGACGGAGGTTCATGACATTGTACAGGAGACAGGATCAAGACCATCCCCATGGAAAAGAAATGCAAAAAAAGCAAAATGGCTGTCTGAGGAAGCATTACAAAAAGCTGTGAAAAGAAGAGAAGTGAAAAGCAAAGGAGAAAAGGAAAGATATTCCCATTTGAATGCAGAGATCCAAAGAATAGCAAGGAGAGAAAAGAAAGGCTTCATCAGTGATCAACACAAAGAAATAGAGGCAAACAACAGAATGGGAAAGACTAGAGATCTCTTCAAGAAAATCAAAGATACCAAGGTGACATTTCATGCAAAGATGGGCTCGATAAAGGACAGAAACTGTATAGACCTAACAGAAGCAGAAGATATTAAGAAAAGGTGGCAAAAATACACAGAAGAACTGTACAAAAAGATTTTCAAGACTGAGATAATCACGATGGTGTGATCACTCACCTAGAGCCAGACATCCTGGAATGTGAAGTCAAGTGGGCCTTAGAAAGCATCACTACAAACAAAGCTAGTGGAGATGTTGGAACTCCAGTTGAGCTATTTCAAATCCTGAAAGATGATGCTGTGAAAGTGCCGCACTCAATATGCCAGCAAATTTGGAAAACTCAGCAGTGGCCACAGGACTGGAAAAGGTCAGTTTTCATTCCAATCCCAAAGAAAGGCAATGCCAATGAATGCTCAAACTACTGCACAATTGCACTCATCTCACACACTAGTAAAGTAATGCTCAACATTCTCCAAGCCAGGCTTCAGCAATATGTGAACCATGAATTTCCAGATGTTCAAGCTCATTTTAGAAAAGGCAGAGGAACCAGAGATCAAATTGCCAACATCCCTGGATCATCAAAAAAGCAAGAGAGTTCCAGAAAAACATCCATTTCTGATTTATTGACTATGCCAAAGCCTTTGACTGTGTGGATCACAAGAAACTGTGGAAAATTCTGAAAGAGATGGGAATACCAGACCACCTGACCTGCCTCTTGAGAAACCTATAATATGGTCAGGAAGCAAATGTTAGAACTGGACATGGAACAATAGACTGTTTCCAAATAGGAAAAGGAGTACATCAAGGCTGTATATTGTCACCCTGCTTATTTAACTTATATGCAGAGTACATCATGAGAAACGCTGGGCTGGAGAAAGCACAAGCTGGAATCAAGATTGCCGGGAGAAATATCAATAACCTCAGATATGCAAATAACACTACTCTTATGGCAGAAAGCAGAGAAGAACTAAAGAGCCCCTTGATGAAAGTGAAAGAAGAGAGTGAAAAAGTTGGCTTATAGCTCAACATTCAGAAAACTAAGATCATGGCATCTGGTCCCATCACTTCATGGGAAATAGATGGGGAAACAATGGAAACAGTGTCAGACTTTATTTTAGGGGGCTCCAAAATCACTGCAGATGGTTATTGCAGCCATGAAATTAAAAGATGCTTACTCCTTAGAAGGAAAGTTATGATCAATCTAAATAGCATATTCAAAAGCAGAGACATTACTTTATCAACAAAGATCAGTCTAGTCAAGGCTATGGTTTTTCCAGTAGTCATATGGATGTGATAGTTGGACTGTGAAGAAGGCTGAGCACCGAAGAGTTGATGCTTTTGAACTGTGTTGTTGGAGAAGACTCTTGAGAGTCCCTTGGACTGCAAGGAGATCCAACCAGTCCATTCTAAAGGAGATCAGTCCTGGGTGCTCATTGGAAGGACTGATGCTGAGGCTAAACTCCAATACTTTGCCCACCTCATGTGAAGAGTTCACTCATTGCAAAAGATCCTGATGCTGGGAGGGATTTAGGGCAGGAGGAGAAGGGGATGACAGAGGATGAGATGGCTGGATGGCATCACTGACTCAATGGACATGAGCTTGGGTGAACTCCGGGAGTGGTGATGCCTGGCATGCTGTGATTCATGGGGTTGTAAAGAGTCGGACACGACTGAGTGACTGAACTGATCTGAACTGAACCTAGAGATTAGCACCTGGCTAAGAGATGGAGGGCATAGGGATGTCCAGGATGCAGAATATTAGTTTGAAAATCTATATTCAAAGATTTATCAAAATTTTGCAATTTTAAAGCAATCACCATATCAATTCTACTTATTTTAAAATAAACTACCAAAAGTAAAACATATATTTTTTTGGTGGTGATATTTATGTCATGAACTTTTCTGTTACCCCTAGGCTGCTTATTATTTTAGATCAAAATGAGATTTTAAAATTTATCTAAAAGGGCAACAGATTTGGAAAAAAAATAATAACTCTATTTAGTATACAAAGAACTACATTAATTACTACTATCCTGAACCTGACTGCATTCCAAATAGTTAATAAAAATATAAAAATACATTATTGTAAAAGAAACAGGTACATGTCTGTAAGCTATTATGGCCAGAGGCTTAGTCACTACTCTGAATAGAAGTTGGTAGAAACCAAGGAAAACCTCAGTTTAGACATTTCAGTTCACAAGGAGCATAAAGGCATTAACAGGCTTATTTCCTCAAACATTTTTCATACACTGTCTGTCTAATAAATCAGTATAAAAATTTTCATTACCGTCCTCCTCCATCATAAAACACACAATTCGGATTTCAACTTTCTTCTCTTTCCATGTTTTTCTGGATAGTAGAAGTAGTAGTAGCAGTGAAGTCGCTCAGTCGTGTCCGACTCTTTGCGATCCCGTGAACTGTAGCCAACCAGGCTCCTCCATCCATGGGATTCTCCAGGAAAGAGTACTGGAGTAGGTTGCCATTTACTTCTCCAGGGGATCTTCCTGACCCAGGGATCGAACCCAGGTCTCCCAAATCGTAGGCAGACACTTTTCCCTCTGAGTGAAGGAAACACTTAAATAGCATCCAATACATGATTTAGAAAAAACAAAATGTCCATAGACAATCTATATTCTTTGTTAATTCTTAATGGCTAAAATTTAACCATTGGCTTTCAGAGTACAGCTTTTGTACTCTGCAAATGGATGTACATTTTCAGAGTACATGATGGAAATGGATGGTTCTCTACCATCCATCTTCAATCAAAGAGAAAACACACAATTGCCATTCCAAGGCAATGGCACGCCAATCCAGTACTCTTGCCTGGAAAATCCAATGGATGGAGGAGCCTGGTAGGCTGCAGTCCATGGGGTCACTAAGAATTGGGCACAACTGAGTGATTTCACTTTCACTTTTCACTTTCATGCATTGGAGAAGGAAATGGCAACCCACTCCAGTGTTCTTGCCTGGAGAATCCCAGGGACGGGGGAGCCTGGTGGACTACCATCGATGGGGTCACACAGACTCGGACACGACTAAACTGACTTACAGCAGCAGTTCAGTTCAGTTCAGTCGCTCAGTCGTATCCAACTCTGTGTGACCCCATGAATCACAGCACACCAGGCCTCCCTGTCCATCACCAGCTCCCAGATTTCACTCAGATTCACGTCCATCGAGTAGGTGATGCCATCCAGCCATTTCATCCTCTGTCGTCCCCTTCTCCTCCTGCCCCCAATCCCTCCCAGCATCAGAGTCTTTTCCAGTAAATCAACTTTTCGCATGAGGTGGCCAAAGTACTGGAGTTTCAGCTTCAGCATCATTCCTTCCAAAGAAATCCCAGGTTGATCTCCTTCAGAATGGATTGGTTGGATCTCCTTGCAGTCCAAGGGACTCTCAAGAGTCTTCTCCAACACCACAGTTCAAAAGCATCAATTCTTCAGCACTCAGCTTTCTTCACGGTCCAACTCTCACATCCATACATGACCACTGGAAAAACCATAGCATTGACTAGATGGACCTTAGTCAGCAAAGTAATGTCTCTGCTTTTGAATATGCTATCTAGGTTGCTCATAACTTTTCTTCCAAGGAGTAAGTGTCTTTTAATTTCATGGCTGTAGTCACCATCTGCAGTGATTTTGGAGCCCAAAAAAATAAAGTCAGCCACTCTTCCCACTGTTTCCCCATCTATTTCCCATGAAGTGATGGGACCAGATGCCATGATCTTCATTTTCTGAATGTTGAGCTTTAAGCCAACTCGTTCACTCTCCTCTTTCACTTTCATCAAAAGGCCTTTTAGTTCCTCTTCACTTTCTGCCAGAAGGGTGGTGTCATCTGCATATCTGAGGTTATTGATATTTTTCCCTGCAATCTTGATTCCAGCTTGTGTTTCTTCCAGTCCAGCATTTCTCACGATGTACTCTGCATATAAGTTAAATAAGCAGGGTGACAACATACATCCTTGACATACTCCTTTTCATATTTGGAACCAGTCTGTTGTTCTATGTCCAGTTCTAACTATTGTTTGCTGACCTGCATTCAGATTTCTCAAGAGGCAGGTCAGGTGGTCTGGCATTCTTATCTCTTTCAGAATTTTCCACAGTTTACTGTGATCCACATAGTCAAAGGCTTTGGCATAGTGAATAAAACAGAAAGAGATGTTTTTATGGAATTCTCTTGCTTTTTCCACGATCCAGCGGGTGTTGGCAATTGGATTTGTGGTTCCTCTTCCTTTTCTAAAACCCGCTTGAACATCAGGAAGTTCACGGTTCACGTACTGCTGAAGCCTGGCTTGGAGAATTTTGAGCATTACTTTACTAGCATGTGAGATGAGTGCAATTGTTCGGTAGTTTGAGCATTCATTGGCATTGCCTTTCTTTGGAATTGGAATGAAAACTGACCTTTTCCAGTCCTGTGGCCACTGCTGAGTTTTCCAGATTGGCTGGCATATTGAGTGCAGCACTTTCACAGCATCATCTTTCAGGATTTGAAACAGCTCAACTGGAATTCCATCACCTCCACTAGCTTTGTTTGTAATGACGATTTCTAAGGCCCACTTGACATCACATTCCAGGATGTCTGGTTCTAGATGAGTGATCACACCATCGTGATTATCTGGGTCATGAAGATCTTTTTTGTACAGTTCTTCTGTGTATTCTTGCCACCTTTTCTTAATATCTTTTGCTTCTGTTAGGTCCATACCATTTCTGTCCTTTATTGAGCACATCTTTGCATGAAATGTCCCCTTGGTATCTCTAATTTTCTTGAAGAGATCTCTAGTCTTTCCCATTCTGTTTTTTTCCTCTACTTCTTTGCACTGATCGCTGAAGAAGGCTTTCTTATCTCTTCTTTGGACCTCTGCATTCAGATGCTTATATCTTTCCTTTTCTCCTTTGCTTTTCGCTTCTCTTCTTTCCACCGCTATTGGTGTAGCAGCAAACTATGCTAAATACAATACAATCTAAACAAAACAGATAGCTTATTCTTGCCTGGAGAATCCCAGGGATGGGGGAGCCTGGTGGGCTGCCATCTATAGGGTCGCACAGAGTGGGACAGGACTGAAGTGACTTAGCAGCAGCAGCAGCAGCAGTCTCTCCTTTCATCAGCATGCCAGTTTTGTGTGTGTGTGTGTGTGTGTGTGAGTTGCTCACTCATGTCTGATACTTTGCGACCCCATGGATTGTAGCCTGCCAGGCTCCTCTGTCCTTGGGATTCTCCAGGCAAGAGTACTGGAGTGAATTGCCATGTCCTTCTCCAGGAGATCTTCCCGACCAAGGGATCAAACCCAGGTCTCCTGCATTTCAGGCAGATTCCTTACAGTATGAGCCAAGTTTTAAGACCATCCTAATTAGAAGTCCTGAAGGAAACACAGACCCAATACTTTATAGTGTCACTTGGATGTATAATCGATTGATAGAGATGTTTGTATGTATGCAGTTGGAAGTAAAACAGACAAATGTCTTCCAGTAATGCAATTCATATTTTATAAGACATCTAATTTGTGCAGGCTACCTGCACACATACTCCTTTCAAATTTTTTTTTTTCTCAGTTTCTAATTTCTAGACGTGGTCAATCTAATTCTTTCTGTAGAGAGTACACAGTGATTGTGATAGTGATACAGGCAGAAAGACTTTTGGAAAAGTGAACAGAAATTAAACCATGTCTGTATAAAGAAAAATATTCCACTTATACCACATTTGCTTCATAGATATCAGAAATGACTATTTAGCTTCATCACAACTGGCTTAAAAAAGCTGAAGCCAATAAAAGACAATGGACTTTTGGTGACTGTGGGATAACAGAGGTCAACTGGATCATGCACTGAAGACCCTGTCCTGACCATTGAAGAATGGAATACATTTTCATACAGTTGCATATAGACATACATATTCACCTCATACTAGTAAGTGTTAGCTTTCCATTTTTATTCAGCAGTACCACCATGAACACTACCTTCCTTAATGCTTAAACTACTTCAAGTTTTCCCCTTAACAATCTATACAGTAGATTTTTCACTGACCAGTATTTCCTTGCTTGACAAACTAATCAATCTATTGTAAAGTTATTTTTAATTACAGTGATCTTCATTTAATTTTTGATATATCCAAGCTATAAATTCCATGATAGATTAACCACTTTAAAAATAATTTTAATTTTACATTGATAATTATTTTTCTTGTATTTTTCAAGCATTGCATTCCCATCAAATTGTTACTGAAAATCAAATGTGTATTCTCTCATACTGCTAATATCTGATATTGTGCTAAGTTTATTATTTTGTAGATTGCTACAAAATAATTTCTATATCACTTAGTCATGTCTGACTTTTTGTGACCCCATGGACTGTAGCCCACCAGGCTCGTAAATTAAATTCTCCAGGCAAGAATACTGGAGAGGATTGTTGTGTCCTTCTCTATCCGATTTTCCCTACTCAGGGATGGAATCCAGGTCTCCTGCATTGTGAATGGACTCTTTACTGACTGAGCCACCGGGAAAGCCAATTTCTACATAGTTTATAGTTAATACCATATAGCTAAAGATAGGTTTATTCTTACTAATTGAAAAAGACTGTAAATGCAAATATCTGATTATTATTGGTTTTAATTATTTGACAGATATTCCTAAGCATTCATGTCAAGCCACTAAAGGCAGATGTTTAAAGAGAAAGAGAGTAAGAGAGTAAATGCTGCTGCTGCTGCTGCTGAGTCTCCTCAGTCGAGTCCGACTCTGTGTGACTCCAGAGATGGCAGCCCACCAGGCTCCCCCGTCCCTGAGATTCTCCAAGCAAGAACACTGGCGTGGGTTGCCATTTCCTTCTCCAATGCATGAAAGTGAAAAGGGAAAGTGAAGTCGCTGAGTCGTGCCCGACCCTTAGCAACCCCATGGCCTGCAGCCCACCAGGCTCCTCCGTCCATGGGATTTTCCAGCCAAGAACACTGGAGTATGGTGCCATTGCCTTCTCCAAAGAGAGTAAATGATAGAAGGTAAAGTAAAAAAACGTTTTTCTAAAAGAGAACATTGCTTTTTTTCCTCTCTAAAATGGTAAAATTTTAAATTCTCCATTTCTTTTTAATATGAAAAAGACATTTGAAGAGTGGACATTAAAGTTTTTATTTTTGTGTTATCTATGTAGGAAATGTCAAAGGAAGATTTGAAATTTTAAACATGAAGTTGTATTCTAAATGTATTATACAATGTCATTTAACATTATTTAAAATTGATTTTATTTGCTTACTTTTCTTATTGCTAAGTCAATGCATGTTCATGAACATTCATTAAAATGCACACTCATTTTCATTTAGAAAAAGTAAATATTACTCAAAGCTGGTGCACTGGGACAATCCAGAAGGATTGGATGGGGAAGGAGGTGGAGGTGGTTTGGGGACAGGGGACACATGTACACACAAGGCTCATTCATATCAATGTATGACAAAAACCACCACAATATTGTAAAGTAATTAGCCTCCAATTAAAATAAATAAAATTTTAAAAAATTAAA
>SJYQ01003656.1:104149-114478 GCA_006410935.1 Redunca redunca
CATATTAGAATTGACCTCATAAATCATAGCTTTTCTTAAATATTGGTGACATGAATAAAATTGACAGATACCCTTCTTACTATTCACAAATGCTATTATTATCTTTGTCAGCAAAGCTGTTTAGCAAACCTAACGGGGCCTAATCGTTTCTGGGTATAACATTTGTCTTAATAGTACTATAGCATTTTCATGAGTTGTATTACAAATCTCTGCCCCAAATGAATAGATTTTTTTTTTAACTGTGCTATTTGGGTTTGGCCTGATCATCTTGCATTCTTCATACACACTCACATTTGGGACAAATATGCCTGAAATTTTATTCTGAGTATAAATGGTCACTTGGACAGTCTAACCTCTGGACCCAACACTATTTAATCTTATGGCTTCCCTGGTGGTTCAGATGGTAAAGCATCTACCTGAAATGCATGAGACCCAGGTTCGATTCCTGGGTCAGGAAGATCCCCTGGAGAAGGAAATGGCAATCCACTCCAGCACTCTTGCCTGGAAAATCCCATGGACGGAGGAGCCTTATAGGCTACAGTCCATGGGGTCGGAAAGAGTTGGACACGACTGAGTGACTTCACTGACTTCACTGATTTAATCTTATTTATGTACACAGAGCACAGGCAACAAAGAAAAATGAAAGTAAGATTAATATTAGAGTGTAACCATGGAGAAGCATGTTCTAGAACTTGGGTTCCCATGGTTTTAGGCATCCATCCCACCTGTGGAGAAGATAATTTCTTTCTATCCCAGAATATCATACCTTACTGGAGTTTGTAATCCATATACCATAATACCCATGTGTGTGTGCATATTCGGTTGTGTCTGACTCTTTTGAGACACCATGGACGGTAGCCCATCAGGCTTACCTGTCCATGGAATTTTCCAGGCAAGAATACTGGAGTAGTTTCAATTTCCCACTCCAGGGGATCCTGGACCCAGGGATTGAACTGTGTCTCTTACTTGGCAGGCTTTTTCTTTACCGATTGTGCCACCCGACAAGCCATAATATCCATGGCATTACATTTAACAGGAAAAGGGAAGTAAGTTAGAATAACAGCAACCCCATCATTGAGTCTGAGAAGCAACTGCCTACTTTGTTCCATTTTTGAGGCCCAGGCTCTGATTATTCTAATATAAGTACTACTAGTCATGAGTTCTCCTGTTTAGTGGGAAAAACAAACTAAAAAGAATGATTATAATACCAACTTCTTTCAAAACTTTCACTACTAAAGTAAAAAAACTTTGTATTTGCCACTTAAAAAGTACTATTTTAAGAATGTTTACACATATTAATTAATTTTATCCCTTTATTTTTTCCTTCAAGTTTATTAGGCAGATTCTTGTATTATATGAGTGACAGTAAATGAGAATATTGCAAGTCATTAATAACAGGGCTGGAGGCATCACTATGTCTGATCTAGTGGCCTTTCAATTACTCATGCAGGGTGAGCACTTAGACACAGCGTCTGTGAACACTCTGATGTTTGAGTATGGCTTCCAGTACCACGATTTAGCTAGGGCTGTTGCCATGACATTTCAACCCAAAGTGCAAGGGATGATGGTCTCAAAGCAATGAGGAATAAAAGCAAATGCCACTTTAAAAGGCGGTTGTTCCGGTCCATCTAGCTCTTCCTTTCAGGATTTCAAGGCAGCCTTCAAACAGTTTAGGGTTTTCCATTGTTTGTAACTTCATCAGAAGGCTAGAAGTGATTCTAAGGGCAGTACCTTAAACCTTTGACATCTCCCCTGGGTATATGATTTCTTCAAAGACTTGCCCCAAGCCATGCCAATGGGGAGAGATTTGTGATAGTTTCAGAACCTAAAATCAATTGAATTTTCCCAGGAAAAACTCTTTATAACTAAAAATTTCTCACAGAATTCCAAAATTGTAAACCTTTTGAAAAGAAACCAACGATGTGGTGCCTTAGAGCTTCCATTTCATAATGAGAAAACTAAGAGTTTAGAAAGGTCACAAAAGTGATTTCTTAGAAGTAGAACTATGACTTAGCTCCTGACTCCTAGTCAAATATTATTTTCCCTCAACTCTGCTCTAAAACTTAATTTCCTCCTGAAATCTACTCCGTGACAGATATTTCTGAAATGAAAGAGTATTTATGACAAAAAAGTTCCTATATGAAGAACACAATCATTTTTTCCTCTTTTCTCTAAGAGGACAATAAAATCTCATGCTTTCATAAGAACATGGTATAGTATGAAGGTATAAATAGATATGCAAGGGCTAACATAAAATAATCTGATGCCAACTGTCATTAAGGGAATGCTTTATAGGAAAAAAGTACTTATTCAATTTTTAATTTTGGCATGATTTTCCTTCTTCATTCTGTCAAAAGTACTTGTCATTGCAAGGAAAGACAGATAATCAGATGCATTTTTAAGGTTGTAATCTGAGTTCAAACTTGATACCCAATACTCTTTGCAGGGAGCAAAATCCTCAAAGAGGGCTTTTTTTTTTTTTTAATGTAATGAATGTGACAAAGGAACTATTTTTAATGGTGAAGTCAAGGTTAAAGGAACTAAAGTAAAGATGATGAAGCATCCCGGTCCAGCAAGAGTAGAAAGTCATTACCTCTCCCTTGCCTGACATGACAAAAGGCGGGAGATGATGTCAGAACTTGACAAGAAGCAAGAGCTGGGATCAGCAGAAAGGTCACTCAACAAGATATGGGGTTACAGGCAGAAGGGTAGAGCCACTGCCAAGGCCAGGCAGAAAGTAAAGGGAGAATATGCACTCCAACTGCTCTCTCTCCTTTCAAATATTAATTTCCTGACAGTACCTCTACTTGGCTGAACTCAGGCAGAAATGAAGCAGTCTGCACAAACCATGTTTCCTGGACAATAGCAGAGGAGAAATGGGTAGAGAAAAGGTCTAGATGAGCACACAAAATAATTGAGTCACTATTGTCAATGCTGTGCTTTCAATCAGTGAATACAGTTCTAACTACTATCTCCTAATTAAAACAGTGAGATGAACATCATTCAAAAAGTATGATCAAATTACTCAGAAAGCAAAAGAAGCAGTATTAAGGCTGCCAGTTTGAGCTGGAGAATGTTTTACATGGTATAAAAACTGGATGCTGGAGAAAAAGAACTTAAGCAGAGAGACAACCGGAGCATTGTTAATATATTAATATAATGTTATTATAATAATAATAAGGAAAAGCTTAGTTTACTTTGAACATATAGTTAGTGGGGTAAACGAGTATTTAGGAAATGGGGAAGTTGCAGGCTATATGGCCCAAAAGGCCATGTTGAGATTAGATTTCTATGAGTCTGAGATTAATTCTGTTAATAATGAGGAGAATACATAAGAGGATAGAGAGATCATACATTAAAAGATATTGGGATAATCTGATGTGTAGTGAGCATGACCTTATGCATGTCTTGAAGACATATTATTATCTAGAATTAAATACATTTTATTTTTTGTTGAATTTGTGCAGATGTAGTACAATCTCTGTCGAATGGTAGGTACTTAATAAATTCTAATTGTAACAGGGAAAATTTCAGATTTTGTGGGGCATGTATATAATTTGGGAAACTGTGTTTAGAAAAAGAATAAAACTTAAGGAAAAAAATTAGATACATGATTTTAGACGACGTCATGTAATTAAGTGGCCCTACAGCTTAAGCCTCATTAACGTCATCAGTTCAGTTCAGTTCATTCACTCAGTCGTGTCCGACTCTTTGCAACCCCATGAATCATAACACGCCAGGCCTCCCTGTCCATCACTATCTCCCGGAGTTCACTCAGACTCGCGTCCATCGAGTCAGTGAGGCCATCCAGCCATCTCATCCTCGGTTGTCCACTTCTCCTCCTGCCCCCAATCCCTCCCAGCATCAGAGTCTTTTCCAATGAGTCAACTCTTCGCATGAGGTGGCCAAAGCACTGGAGCTTCAGCTTTATCATCATTCCTTCCAAAGAAATCCCATGGTTGATCTCCTTCAGAATGGACTGGTTGGATCTCCTTGCAGTCCAAAGGACTTTCAAGAGTCTTCTC
Source organism: Redunca redunca (assembly GCA_006410935.1). Lineage (NCBI taxonomy): Eukaryota > Metazoa > Chordata > Mammalia > Artiodactyla > Bovidae > Redunca > Redunca redunca. Next base: position 108,175 of record SJYQ01003656.1, read on the forward strand.
CAACACCACAGTTCAAAAGATTCAGTTCTTCAGAGCTCAGCCTTCTTCACAGTCCAACTCTCACATCCATACATGACCACTGGAAAAACCATAGCCTTGACGAGACGGACCTTAGTCAGCAAAGTAGCCTCTGCTTTTAAATATACTATCTAGGTTGGTCATAACTTTTCTTCCAAGGAGTAAGCATCTTTTAATTTCATGGCTGCAGTCACCATCTGCAGTGATTTTGGAGCCCACAAAAATAAAGTCTGACACTGTTTCCACTGTTTCCCCATCTATTTCCCATGAAGTGATGGGACCGGATGCCATGATCTTCATTTTCTGAATGTTGAGCTTTAAGCCAACTTTTTCACTCTCCTTTTTCACTTTCATCAGGAGGCTTTTGAGTTCCTCTTCACTTTCTGCCATAAGGGTGGTGTCGTCTGCATATCTAAGGTTATTTATATTTCTCCCAGCAATCTTGATTCCAGCTTGTGTTTCTTCCAGTCCAGCGTTTCTCATGATGTACTCTGCATAGAAGTTAAATAAGCAGGGTAACAATATACAGCCTTGACGCACTCCTTTTCCTATTTGGAACCAGTCTGTTATTCCATGTCCAGTTCTAACTGTTGCTTCCTGACCTGCATACAGATTTCTCAAGAGGCAGGTTAGGTGGTCTGGTATTCCCGTCTTTTTCAGAATTTTCCACAGTTTATTGTGATCCACACAGTCAAAGGCTTTGGCATAGTCAATAAAGCAGAAATAGATGTTTTTATTGAACTCGCTTGCTTTTTCCATGATCAATGGATGCTGTCATAAGTATGGAGCTTTCCAGGTGGTACAATGGTAAAGAATCCGCCTGACGATGCAGGAAGCATAAAAGACACAGGTTCAATCCCTGGGTTTGTCCCCTGGAAGAGGAAATAAGAACCCACTGCAATATTCTTGCCTGAAAAATCCAAAGGATAGAGGAGCCCAGCAGGCTACAGTTCATGGGGTCGAGAAGCATCAGAGATGACCGAACACATATTACCATATATTTGCATGATTACAAAAAAGTAAATTTTATAATAGAGAATAGTACTAAGTAAACAAAAGAAGCTATGGATACTTTTTCTCATTTTTAGAATAAATGGTGGAAAGGGAAACAGATGGTGAAAAATGTAAGCCAATAAACTGTTCAGTAGTTAACTGATTCCAAAAATATTTATGAGTGTGTAAAATACTCCAGAATTAGGCTAGAAAATATAGATGGGAAAAATGCACTCAATGCCTTCTAGACAGCACATTAAAATGGGAGAAACACGGAATTCTAAGTTACAAGTTCTGGCCAATACATGAAGATGGTACTGGGGAGAATATAGAACAGAATTATCTTCATTAGTCTCAGTTCTCTATAGTTAGAAGTAGGATGCAAAGTCAAATGGGAGATGTAAGCTAGATCTCTGTTATCAGGGAACTGATATGATGACATTTTTATTCTGGAAAAGTCTTTGTTTAGCTACACAATGGAAGAAGGATTGGTGATATTATTGCATAATATAACATATAGTTTAAATTATCTATATATGTATGGGGTTTCCCTGGTGGTTCAGAGGTTAAAGAATCTGCCTGCAATGCAGGAGACTTGAGTCCTATCCCTGGGTTTGTATATGTATTATACATAGTATAGCATATAGATAAACAGGGAAGCTACTGCATATATTAAAAAGGAAATAATAATAGAATTATGACATTCCAGTAGTCATGTATGGATGTAAGAGTTGGTCCATAAAGAAAGCTGAGTGCTGAAAAATTGATGCTTTTGAAATGTGTGGTGTTGGAGAAGACTCTTGAGAATCCCTTGGACTACAAAGAAAACAAACCAATCAATCCTAAAGGAAATCAGTCCTGAATATTCATTGGAAGGGCTGATTCTGAAGCTGAAACTCCACTACTTTGGCCACCTGATGTGAAGAACTGACTCCTTGGAAAAGACCCTGATGCTGGGAGAGATTGAAGGCAGGAGGAGAAGGGGATGACAGAGGATGAGATGGCTGGATGACGTCACTGACAAAACGGACATGAGTTTGAGCAAGCTCCTGGAGTTAGTGATAGACAGGGAAGCCTGACATGCTGCAGTCCATTGCGTCACAAAGAGCTGGACATGACTGAGTGACTGAACTGAAATGTGTACTGAAGAAGGGAAAATCTTAGTAAGCAGAATCAATGGAGCTTGGTTTTGAAGTTGGACAATTATATGAATGGAAGAGAGGAAAGGAGGAACATGTAGTTTTTTTAATTGACTGTTTGATGATGTCTTTAACCAAAGTATAGAATATGAAAAGTAGGTTAGATGGAGAAATGTAAAGGAGTTTGAGTTGAGTTATAGATGTTGTATCTGATCTTCCTGTAAGCAGCTGACTGCACAAATCTGGAGCTCATGGCAATATCTGCATTCAAGATAGAGATTTGGGTAAGGGACATGCTCATGGCATGAAGGAAGAACACAAGCAAAGACTGGGTTACTTCCAACTCTAAGTAGTCAAAATAACAAATCCTGAATAACAGCTTAAATATGATAATATTTATTTATTTTTCACATTAAAGCCATTTATTCCAGGTTTTATAATGGCAGTACTAAACCACAAAATCCCAAGTAATTCATTCTTTCATTCTATCTGACTCTGTAGCAAAATTTCCCCCAAATGCAGTGACATAAAACAAACATCAGGCTCAGTCTGTGTGTGTGAGGAATTTGAATGGGTCATAGTCAGGACTGTGTTTGCGCTGGTGTTGAGCATCAGCCAGAAGATTCAAGACTGGGGGCTGGATTTATATGAAACCATGTTTAGCATGAATCTTGTGTTTGTGTCTCTCTCATGCTGTCTTTTCACATATGATTCTTCACAGCATGGGGCTGAGTCCTAAGAATAAGGGAGAATGAGTCCAGGTGATGCTACATCTCCTTTTATGATCTAGTCTTGCAGTGTCACTTTTACCACGTTCTCCCCTTGCAGTCCATCACAGTCTCACCCAGTTTCCAATGGAAAGGAAGCCACTCTTCTTCATTATAGGTGGTGGCAACAGCAATAAGCAACAGGTTCTGGAACTCTGTTTGAGATGTAAAGCATTAGTTAGCTCATTTTTGGAAAAACAATCTATTAATACTACAGCTGGGATTCTGCCAGTGTATTCATTTCCCACCTCTATAATGTGACCCTTATTCTCCTGGTGTAATGTTTCTTCTCTAATAGAGTTTTCTGAATACAGGAAAGGTGTGTCCAGAGCTCTCCTAAGGAAATTACTAAAACTTACACAGAAAATATCCATTTATGTCTCATTGACTAGAAGGTAGTCACATCTTTACATCTAACAGTAAGAAAAATACAGAAATGTCTTATTTCGGGTGGTCATTTTTTGAAGCTAAGAATTAATACATAGGCAAAGAATCAACAAGAAATCTCTATTATGAGAGAGAAAAATTAGTAATTAATTATATATGAAACATGCTTTTTTTTTCCATGTACATTTTCCAACAAGGTTGCCACATTTCCATAGATAGTTACTTTGGGGGAAAAAAAAGTTCTAGCTACAATTTTGGTAACAAATCAGTTCCTTACAGATGCATAGCTTCTGTGTAATGTGTAGACTCATGAAAATTATGATAGTCATCATTTTAAAACAAATTATTCTTCAAGAGTGTCAATTTTACTGTCTGCTAATTTTCTTTCCCCTGCTTCAGAAGGCTGATTATTTGGTTTATTTGAAATTGAGTCAAATCTGTATTAAAGTGAGGATTGTTGACAGCTGCCTGGGTCAATTTTGAAAGATCAATTTTAAATGAATGGGTTGAAGGAAGTTTACTTCAAATATTTTTTGCTGAAGCTTAGCAATGCCATCAGATTCTGATCAGGGCTAAAAGCACTATGCTCTTTTCTCAAATAAAACATTTAAAGTACAGCTTTCTGAACATTGGAAAAAGGTGTAATAATGGAATAATAAAACAGACTCCCATTACCACAGTCCTGAAAATGACAGAAAAAATAATAGTGAGAGACATTGTTAGCTCTGTTTTTACCTATACACCATCATTTAGCAGGATTCCTCAGAACCCTCTTTCCTTAACCTGTTAGTATGCAGTGCTAAAAAATGGTGAAATAAACTTTTACATTTTTAATACTGCATGATTTATCAGAATCTTTAATATTCCAATGAATATAGTAAATCTCCAAGAAGAGAGGCATTCTGTTATATTTTCTGAACCTATTTTTTCACAGATTTTCCTTCTCACAAACCATCTTAAAAGAAGTAAAATGTCTTTAGTGTTCCCTCTGCCTTGAGAGAGAAATCATTTTCTTTATCCTTGTCTCTTCCTGTTCTGGTTATAAATATAATTTGAATCACATATAGTTGTACTCATATTCATACCAGAATCACTCAAACATGTATGCATGTATTAGATACCAGGTGCAGCTAGGTATGGGGAATACACATATTTAACTGATAAGGATATTTTTAACCTATGTCAAGGAACTCAAGAAGTAGTCATTTCTTTACTCAATTCCACTATCCTGTTTTGGGCAAGGTGTCATTCTTCTGTGACTTCACAGCTCCCTAAAATGTCCTCTGTTATAGTATTTTCTTCATTATATACAATTCTCTGTGCCCATGTGTCTCCCCTACCACTTCTTGAATACACTGCTTGGAGGAGATTATGCTTGGTTTGAGTTTTAGAAAATTGGCAGGAACTTAGTGATTGAGGAGAGGAGCTGAAAATTTTAGATAGAATCAGGACCAAGAATCTCAAGTTTGTAATACTTAACAAGGAGCACAAGATGAGAGAGAATAGAAACCAAGACAGAAGTGGGGTTACAGAGAAGCTTGTATATAATTTAAAGCAGCCAGGACTTTATCTTGTTGTGTATCACTGAAGGAACTCATCAGTGATGAGGTCTGGCAGTAGAATTCAATTTTCACTTTTAAAGATCATCTAGTCGATCAAAGGATCAATCCAAAAGATATAACAATTATAAATATATATACACCCAACATAGGAGCAACGAAATATGTAAGACAAAGGCGAACAAGTATGAAAGGGGTAATTAACAATAACACAATAGTAGTGGGAGACTTTAATACCCCACTCATAACTATGGATAGATCAACTAAACAGAAAATTAACAAAGAAACACAAATTTTAAATAATACAATAGACCAGTTAGACCTAATTGATATCTACAGGACATTTCATCCCAAAACAATGAATTTCACCTTTTTCTCAAGTGCTCACGGAACCTTCTCCAGGATAGATCACATTCTGGGCCATAAATCTAGGCTTGATAAATTAAAAAAAAAAAAAAATCATTCCAAGCATCTTTTTTGACCACAATGCAGTAAGATTAGATCTCAATTACCAGAGAAAAACTATTAAAAATTTCAACATATGGAGACTGAACAACACACTTCTGAATAACCAACAAATCTCAGAAGAAATCAAAAAAGAAATCAAATTATGCATAGAAATGAATGAAAATGAAAACACAACAACCCAAAATCTGTGGGACATTATAAAAGCAATGCTAAGAGGAAAGTTCATAACATTACAGGCATACCTCAAGAAACAAGTAAAAAGTCAAATTAATAACCTAACTCTATACCTAAAGCAACTAGAAAAAGAAGAAATGGAGAACCCCAGGGTTAGTAGAAGGAAAGAAATCTTAAAAATTAGGGCAGAAATAAATGCAAAAGAAACAAAAGAGACCATAGCAAAAATCAACAAAGCCAAAAGCCGGTTCTTTGAAAGGATAAATAAAATGGAAAAACCATTAGCCAGACTCATCAAGAAACAAAGGAAGAAAAATCAAATCAATAAAATTAGAAATGAAAATGGAGGGATCACAACAGACAACACAGAAATACAAAGGATCATAATAGACTACTATCAGCAATTATATGCCAATAAAATAGACAACATAGAAGAAATGGACACATTCTTAGAAAAGAACAACTTTCCAAAACTGAACCAGGAAGAAATGGAAAATCTTAATAGATCCATCACAAGCAGGGAAATTGAAACTGTAATCAGAAATCTTCCAGCAAACAAAAGCCCAGGTCCAGACGGATTCACAGCTGAATTCTACCAAAAATTTAGAGAAGAGCTAACACCAATCCTACTCAAACTCTTCCAGAAAATTGCAGAAGAAGGTAAACTTCCAAACTCATTTTATGAGGCCACCATCACCCTAATACCAAAACCTGACAAAGATGCTACCAAAAAAGAAAACTACAGGCCAATATCACTGATGAACATAGATGCAAAAATCCTCAACAAAATTCTAGCAAT
>SJYQ01003656.1:126695-142339 GCA_006410935.1 Redunca redunca
AAAAAAAAAAAAAAAAAGAATGAAGGGATGGAGCCAAAGCAAAAAAAATACCCAGCTGTGGATGTGACTGGTGATAGAAGCAAGGTCTGATGCTTTAAAGAGCAATATTGCATAGGAACCTGGAGTGTCAGGCCCATGAATCAAGGCAAAATGGAAGTGGTCAAACAAGAGATGGCAAGAGTGAACATCAACATTCTAGGAATCAGCAGACTAAAATGGACTGGAATGGGTGAATTTAACTCAGATGACCATTATATCTACCAGCACTATGAGCAGGAATCATTAGAAGAAATGGAGTAGCCATCATGGTCAATAAAAGAGTCTGAAATGCAGTACTTGGATGATGCAATCTCAAAACCCACAGAATGATCTCTGTTCATTTCCAAGGCAAACCATTCAATGTCATAGTAATCCAAGTCTATGCCCCAACCAGAAATGCTGAAGAAGCTGAGGTTGAATGGTTCTATGAAGACCTACAAGATCTTTTAGAACTAACACCCAAAAAAGATGTCCTTTTCATTATAGGGGACTGGAATGCAAAAGTAGGAAGTCAAGAAACACCTGGAGTAACAGGCAAATTTGGCCTTCGAATGAGGAATGAAGCAGGGCAAAGACTAATAGTTTTGCCAAGAAAAAGCAGCAAACACCCTCTTCCAACAACAGAAGAAAACAGTCTACACATGGACATCATCAGATGGTCAACACTGAAATCAGATTAATTGTACTCTTTGCAGCCAATGATGGAGAAGCTCTAAACAGGCAACAGAAACAAGATCAGAAGCTGACTGTGGCTCAGATCATGAACTCCATATTGCCAAATTCAGACTTAAATTGAAGAAAGTAGGGAAAACTCACTAGACCATTCAGGTATGACCTAAATCAAATCCCTTATGATTATACAGTGGAAGTGAGAAATAGATTTAAGGGACTAGATCTGACAGATAGAGTGCCTGATGAACTATGGACTGAGGTTCGTGACATTGTACAGGAGACAGATATCAAGACCATCTCCATGGAAAAGAAATGCAGAAAAGCAAAATGGCTGTCTGAGGAGGCCTTACAAATAGCTGTGAAAGGAAGAGAAGTGAAAACCAAAGAAGAAAAGGACAGATATAAGCATCTGAATGCAGAGTTTCAAAGAATAGCGAGAAGAGATAAGAAAGCCTTCCTCAGGGATCAATGCAAAGAAATAGAGGCAAACAACAGAATGGGAAAGACTAGCGATCACTTCAAGAAAATTAGAGATACTAAGAGAACAATTTATGCAAAGATGGGCTCAATAAAGGATAGAAATGTTATGGACCTAACAGAAGCCGAGGATCTTAAGAAAAGGTGGCAAGATTACACAGAAGAACTATACAAGAAAGCTCTTCAAGACCAAGATAATCATGATGTTGTGATCACTCCCCTGGAGCCAGACATCCTGGAATATGAAGTCAAGTGGGCCTTAGAAAGCATCACTATGAACAAAGCTAGTGGAAGTGATGGAATTCCAGTTGAACTGTTTCAAATCCTGAAAGATGATGCTGTGAAAGTGCTGCAGTCAATATGTCAGCACATTTGGAAAACTCAGCAGTGGTCACAGGACTGGAAAAGGTCAGTTTTCATTCCAATCCCAAGGAAAGGCAATGCCAAAGAATGCTCAAACTACTGCACAATTGCACTCATCTCACATGCTAGTAAAGTAATGCTCAAAATTCTCCAAGCCAGGCTTCAGCAATATGTGAAGCATGAACTTCCAGATGTTCAAGCTGTCTTTAGAAAAGGCAGAGGAACCAGAGATCAAATTGCCAATGTCCACTGGACCACGGAAAAATCAAGAGAGTTCCAGAAAAACATTTATTTCTGCTTTATTGACTATGCCAAAACCTTTGACTATGTGGGTTACAATAAATTGGAAAATTATGAAAGAGATGGGAATAACAGACCAACCGACCTGCCTCTTGAGAAACCTGTGTGCAGGTCAGGAAGCAACAATTAGAACAAGACATGAAACAACAGACTGCTTCCAAATAGGAAAAGGAGTACGTCAAGGCTGTATATTGTCACCCTGCTTATTTAACTTCTATGCAGAGTACATCATGAGAAACGCTGGACTGGAAGAAGAACAAGCTGGAATCAAGATTGCTGGGAGAAATACCAATGACCTCAGATATGCAGATGACACCACCCTTATGGCAGAAAGTGAAGAGGAACTAAAAAGCCTCTTGATGAAAATGAAAGTGGAGAGTGAAAATGTTGGCTTAAAGATCAACATTCAGAAAATGAAAATCATAGCATCCGGTCCCATCACTTCATGGGAAATACATGGGGAAACAGTGGAAACAGTGTCAGACTTTTTTTTTTTTTGGCTCCAAAATCACTGTAGATGGTGACTGCAGCCATGGAATTAAAAGACACTTACTCATTGGAAGAAACGTTATGACCAACCTAGATAGCATATTCAAAAGCAGAGACATTACTTTGCCAACAAAGGTTCATCTAGTCAAGGCTATGGTTTTTCCAGTGGTCATGTATGGATGTGAGAGTTGCTGTTTGAAGAAAGCTGAGTGCCAAAGAATTGATGCTTTTGAACTGTGGTGTTGAAGAAGACTCTTGAGAGTCCCTTCAACTGCAAGGAGATCCAACCAGTCCATTCTGAACATCAGCCCTGAGTGTTTTTTGGAAGGACTGATGCTAAAGCTGAAACTCCAGTACTTTGGCCACTTCATGCGAAGAGCTGACTCATTGGAAAAGACTCTAATGCTGGGAGGGATTGCAGGCAGGAGGAGAAGGGGACGACAGAGGCTGAGACGGCTGGATGGGATCACTGACTCGATGGACGTGAGTCTGAGTGAACTCTGGGAGTCGTTGATGGACAGGGAGGCTTGGCGTGCTATGATTTATGGGGTTACAAAGAGTCGGGCACGACTGAGTGACTGAACTGAATTGAACTTGAGCATTCTTTTGCATTACCTTTCTTTGGGATTGCAATGACAACTGACCCTTTACAGTCCTGTGGCCACTGCTGAGTTTTCCAAATTTGCTGGTATATTGACTGCAGCACTTTCACAGCATCATCTTTCAGGATTTAAAACAGCTCAACTGGAATTCCATCACCTCCACTAGCTTTGTTCATGTGATGTTTTCTAAGGCCCACTTGACTTCACATTCCAGGATGTCTGGTTCTAGATGAGTGGTCACACCATCGTGATTATCTGGATTGTGAAGATCTTTTTTTTTTTTTTTTTTAGACAGTTCTTCTGTGTATTCTTGCCACCTCTTCTTAATATCTTCTGCTTCTGTTAGGTCCATTCAATTTCTGTCCTTTATTGAGCCCATGTTTGCATGAAATAGTCCCTTGGTATCTCTAATTTTCTTGAAGAGATCTCTAGTCTTCCCCATTCTATTTTTTTTCCTCTATTTCTTTGCATTGATCACTGAGGAATGCTTTCTTATCTCTCTTTGCTATTCTTTGGAACTCTGCATTCAAATGGGTGTATTTGAATTTCCTTTTTCCTTTGTTTTTCTCTTCCCTTCTTTTCATAGCTACTTGTAAGGCCTCTTTAGATAGCCATTTTGCTTTTTTGCATTTCTTTTTTGGGAGGATGGTCTTGATTCCTGTCTCCTGTATAATGTCATAAACCTCTATCCATAGTTTATCAGGCACTCTGTCTCCCAAATATAGTCCCTTAAATCTATTTCTCACTTCCACTGTATAGTCATAAAGGATTTGATTTAGGTCATACCTGAATGATCTATTGATGTTTTCCACTGTCTTCAATTTCAGTTGAAATTTGGAAATAAGGAATTCATGATCTGAGCCACAGTCAGCTCTGGTCTGTTTTTTTTTTTTTTTTTTTGGTGACTATATAGTACTTCTCCATCTTTGGTTGCAAATAAGTTAATCAATCAGATTTCAGTGTTGACCATCTTGTGATGTCCATGTGTAAAGTCTTCTCTTGTGTTGTTGGAAGAGGGTGTTTGCTATGACCAGTGCATTCTCTTGACAGAACTCTGTCAGTCTTTGCCCTGCTTCATTCTGAACTCCAAGGCCAAATTTGCCTGTTACTCCAGGCGTTTCTTGACTTTCTACTTTTAGACTACCAATATATAGTAAATTTTAAAGACTTTGTTAGGATACAAATAAATGAGTTCAAATAAATTATTCTTTAATCAACAGCAAATAAGTTTAAATACTTGGTTATAAGCTATCATAAATAACACATGCTGACTTTTGGTAACTTTGGCTTACATATCTAGTTTCTTAAAGATTATTAGATTTGATAATTTAGAATTTTTCTATGATTTGATCATATGCTTCTCTACACTGTATTTTCTAAATTCAACCATTTTACTGTTTCAGAAATGTACTCAGACCCTGAGTCTTAGAACATTATTTCATGATTTTATCCAATATTCTCTTTAGTACCTGAGGCAGTAATAAGTCTGGACCTAAATATTTACCATTTTAATGGGATTCAGCCTTCCCCCTTTCATTTGGATTATGTTTGACTTCAATTTCTTCTTAAATTAAAAAAATTATTTACAGATAAGTATTTTTAATTGATTATTGGATATAATCAATTATGTCCAATATAATTGACAGAGGGGGGAAAATGGCCTCATTTTCCTCAGCTATTGATATGATTCATAGCTTCAAATAAACAAAATTTATAAACTCCTTTTTCGAGTATCTACAGTTTTATGCAATCCATAGTTTATTCTGATTTTAGATTTTTCCAGCTGTTCTTACAGAATTGTACCTTTGTTTTATAATATCTCCACCAGTTGATTTATAGGAAGAGATGAGAAATAATCTTATAATAAAGGATTTTTGAATAACAACAACACAACATCATCCAGACTGCAGCCTAAACAATATTTTCTTTTTTTTTTCTCTCCCTTGCTAAAACTGAAATGATCTACAATACCCCTACCATCAGAGTGAAAGCGTTTATTCATAGATGTTTTTGCAAAATACCTTGAGGGAGAAAATTTAAGTTAAAGAAGAACAAAAAGAACTTTTTTTTTTTTTGCTTGACTTTCAGCGTGTGTGTGAATTATGCAAGGGCAATTAAGAAGAGAAATAATGATAGTAATAGAAATACAATTGATATAGTCCATATACTTGAGAAATAAAGTCACTACTTTAGTAAATGAACAGAAATTCTGCCTAAGGCGAAATCCAAAGATATCTGCAATAAGGAAGTGGCCATGGTGGGATGGGATATGGGACAGTTGGAAAATAGACCAGAAAATGTGGATTGAAAGTATCAGTAAGTTAATAAAATAAAAGGGGGAGACTCAAACAAAGTCATGTAGCCCTGCTCTTGCTAAGGGGTAGGGAGTTTCCTGGTGGGAGAAAAGGTTAATAATTTCAACAAATTTTAAGAAAATAGGGCTTATAAGTTACCATCAAATGCAATTATTGAATGGTTGTATGTTAGTTATGACAATTGTAGGAAAACAATATACAGTCAACTTGCAATAGTTTGTTAGTTAAATGAACTGGGGATACTACTTACAAATACCAAATTGGAATTGCTCTTAGGAGAAATACAGAGATAGGACAATACATAACTTTATTTTATATGTATTTCTGTTTAAAGGCAACTTATTTAATATATATATAGTTGATTCATTGACCCTGAACCCACTGTCAATAGCACTGTAACTCACTTCTAAACAAAACTTATATGACACACTTGTACTCTCACCATAAGGCACATCACAGCTTCCTTGTGCTAAAGAACACGAGACAGCACTTTAGTTCTAGGTTTTAATGGACATTTTTAATAGCAGAATCAACAAAAAGCAAAAGTGAGAAAAATAGGACACTACATAAACTGCAAAAAAAAAAAAAAAAAACTTTCTTTGCAGTATGAGAGATGAAACAGGAAGAAAACAATTTTATTCAAATTCATCTGAGAATGTTCATCTTGGGATACTCAGTTTTTCACCTCTCTAGGAATGAACACATTCACAAATGACCACCAAAGTGTTATGAATATTGATTTGGGGGTTATAAATAAATTTTAGCCAGAGGCAAATTCTCAGATGCAGAATTTACAAATAATGAGAATCAAGTGTCCTGATGACATTATCAAATTGATGGGAATGAATTCAAGCAAACTGGGAGATAGTGAAGGGCAGGGAGGCCTAGTGTGCTGAAGTCCATGGGGTTACAAAGAATTGGACACAACTGAGCAAATAAACAACAAGTGTTCCAAGTGTAGGTTTCATTCTCACTATAAACTGTGTTATCTTTAGAAAGGTATGGTATTAGTAGGAAAAGGAATCTAAATAGGGTGAAGAGAAGTCCAGAACACACATTCTTATATGCTACTCAACTGGAACTGGCCTCTTTAGCCTTACTAGAAATTACATAAACGTGAAAGTGAAAGCGAAAGTAACTCAGTCTTGTCTGACTCCTTGCGACCGCATGGACTATACAGTCCATGGAATTCTCCAGGACAGAGTACTGGAACGGGTAGATTATCCCTTCTTCAGCAAATCTTCCCAGCCCAGGAATTGAACCAGGGTCTCCTGTATTGCATGCGGAATCTTTACCAACTGAACATGTTAACTTCATTTCAGTTCAGTTGCTTAGTCGTATCTGACTCCCTGCGACCCCATAAACCACAGCACACCAGGCCCTGTGCATCAACAATTCCCGGAGTACACCAAAACCCATGTCCATTGAGTCGGTAATGCCATCCAACCATCTCATCTTCTGTAGTCCCCTTCTCCTCCTGCCCTCAATCTTTCTCAGCATCAAGGTTTGTCAAATGAGCTAGCTCTTCACATCAGTTGGCAAAAGTATTGGAGTTTCAGCTTCAAAATCAGTCCTTCCAATGAACACCCAGGACTGATCTCCTTTAGGATGGACTGGTTGGATCTCCTTACAGTCCAATGGACTCTCAAGAATCTTCTCCAACACCACAGTTCAAAAGCATCAATTCTTCGGCACTCAGCTTTCTTTATAGTCCAACACTCACATCCATACATGACTACTGGAAAAACCATAGCCTTGACTAGACAGACCTTTGTTGGCAAAATAATGTCTCTGCTTTTTAATATGTTGTCTAGGTTGGTCATAAGTTTCCTTCCAAGGAGTAAGTGTCTTTTAATTTCATGGCTGAAATCACCATCTATAGTGATTTTGGAGCCCAAAAAAATGAAGTCTGACACTGTTTCCACTGTTTCCCCATCTATTTCCCATGAAGTGATGGGACCACATGCCATGATCTTCATTTTCTGAATGTTGAGCTTTAAGCCAACTTTTTCACTCTAGACTTTCATTTTCATCAAGAGGCTTTTTATAAACAGTGCTGCGATGAACATCAGGGTACACGTGTCTCTTTCAATTCTGGTTTCCTTGGTGTGTATCCCCAGCAGTGGGATTTCTGGGTCATAAGGCAGTACTATTTCCAGTTTTTTAAGAAATCTCCACACTGTTCTCCATAGTGGCTGTACTAGTTTGCATTCCCACCAAAAGGGTAAGAGGATTCCCTTTTCTCCACACCCTCTCCAGCATTTATTGCTTGTAGACTTTTGGATCACAGCCATTCTGACTGGTGTGAAGTGGTACCTCATTGTGGTTTTGAAGTTCATTATTCTGATAATGAGTGATGATGAGCATCTTTTCATGTGTTTGTTAGCCATCTGTATGTCTTCTTTGGAGAAATTTCTGTTTAGTTTTTTGGCCCATTTTTTGATTGGGTCGTTTATTTTTCTGGAATTGAGCTGCATAAGTTGATTGTATATTTTTGAGATGAGTTGTTTGTTAGTTGCTTCGTTTGCTATTATTTTCTCCCATTCCGAAGGCCATCTTTTCACCCTGCTTATAGTTTCCTTTGTTGTGCAGAAGCTTTTAATTTTAATTAGATTCCATTTGTTTATTTTTGCTTTTATTTCCAGTATTCTGAGAGGTGGATCATAGAGGATCCTGCTGTGGTTTATGTCGGAGAGTGTTTTGCCTATGTTCTCCTCTAGGAGTTTTATAGTTTTTGGTCTTACATTTAGATCTTTAATCCATTTTGAGTTTATATTTTTGTGTATGGTGTTAGAAAGTGTTCTAGTTTCATTCTTTTACAAGTGGTTGACCAATTTTCCCAGCACCACTTGTTAAAGAGATTGTCTTTAATCCATTGTATATTCTTGCCTCCTTTGTTGAAGATAAGGTATCCATAGGTGCGTGGATTTATCTCTGGGCTTTCTATTTTGTTCCATTGATCTATATTTCTGTCTTTGTGCCAGTACCATACTGTCTTGATGACTGTGGCTTTGTAGTAGAGCCTGAAGTCAGGCAGGTTGATTCCTCCAGTTCCATTCTTCTTTCTCAAGATTGCTTTGGCTATTCAAGGTTTTTTGTATTTCCATACAAATTGTGAAATTATTTGTTCTAGCTCTGTGAAAAATACTGCTGGTAGCTTGATAGGGATTGCGTTGAATCTATAGATTGCTTTTGCTAGTATAATCATTTTCACTATATTGATTCTTCTGATCCACGAGCATGGTTTATAATAGCCAGGACATGGAAACAACCTAGATGTCCATCAGCATATGAATGGATAAGAAAGCTTTGGTACATATACACAATGGAGTATTACTCATCCATTAAAAAGAATACATTTGAATCAGTTCTAGTGAGCTTGATGAAACTGGAGCCTATCATACAGAGTGAAATAAGCCAGAAAGAAAAACAGCAATACAGTGTACTAACACATATATATGGAATTTAGAAAGATGGTAACGATGACCCTGTATTTGAGACAGCAAAAGAGACACAGATGTATAGAACGGACTTTTGGACTCTGTGGGAGAGGGAGAAGGTGGGATGATTTGGGAGAATGGCATTGTAACATGTATATTATCATGTAAGAAACGAATCGCCAGTCTAGGTTCGATACAGGATACAGGAGGCTTGGGGCTGGTGCACAAGGATGATCCAGAGAGATGATATGGGGAGGGAGGTAGGAGAGGGGTTCAGGATTGGGAACTCATGTACACCCATGGCTGATTCATGTCAGTGTATGGCAAAACCAATACAGTATTTTAAAGCAAAATAAAGTAAAAATAAAAATTTAAAAAAGAGGCTTTTTAGTTCCTCTTCACTTTCTGCCATAAGGGTGGTGTCATCTGCATATCTGAGGTTATTGATATTTCTCCCGGCAGTCTTGATTCCAGCTTGTGTTTCTTCCAGTCCAGCGTTTCTCATGATGTACTCTGCATAGAAGTTAAATATGCAGGGTGACAATATACAGCCTTGACATACTCCTTTTCTATTTGAAACCAGTCTGTTGTTCCATGTCCAGTTCTAACTGTTGCTTCCTGACCTGCATATAGATTTCTCAAGAGGCAGGTCAGGTGGTCTGTTATTCCCATCTCTTTCAGAATTTTCCACAGATTATTGTGATCCACAGAGTCAAAGGCAAGGCAAATTGGAAGTGGTCAAACAGGAGATGAAAAGATTGAACAATGACATTCTAGGAATCAGTGAACTAAGATGGACTGGAATGGGTGAATTTAAATCAGATGACCATTATATCTACTATTGTGGGCAGGAACCCCTTAGAAGAAATGGAGTAGCCATAAAGGTCAACAAAAGAGTCTGAAACGCAGTACTTGGATGCAATCTCAAAAACGACAGAATGATCTCTGTTCGTTTCCAAGGTAAACCATTCAATATCATGATAATCCAAGTCTATGCCCTGAACAGTAACACTGAAGAAGCTGAAGTTGAACAGTTCTGTGAAAACCTCCAAGACCTTCTAGAACTAACACCCAAAAGATGTCCTTTTCATTATAGGGGACTGGAAAGCAACATACAATGGACATGACTGGGAAAGCTCCAGTAGATGATTAAGGACGGGGACGTCTGGCGTGCTGCAGTTCATGCAGTGGCAATGAATCAGACACAACTGAGTGACTGAAAAACAGCAGCAACACGTGTGGTCACCATCATCAAGATTTATTTATTTTCATCATTTATTATTATTGTTATTTATAAATCATCATCGTTTATTTTCAGTCTTGTTCCATTGAGTATTAGGTGAAGTTTATTAGTTCGTTCTTCAACGTGCTCAAGTAAAACCAAGTTACCAAAGCAATTAAGTAATCTCCAAAATATCCTGTTTGCACACACTCACATAGATTCCTTTTATTTAAAAAAAATAGTAATTTGGAGTATTAAGAGATATACCCACCCAAAATTGCCCCTGGTCCTAGGGATCACCTGAAAGTATTCTGGGAAGGCATCATCTATATCCATCCAGCTTGGAGCTACTAAATACATACCCATAAAGATGACATGTTTCTATGCCCCCCCCCCTTTAACTCCTATTCCATCTCCTTTGATTTCTTACCATACACAAATGTTTTAATGCCCATTGCTGTTTATTCTATGAAAAGGCAGGCAGTATATTGTATGTTGCATATATTTCCTCCACCTCCTTGTTTTATTCTTTCCATATATATCCTTGACTATTCTAGAATCTGACTGCCATGATTACCTGGATGTTAGAATCAGTGCCTCATTCTAATGAGTTATAGTCTACTCTGAGAACAAATCTAAACTTAGAGAAACAATACAATAAAATTGCTAATTTCTAATATTTTAAGACTGGCAATGAAGCACATTCAAATAAGCTTTTTTGTTGTCTCAAATAATAAAAATACATTCAAGAATCACTTAAGCAGAAAGCATAATTTTACTGATCACATAAGGGGGTAATTTTTCATTAAAAATGCAGAACGGGCACATACATTTATTTTTTCTACCTCCTGAGAACTCAGCATAAACTATAACAAAGGAAATTAAGAAAAATAATTTGATAATAAAGAAGAGAGCAAGAGGGGAGCTATTAGTGGAACTCATTTAAAAGAAAAATGATGAGGATGCATATTATATTCTTAAAAGCTAATTAATCCATACATAGTTGCCACTTGAATGTGCATGTTCCTCAAAAAATATTTTTGGAGGTCTTCTGTTTATATAAACATTATCAATCACCAAGCCAGCATAACAACATACCACTACCATAGCCAGATATCTGTTGATCCTGTGAATAAAAGCCATGCCAGTCAGTGGTAGTTATGTTCTTATAAGACTATATTACTACAGCACCCTCCAAAAAGGACCACAGGAGTGACATTTGAGCTCTTTGAAACATTTTGTTGATTCAAAATATGGGGTAATGTGTCAAAGAGTGACCTGAAATGGAAAATTAGGTATTGGGGGCCAAAAGGATACTCATCTGAATGAGATGCCAGCATGGATGACTCTGTCAGGCCTATCCTGCCACTGGCAGTTGACAAGGAGTTTAAAATGTCAAGAAAGGTAACCTAAAGTAGGGGGCACCAAATTACCTAGTGTCCAAGGCAATCACAAGGCAGTACTAGATTCACAAAAGAGTCAAAATTATGACTTTATGCTAATTAATTCATACAATAAAAGATTGAGTATACACCCTTCATGGATCACAGCCTTGTCATGGTGGAGAAGCTTAAGCTATGAGCCATGCCATGCAGGGCCACCCAAAATGGACAAATCATAATGAATAGCTCTGATAAAATATGTTTCAGGGTAGAGCAAAATGGTAACCCACTCCAGTATTCTTGCCTGGAGAACCCCATGAATAAAAAGAAAAGGCAAAATGATATGACATCAGAAGATGAGCTCCCAAGGTTGGAAGGTGTTCAATATGCTACTGGAGAAGAACAGAGGGCAAATACTAGTAGCTCCAGAAAAATGAAGCAGCTGGGCCAAAGTAGAAATGATGCTCAGTTGTGAATGTATCTGGTGGTGAAAGTCCAAAGCTGTAAAGAACAATACTTTATAGGAATCTGGAATGTTAGGAAAACAAATCAAGGAAAATTGGATGTGATCAAGCAGGAGATGGCAAGAAGGAATATCAACATCTTAAGAATCAGTGAACTAAAATGAACAGGAATGAAAAGTTAAAGTGAAGTCACTAAGTCATGTCCGACTCTTTGCGACCCCACGGACTGTAGCCTGCCAGGCTCCTCAGTCCATAGGACTTTCTAGCCAAGAGTACTGGAGTGGGTTGTCGTTTTCTTCTCCAGAGGATCTTCCCAACCCAGGGATCAAACCCAGTTCTCCCACATTGTAGGTAGATGCTTTACCGTCTGAGTCACCAGGGAAGTTTCAAACAGACACAGATGAATTTAATTTACTAATATGGTAAATAATCACTTGGGAGAAATGGAGTAGTCTTCATAGTCAACAGAAAATATTAAAATATGCAGCGTTTTGTGCAACATCAAAAATGACAGAATGATCTTGGTCCATTTCCAAGGTAAACCATTCATCATCACAGTAATTTAATCTATGCCCTATCTGCTCATGCTGAAGAGGCTGAAGTTGACTGGTCCCATGAAGATCTACAAAATCTTTTAGAACTCACACACAAAGAAACCCTATTCATCATAGGGCATTAGAATGTGAAAATAAGAAGCCAAGAGATACCCAGAATAATAGGCAAGTTTTCCATTCCCTTCTCCAGGGGATCTTCCCAACCAAGAGATCGAACCTGTGTTTCTTTTATCTCCTGCATTGACAGGCAGGTTCTTTACTATTAGCACCACATAGGGGAGGTGATGAAGAGATTTAAGGGATTAGATCTAATAGACACAGTGCCTGAAGAACCATGGACAGAAATTCACAATATTGCACAGGAGGCAGTGACAAAAACTATTCCAAAGAAAAAGAAATGCAAGAAGGCTAAGTGGTTGTCTGAGGAAATTTTACAAATAGCTGAGTATAGAAGAAAAGTGAAAAAAAAAATGAGAAAGAAAGAGATATAAATAACTAATGCAGAGTTGCAGAGAATAGCAAGGAAAGATGAGAAGGGCTTCTTAAATGAATAATGCCAAGAAATAGAGGAAAACAATAGAATGGGAAAGACTAGAGATCTCTTCAAGTAAACTGGAGATATCAAGGGAATATTTCATGCAAGGATAGACATGATACAGGACAGAAATGACAAGGAACAAACAGAAGCAGAAGAAATTAAGAAGAGGTGGCAAGAGTACACAGAAGCACACTACTAAAAAGGTTTTAATGGTCCAGTTAACCACAATGGTATGTTCACTCACCTAGATCTGACCATCCTAGAGTGTGAAGTCAAGCACGCCTTTGGAAGCATTATATGAACAAAGCTAGTGGAGGTGAAAGAATTCGAGGTGAGCTATTTAAAATCATAAAGGAAGATACTCTGAAAATTCTGAACTCAACATGTTAGCAAATTTGGAAAACTCAGCAGTGGCCACAGAACTGGGAAAGGTCAGTTTTTAATCCCAGTCTTAAAGAAGGGGAACACCAAAGAACGCTCACACTGTCATTCATATGTGCTCATTTTACATGCTAGCAAGGTCATGCTCAAAATCCTTCAAGCTAAGTTTCAGTAATATGTGAACTGAAAACTTCCAAATATACAGTTGGGTTTAGAAAAGGCAGGGAAACCAGAGATAAAATTGCCAACATTCGTTGGATCATGGAGAAAGCAAAGGAATTCCAGTAAAACATATACTTTTGCTTCATTGACTATGCTAAAATCTTTGACTATGTGGTCACGATAAACTGCAAAAAATTCTTAGAGATGAGAGTGCCAGACTGTCTTACCTGTCTCCTGAGAAACCTGTAAGCAGGTCAAGAAGCAACAGAACCAGAAATGGAATAACTGGCATGGAACAACTGTTCTAAATTGGAAAGGAATATGAGAAGACTGTATATTATCACCCTGCTTATTTAAATTCTATGCAGACCAAATCATGCAAAATGCTGGACTGAATGAATCAGTTGCTGAAATCAAGACTGCCAGGAGAAATATCGACAACCTCAGATATGCAGGAGATATCATTCTAACAGCAGAAAGTAAACAGGAACTTAAGAGCCTCTTGAGGTTGAAAGAGGAGAGTGACAAAGCTGGCTTAAAAATCAACATTCAAAAAACTAAGATCATGGCATCTGATTCCATTCACTTCAGTTCAAATGCTCAGTTGTGTCTGACTCTGTGACCCCATGAATCACAGCATGCCAGGCCTCACTGTCATTCACCAACTCCCGGGTTCACTCAAACTCATGTCCATCGAGTCGGTGATGCCATCCAGCCATCTCATCCTGTGTTGTCTCCTACTTCTCCTGCCCTCAGTCCCTCTCAGCATCAGGGTCTATTCAAATGAATGAACTCTTCGCATGAGGTGACCAAAGTATTGGAGTTTCAGCATCAGTCCGTCCGATGAGCACCCAGGACTGATCTCCTTTAGGATGGACTGGTTGTATCTCCTTGCAGTCCAAGGGACTCTCAAGAGTCCTCTCCAACCACACAGTTCAAAAGCATCAATTCTTTGGTGCTCAGCTTTCTTCACAGTCCAACTCTCACATCCATACATAACCACTGGAAAAACCATAGCCTTGACTAGACAGACCTTTGTTGGCGAAGTAATGTCTCTGCTTTTCAATATGTTGTCTAGGTTGGTCATAACTTTCCTTCCACGGAGTAAGCGTCTTTTAATTTCATGGCTGCAATCACCATCTGCAGTGATTTTGGAGCCCAGAAAAATAAAGTCTGACACTGTTTCCACTGTTTCCCCATCTATTTGCCATGAAGTGATAGGACCATATGCCATGATCTTCGTTTTCTGAATGTTGAGCTTTAAGCCAAATTTTTCACTCTCCTCTTTCACTTTCATCAAGAGGCTTTTTAGCTCCTCTTCACTTTCTGCCATAAGGGCAGTGTCATCTGCATATCTGTGGTTATTGATATTTCTCCCAGCAAACTTGATTCCAGCTTGTGATTCTTCCAGCCCAGCGTTTCTCATGATATACTCTGCATATAAGTTAAATAAGCAGGGTGACAATATACAGCCTCGACGTACTCCTTTTCCTATTTGCAGCCCGTCTGTTGTTCCATGTCCAGTTCTAACTGTTGCTTCCTAACTTGCATACTGGTTTCTCAAGAGGCAGGTCAGTTGGTCTGGTTCACATCTCTTCCAGAATTTTCCAGTTTGTTGTGATCCACACAGTCAAAGCTTTGGCATAGTCAATAAAGCAGAACTAAATGTTTTTCTGCAACTCCCTTGTTTTTCTGATGATCCAGCATATGTTGGCAATTTGATCTCTGGTTCCCCTGCTTTTTCTAAAACCAGCTTGAACATCTGGAAGTTCACGGTTCACGTATTGCTGAAGCCTGGCTTGGAGAATTTTGAGCATTACTTTACTAGCGTGTGAGATGAGTGCAATTGTGCGGTAGTTTGAGCAGTCTTTGGCATTGCCTTTCTTTGAGATTGGAATGAAAACTGACCTTTTCCAGTCCTGTGGCCACTGCTGAGTTTTCCAAATGTGCTGACATATTGAGTGTAGCACTTTCACAGCATCATTTTTCAGGATTTGAAATAGCTCAACTGGAATTCCATCACCTTCACTAGCTTTGTTTGTAGTGATGCTTCCTAAGTTCCACTTGACTTCACATTCCAGGATGTCTGGCTTTAGGTGAGTGATCACACCATCGTGATTATCTGGGTCGTGAAGCTCTTTTTTGTACAGTTCTGTGTATTCTTGCCACCTCTTCTTAATATCTTCTGCTTCTGTTAGGTCCATATCATTTCTGTCCTTTATCGAGCCCATCTTTGCATGAAAT
>SJYQ01003656.1:150348-175358 GCA_006410935.1 Redunca redunca
AAATGATGAAGGAAAAAAAAGCAAGAGAAAAATAAAATAAAATAAATTCTTTCTAAAGTATTATTAGAAATAAGGGGGGGAGAAGACTAACATAAATAGTATAAATAGAACTAACTGAAAAAGAGAAAAATGGAAAGAAATGGCATGATATTGCGGTACTGAAAAGCACAAAACAAGATGTAATGAATAATTCCAAATTTGTCAGTAACCAGAATAGTGATAGTGAACCAAGCTGTTTGTTATGAGGCAAAGACTTTAAGATTTCAACAAAAATTAACAAATATACAAATGTATCACGCTTTAATTTTAAAGGTCACTAAAAACATAACAAATAGGAAAAAATAAAAGTAAAGAAATAATAAAATATATTCCCTAGGGTACATAAAACATATGAATGTGATACAATTAATATAACAAAATTAGATTTTATGGCAAAATAACTGGTGTTATTTAATAAGCATAAATATACCATATCACTATTGATTAATTAAAGAAAGAAGAGATAACAATCCTGAACCTGCATGGGCATAACAAAAGACCTTATATTATGCATAAAATCAAAATGGTTGAATTGCTAAATAATGCTCTAAAAGCTACAATCAAAGAAAGTTGACCACTCTCTGAGAAATTCATGGATCTTATGTACATTTCAGCCACATAGTAGAAAAAGAAACAAAAAAGAAAATGCTTATTCTTTCTTAAATAGATACATAATGTTTGTTTTCAAACAGTATATTTCACAAAGCAGATGACTAAGATTTCTACATTATTACAGATGACTACAACTCATATTATTTGACTCACATAATAAAATACAAATAAAAACTGTGACATCTGCTTCCTGCTTTGGTAGAGAGTACTAAGGCTGACATGAAAACTGTTACAGACAGAATAGTAAGGCAAGCCACACAGAATTTAAAGTTACATGGTTAAATCCATGGGACAGCTACTGTGGTGGACAGGACTTAAAGGGGGAAAACTGTAGAGACAGAGAACACAAAATTAAAGAGATGCTCTGTAGATTCTAATAACCTAAGAATATTTGACTATTCTACTACAGGAGAGGAAGCTGAAGAGCTATACAAAAAACCCAGACAAAGACCACTCCTGACGCAAGAAACGAGCAAGCTTTTGGCAGTCTATGTGGATTGATGGAAAACTAATTACAGGCCTGAGGAGTCAGAAATCAACTCCATAGAGTCATGTTTTGAGAGGTTCTTCTGAGGAGAGAGGGGATTCCTCACCTAGTACTTCTGGCTTGTCATAGACTGCACATGTGCCCTCCACACACTTGGTCAATTTTGCTGGTAGACATGGTGATGCAGATCCTGGCAATTAGAAATTAGTGTGATTGATGGTGTGATCACTCACCTAGAGCCAGACATTCTGAAATGTGAAGTCAAGTGGGCTTTAGAAAGCATCCCTATGAACAAAGCTACTGGAGGTGATGGAATTCCAGTTGAGGTATTTCAAATCCTGAAAGATGATGCCATGAAAGTGCTGTACTCAATATGTCAGCACATTTGGAAAACTCAGCAGTGGCCACAGGACTGGAAAAGGTCAGTTTCCATTCCAATCCCAAAGAAAGGCAATGCCAAAGAATACCTAAACTACCGCACAATTGCACTCATTTCACACATTAGTAAAGTAATGCTTAAAATTCTCTAAGTCAGGATTCAGCAATACATGAACCATGAACCTCCTACTGTTCAAGCTGGTTTTAGAAAAGGCAGAGGAACCAGAGATCAAATTGCCAACATCTGCTAGATCACCGAAAAAGCAAGAGAGTTCCAGAAAAACATCTATTTCTGCTTTATTGACTGTGCCAAAGCCTTTGACTGTGTGGATCACAATAAACTGTGGAAAATTCTGAGAGATGGGAATACCAGACCACCTGACCTGCCTCTTGAGAAAAATATATGCAGGTCAGGAAACAGTTAGAAATGGACATGGAACAGACTGGTTCCAAATAGGAAAAGGAGTACATCAAGTCTGTATATGGTCACCCTGCTTATTTAACTGATATGCAGAGTAAATCATGAGAAACGCTAGGCTTGAAGAACCACAAGCTGGAATCAAGATTGCTGGGAGAAATATCAATAACCTCAGATATGCAGATGACACCACCCTTATGGCAGAAAGTGGAGAAGAAATAAAAAGCTTCTTGATGAAAGTGAAAGAAGAGAGTGAAAAAGTTGGCTTAAAGCTCAACATTCAGAAAATGAAGATCATGGTATCTGATCCCATCACTTCATGGGAAATAGATGGAGAAACAGTGGAAACAGTGTCAGACTTTATTTTCTGGGCTCCAAAATCACTGCATATCATGGTTGCAGCCATGAAATTAAAAGACACTTACTCCTTGGAAGGAAAGTTATGACCAACCTAGATAGCATATTGAAAAGCAGAGACATTACTTTGTTCAACAAAGGTCCATCTAGTCAAGGCTATGGCTTTTCCAGTGGTCATGTATGGATGTGAAAATTGGACTGTGAAGAGAGCTGAGCTTTGAAGAATTGATGCTTTTGAACTGTGTGTTGGAGAAGACTCTTGAGAGTCCCTTGGACTGCAAGGAGATCCAACCAGTCCATCCTAAAGGAGATCAGTCCTGGGTGTTCATTGGAAGGATTGATGCTGAAGCTGAAACTCTAATACTTTGGCCACGTCATGCAAAGAGTTGACTCATTGGAAAAGACCCTGATGCTAGAAAGTATTCGGGGGAAGAAAGAAAAGGAGACAACAGAGGATGAGATGGCTGGATGGTATCACCGGCTTGATGGACATGAGTCTGGGTAAACTCAGGGAGTTGATGATGGACAGGAAGGCCTGGTGTGCTGTGATTCATGGGGTCACACAGAGTTGGACAAGACTGAGTGACTGAACTGAACTGAACTGAACTGAAGAACACCAAAAGTTTGGGTGCATTGGGAAGGACCCCAACAGCATCTGCTAGAATAACTGACACTTCCATAATACTTACATGCTCTGGGCATTGTATGTATATATTTATGTACGTGTGCTATTGGTAAATAACCCGCCCACCAATGCAAGTAGACATTAAGAGATGCGGGTTTATCACTGGGTTGTGAAGATCCCCTGGAGAAGGGAATGGCAACCCACTCCAGTATTCTTGCCTGGAGAATCCCATGGACAGAGGAGCCTGTTGTGCTGCACTATATGGTGTTGCAAAGAGTCGGTCACAACTGAGCAAATTAGCATGCATAAATTCTGTGTTGTTGTTCAGTTTCTAAGTAGTGTCCAACTCTTTGCGATCCCATGGACTGTAGCACACTAGGCTTCCCTGTCCTTCACTGTCTCCTGAAGTTTGCTCAAATCCCTATCCAGTGAGTCAGTGATGCCATCCAATCATCTATCTCATCCTTTGTCTTCTCCTTCTCCTCCTGCACTCCTTCTTTCCCAGCATCAGGGTATTTTCCAATGAGTCAGCTCTTAACACCTGGTAATCAAAGTACTGGAAATTCAGCTTCAGCATCAGTCCTTCCAACGAATATTTAGGGTTGATTTCCTTTAGGATGGACTGGTTGGATCTTGTAGTCCAAAGGATGCTAAAGTGTCTTCTCCAGCAATGCAATACAAAAACATCTATTCTTTGGCTCACACTCTTCTTTATGGTCCAACTCTCCAATCCATACATGACCACTGGAAAAATCAGAGCTTTGACTATGCAGAACTTTGCCACCAAAGTGATGCCTTTGCTTTTTAATATGTGTCTAGGTTTGTCATAGCTTTCTTTGCATCCTTGCAAGGAGCAAGCGTCTTTTAATTTCATGGCTGCAGTCACCACCACTGTAATTTGCAGTCCAAGGAAATGAAATCTGATACTGTTTCCATTTTTCCCCATATTTTTGTCATAAAGTGTTGGGACCAGATGTCATGATCTTAGCTTTTAGAATGTTGAGTTTCAAGCCAAATTTTTCACTTTCCCCTTTCACATAAGACATAAGGGACACAGGTTTGATCCCTGGTTCAGGAAGATCCCCTGGTAGGGGGCAAAGCAGTCTTCTCCAATACTCTTGCCTAGAGAATCCTATGAACAGAGGAGTCTGGTGGGTGACAGTCCATAGGGTAATACAGAGTTGGACACAACTGAAGCCACTTAGCACATGTGCACTATCTTTGTCATCAATTTTCTTACAAGGAGCAAGTGTCTTTTAATTTCATGGCTGCAATCAATGTCTGCAGTAATTTTGGAGCCCAAGAAAATAAAATCTGTCACTGTTTCCACTTTCCCCCTCTTCTAGTTGCCATGAAGAGATGGGACCAGATGCCATGACCTTAGTTTTTTGAATACTATGTTTTAAGCCAGCTTTTCACTCTCCTGTTTTACCCTCATCAAGACACTCTTTAGTTTCTCTTCACTTTCTGCCATTAGAGTGGCATCATTTTCATATCTGATGTTGTTCATATTTCTCCTGGAAAACTTGATTTCAACTTGTGATTCATCTAGCCCCAAATTTTGCATGGTGTACTCTGCATAGAAGTTAAATCAACAGGGTGACAATATATTCCTTTCCCAATTTTGAACCAGTTATTCCATGGGACTCCCTGTAGCTCAGATAGGAAAGAATTTGCCTTCAATTCAGGAGACCAGGATTCAATCATCCCTGGGTTTCAAATATCCCGTGAAGAAAGGAATGTTAACCCACTCCAGTATTCTTGCCTGGTAAATTCCATGGACGAATGAGCCTACAGTCTATGGGGTCACAAAGAGTCAGACACGACTGAGCAACTAACACATACACAGTTTTGTTCCATGTAAGGTTCTGACTATTGCTTCTTGATCTGAATATAGGTTTCTCAGGAGGCAGGTAGGGTGACCTGGAATTCCAATACCATTAAAAATTTTCTATAGTTTGTTGTGATCCATATGGTCAAAGGCTTTAGTGTAGTCAGTGAAGCAGAAGTAGATGTTTTTCTGGAATTCCCTTGCTTTCTCTATGATCCAAAATATTTTGGGAATTTTATCTCTGGTTCCTCTGCCTTTTCTAAGATATACTCAGCTTGTACATCTGGACATTCTTGATTCACATACTGTTAAAGCCTAGATTGAAGGATTTTCAGCATAAACGTACTACCATGCAAAATGAGGGCAATTTTCAGGTAGTTTGACCATTCTTTGGCATTGCCTTTCTTTGGGATTGGAATGAATACTGATACTTTATAGTCCTGCGGCCACTACTGAGTTTTCCAAGTTTGCTGACATATTGAGGGCAGCACTTTAACCACATCCTCTTTCAGAATTTTAAATAGTTCAACTGTAATTCCATCTCTAAACTAGTTTTGTTTGTAATAATGCTTCCTAAGGCCCAGTTAATTTCACATTCCAGGATGTCTGGCATAGGTGAGTGACTACATCTTCATGATTATCCAGGTCATTTTGACCTTTTTTGTGTAGTTATTGTGTATTCTTGCACATCTTCTTAATCTCTTTCACCTCTGTAAGGTTCTTAGTGTTTCTTTCCCGTATTGCACCCATCCTTACATGAAATGTTCCCTTGATATCTCCAATTTTCTTGAAAAGACCTCTAGTCTTTCCCATTCTATTGCTTTCCTCTATTTCTCTGGATTATTCATTGAAGAAGTTCTTATCTCTCCCTGCCATTCTCTGGAACTCTGCATTCATTTGGGTATATCTTTCTCTTTCTCCCATGATTTTCTCTTTTCTTCTTTCTTCAGTTACTTGCAAAACCTCCTCAGACAGCCACTTTGCCTTCTTCTTTTAACTTGGGATTGTTTTGGTCACTGCCTCCTGTACAGTGTGTTGAGCTGCCATCCACAGTTCTTCAGGCACTCTACCAGATCTAATTCCTTGAATCTATTTGTCACCTCCAGTGTATAAGTATAAAGGATTTTATTTACATTATATTTCAATGGCCTAGTGGTTTTCCTACTTTTTTTTAAAGTCTGAATTTTACAATAAGGAACTCATGATTTGAACCACAGACAGTTCCAGGTCTTATTTTTGCTAACTGTATAGAGCTCCTCCATCTTCAAATCAATCTGATTTTAGTATTGACCATTTGGTGATGTTCATGTGTAGACTTGTCTCTTGTGTTGTTGGAAAAGGATGTTTGCAATGACCAATGTGTTCTCTTGAAAAACTGTTAGTTAGTCTTTGCCCTGCTTGATTTTGTACTCTGAGGCCAGATTTAGCTGTTACTAAAGGTAACTCTTGACTTTCTACTTTTGCATTCCAGTCCCCTTTGATGAAAAGGACATCTTTTTTGGGTGTTAGTTCTAGAAGGTCTTTTATGTCTTCATAGAACGGTCAACTTCAGCTACTTCAACATTAGTGGCTGGGCCTCGACTAGGATTACTGTAATTACTAGGATTACTGTGATTTTGAATGGTTTGCCTTTGAAACAAACCAAGATCATTAAGGCATTTATGAGATTGCACCAAAGTACTGCACTTTGGACTCTTTTGTCGACTGTGAGGACTACTCCATTTCTTCCAAGGGATTCTTGCCTGCAGTAGTAGATATAATGGTCATCTGAATTAAATTTGCTCATTCCCATCCATTTTCATTCACTGATTTCTAAAATGTCAATGTTCACTTTTGCCATCTTCTGCTTGATCACTTCCGATTTACCTTGATTCATGGACCTAACATTCCTATGCAGTATTGTTCTTTACAGCATTAGACTTTACTTTTACTAAGGGACACATCCACAACTGAGCATTATTTCCACTTTGGCTCAGCTGCTACATTCTTTCTGGAGCTATTAGCAATTGCTCTCTGTTTTTCCCCAGTAGCATACCAGACACCTTCCAATTTGGGGGACTCATCTTCTGGTTTCATATTTGTTGCCTTTTCATACAGTTCACAGAGTTCTTGTGGCAAGAACATGGGAGTGGTTTACCATTCCCTCCTCCAGTAGACCATGTTTTGTCAGAACTCTGCAAAGCATGTCTCATAGCTTTATTGAGTTACACAAGTCCTTTCATTATGACAAGGCTGTGATCCATGAGTATGTATGAATATCACTTACTATACCCTTGCTATTGAGCTAAGAGCAGGGGATAAACAGGAAATGAAATATACTGTCAGTCCTCAAGGAGTTTACTGTGGTTGAGTCAGACTTGCATAGTCTAGCCCATGTTTATTTTTGAATTGAGTATGGTCAAAGCAGATAATTCTGGAAGAAATGCTAACAAGTCCTTAGATATATGAGTCATCCTACAATGGGTAATTTATCTAAGTGAAAATCCAAATTGTTAATATTTGTATGCAAAGATGCTCAACTTTACCAATAACCAGAGAAATGCAAATTAAAATAGTTCACACCTATCATTCCAGCAATTAAAAAATGACAATGACAAAGATGCCATTTGTGAATATTTAGTATTTACTAAGCACCAGATGTTTTATGCTTGCTCATGAATTAATGCATTAGATCGTGAAAAAGCTCTGTTCTAGAGGTTGCTGTAATCTCTTTTCTATAGATAAGAAAACTGAGGGCCAGATAAGTCATGAATAAGTGGTGAAGCTGGAATTCAAACCTCTTTGGAATGCAACCTTGAACATTTAATATCTTCACTATTTGCCTGACAGCCATAACAGAAACAACAGTAAAATGTTTACTTCTTAATCAGCTATTCTTTAGACATCATTCTAATCATTTTGTATTTATTAAACCATGTAATCATTACAATAGCTCTATGAATTAGATATTGGGGGTGAAGGATGTTGCCTGTCATTCTAGTAAACAATGAATGTTGCCAGCCATCAAGCCATCAGCCACTGGAGCTGCACACCTGGAAAGCATGTCTGGCCCTAGATAGTTAAGATTCCTATCTAAGGAATAATATCAATGAGCCCAGACTCTTTCATCTTCCCACACACAGAAAGGTACTAATCATTCATTTGAAATATCTCTTTTGTGACTACCAATATACTTTTGATGTTCAACTATATATATATATATATATATATTTTTTTTTTTTTCTTCTTCTTCTTCTTCCAGCAAAAACTCCCATATACTCTGGCTCTTCCCTTACCTCTTTGGAACAGTTCCTTAGATATCTGAGAGGCTACATCCCAAGCTATAGTCCTCAGTAAGGTCTCTGAGTAAAACATAATTAGCAACTTTCAAGTTGTGCATTTTTCCTCAGTTGATAGTATTATACTATTCCCATTTTAAGATGAGGAAATTGGGACTTTCCTGAAGGTCCACGGGTTAAGAATCCTTCTTGCAATGCAGAAGACACAGGTTCAACCCTTGATTGGGGAACTAAGATTCCACATGCCACAGAGCAACTAAGCCCACGTACCACAACTAGAGAGTCCCAATGCCACAACAAAAGATCCTGCACAATGCAACAAAGATCCTGTGTGCTGAAACTGAGACCTCACCAGGCCAATAAATAAGTAAACAGATGTTTTAAAAAAAGAGGAAACTGAGGAACTGAGAAATTAAATTACTTCCCAATGTTTCATTACTAATAAGGAAACTAAGCTTGACCTAGTCACAAAGGTCTCTTTTCATTCCTAATTTCTTGAA
This sequence comes from Redunca redunca, assembly GCA_006410935.1. NCBI lineage: Eukaryota > Metazoa > Chordata > Mammalia > Artiodactyla > Bovidae > Redunca > Redunca redunca. The sequence goes on from SJYQ01003656.1 coordinate 158,874, forward strand.
GGCAAGACTCCAGTTTCCTTGACCCTTCCTGAATTCCAAAGGCCATATTTGAAGAGCTGATAACATGGAAGATTTCCTAAAGGAAATCAACCCTGATATTCAGTGGGAAGAACTGATGCTGAAGCTCCAATACTTTGGCCACCTGATGCAAAGAGCCAACTCATTGGAAAAGACTCTGATGCTGGGAAAGATTGAAGGGAGGAGGAGAAGGGGATGACAGAGGATGAGATGGTTGGATGGCATCATCAACTCAATGGACTTGAGCTTGAGGTGATGGTGATGGACAGAGAAACCTGGAGTGCTTCAGTTCATGGGGTCCAAAAAAGAGTTGCACATGACTTTGCAACTGAATAGCAACAAATCAAGGGAGGAGCAGCAGAGAAACTACTTGAGGCAAGATTAAAGGGACCAGAGAAGCTCATCAGAATTAGTAGAGCACTTGTGACAAAGGCTGAGTGCCGAAGAATTGATGCTTTTGAATTGTGGTGTTGGAGAAGACTCTTGAGAGTCTTACCAGATCAAATCCTCCTAGGTTGGGACACATGTTTTGCAAGGCAGGACACTGCTATGCTCTCTTTGCCTGGCAAAGCAATAAAGCTGTTCTTTTCTACTTCACTCAAAACTTGGTGTCCAACATTAGATTTGACACTGGTGCACAGAGAAGCTGAGTTTTTAGTGCAATAAATATCGGAACCAAGACTGATCTCCAAGGCATATGCTTTTAACCAGTCTATATTGCCAATACCAATGTCAGTGTAGATGAAGGAAAGGTGCTGCTTTGTAGATACTATAGGAGGACGTGTACTGCATATAATCACTATGGGAAATATTCAGGTAATATTTAATAAACTTCAAGGTGTGCATACATTATGACACAGAAATCTCAAATCAGTATACATTGATTAGTTTTCACACATTTGCACAAATACTTTCAAATGGCAAGTAAGAACTGGACATGAGTTTGGGGCTTTCCAGGTGTTGCTAATGGTAAAGAACCTGCCTACTAATGCAGGAGACATAAAAGACATGGGTTGGATACCTTGGTCAGAAAGATACCCTGGAGGAGGGTATGGCAACTCAGTCCATATTCTTGACTGGAGAATCCCAGGGACATAAGAGCCTGGCAAGCTACAGTCTGTAAGGTTGCAAAGAGTTGGACATGACTTAGCACACCCACATACACAACGGGTCAAGCATTTCTCACATTACTCTGCATGGTTTTCTTTAATTTGAAATATTTTGTCTAAAAAATAATGTAGCCACTTGGAGTGGTATAAGTAAAAGTAGTACTAATATTAGTAATAACACAAACGGGAAGTAAATACACACAACAGTGCCAAATAGGCACTTGAGAACCACTGATTTCTGGTAAGGGTAGAGATATTGGGTAAAGAAAAAAATCAGAAAAGCAAGTGAGAAGAGAATGGCAGAAATATAAAAGGAGGAGAAAGAAAGACCATGGAAATTGTGGAAGGAAAAAACCTTCATGTAAGAAGAAAATGATCCATAATATCAAATGCTGCTGCTGCTGCTGCTGCTAAGTTGCTTCAGTCGTGTCTGACTCTGTGAGACCCCAGAGATGGCAGCCCACCAGGCTCCCCTGTCCCTGGGATTCTCCAGGCAAGAACACTGGTGTGGGTTGCCATTTCCTTCTCCAATGCATGAAACTGAAAAGTGAAGGTGAAGTCGCTCAGTCGTGTCCGACTCTTCAGGATCCCATGGATTGCAGCCTACCAGGCTCCTCCATCCATAGGATTTTCCAGGCAAGAGTACTGGAGTGGGGTGCCATTGTCTTCTCTGAATATCAAATACAGGAAGTCCAATAAAATTAAATATTTAAAATGTCATTGACTTTATAAAGAAATCTATTAGCTAATTTTGGTGAAACGTGGCAGTGGAAGCACTATTGCAATAAGTTAAGACGTCAAAAGGAAGTAAAGAATTTCAGATAGGTTGTGTGAGGTATCTGCTGCATAATAAGAAATAAGTTTGGTCTGTCTTTGGTTGCTGGCACTTTCCTGGGAATTTCCTTATTGACAGAAGTGCCTTTTGGTTTTCAGGGTCCTTTTGATACAGCGTGCCTTTGATCACACCTGAGTTTATGCTAATGAGGTGACAAAGGGTGGGAACCTTACAAAGCCTGAGTCTCAGGTTGGCCATCAGAAACACCAAATATGTATTTAGCAGTGGGAAATTCTCGGCCCTACTTGAACCTCAAGGTATGGAAGGGGAGCTGGAGAGTGGGTAATAAAAAGTCTTCAACAACACTGGAGAGCTGGCTGTCCCACATACCCTGACTTCACAGGGACAGAAGCTCTCGTACACAATAATTATGTCAGATCTTGCCCTATGTATCTCTTCACCTGGCAGTTCATTTGTAGTTTCTATAATAAACCAGTAAAAATTAATAAAAAAATTAATAAAGCACAAGTAAAGTGCTGTCTGATGATCTGAGAGCCATAAGAATGGGCTCATAGAAATGGCTATTTATAGTCAATCAGTCAGAAGTATGAGTGATTCAAGAGTGGTAACTGACATTTAAAGCTGAGACAGTCATGAGACTGAGCTCTTAATCTGTAGGGTCTACACTAATTCCAGGTAGTTAGTGTCAAAATTGGGCTTCCCTGGTGGCTCAGAGGTTAAAGCGCCTGCCACCAATGCGGGAGACCCGGGTTCGATCCCTGGGTCAGGAAGATCCCCTGGAGAAGGAAATGGCAACCCACTCCAGTATTCTTGCCTGGAGAATCCCATGGACTGAGGAGCCTGGTGGGCTGCAGTCCACTGGGTCACAGAGTCAGACACGACTGAGTGACTTTGTTTACTTAGTGTCAAATTGAATTGAATTGTTGGACATCCATCTCATATCAGAGAATTAGTTGTTGTCAAATGATATATCATGGGAGCCCAGCTAAAAAGTCTGAGATAGAGTGAAGAGGGACCAGTGAGTAGCTGAAGGAACAAGGGAAGTTGCTTGGTTTTGCTTTTATTTTCTCTTTAGTAAGGTTTGGAAATACAGTTGATCCTTGAATAGCATGCAGGTTGTAGTACCAACCTTCCATGAAATGAAAAACCCACATGTAACTTTTCTGTCAGCCATGGTTCTGCATCCACAGATTCAACAATGGGATCATATAGTACTGTACTATATATTTAGTGAAAATGATCCATGTATAATGTACCTGCCCAGTTTAAACTTCTCTTGCTCAATGATCAACTGTATTTTACAGGTTAAGGGAGTACTTGGGAAGGAAGGAGCTTATTAGCAGATATTGAAGAAAGAAGCTAGATTCAGTCATGAAGTGGTAGGGAAAAGGAAGTCATAAAAAAAAAAACAAAAAGACTAGATTGGGAAGATTTAACCCTGGACTCTGAATGGGAATAAGGAGGAACGTTATTGCTGTTGTTTTTCTAAGAAAAGACAATAAAATCATCTGAATACATCTCTGATGGCTTAAATTCTTTATGAAAAAATAAGAATTTTGAAATCTTCCATTAAGAATAGGAAGTCCACACCTAGTTAAGAGAAATGAGGTTTATAGAGACACTTAGGAAATAAGAGACAGATGATGAGTAAAGAAAATAATTGAGTGAAGTCTCTTTTCTTCACATCTTTCTCTTGCAATCACAACAGAAAATAAAGATGTCTGAAAGAAAAGAAAATTGAAAATTTTACAATTGATTCTCTAAAGACAGAGCTCACATGTTTATAAACACTTACAGAGAGTCTAAAGGGAAATTTCGTACTTGATATGGGTGACATTATTCTGCTGACAATATTTTGCTGACATTAGCTAATAGAGTTTTTTCACCTCAACAGAGATTTTAGTTGTCTGTTTCTACCAAAGCACGATTTCCACTGAATTGCAGTATTCTTTAATTTGAACCTTTGAATTTCACTATGTTGAACTGATTTTTATTACAATTGATTTTTATATATAGAATAATGTATAGGTTAAAGTTGATGTTACAAAAATGTATCCGAGAATACAGTACTTAATCTACTGCTGCTGCTAAGTCACTTCAGTCGTGTCCAACTCTGTGAGACCCCATAGACAGCAGCCCACCAGGCTCCCTCGTCCCTGGGGTTCTCCAGACTGGAGTGGGTTGCCATTGCCTTCTCCAATGCATGAAAGTGAAAAGTGAAAGTGAAGTCGCACTTAATCTACACTGTAGTAAATAAATATGTATCTTTAGAGAATAAATATCGATATGTATTTGTTAACTAGGCAGATGTATCTTTAATACATAAAAAATATATTTGTATTAGGAGATAAACTACATTGAGATTTTTTCAGTCTGTAATTGATTTTTTTCACATAACATAAATTAATCTGAAGCTTTAACTCCAGAAAATAGCCTCCTGGAATTTCAATTTAAAATCATGTACAAGCATTGTTAGGATAATTATAACTTGTACTGACTTATGCTTGGAATAAAATCTTCCACATAATAGCTCATAAAAATAAAATATGTGCCACAGTTTTATGTTTATCATACCTCCAACATAGAATTCATTTTGTTGTGTTCCATACAGAAAGAGTATAAACTATTTCACTCTTCAGTAGTTAAATAGCATTAAAAAATGTTTTTGTCCCTTTGCTTTTTAATGACTCCACTGTTTAAAAATGGCGGTTTGATTTTAACATTTATTCATATTCACTCTGAGGGAAGATGACCTTCAAATAATTGAAAGTTGAAATTAAAAACATTTTAATCTTCATCAGCTTTTAATTAGAGCACTCAAAATACTTTTTTTTCAAAGTTGAATTTTTCAGAGCAACCATTATGGAGGCCTTATTACTCAATACTTAATTTTATACTAGCTATTAAATTAGATAGGAAAACAACAGACAATACATTATTTCTACAAGTGCATATTTGTGAGATGATGCAAATGAATATCATTAACCTCTTTAGTGAATCTTTTAAGTGAATTAAAAGGTTTTTTTCATAAAAGAGAGACTGAAATAGAATTACTCAATTGTCATCTAAAAAAGTTTTAGATTAACCAATTTATAAATAATATTTAACTATATTAATTCAGAGATAAGTGATAACTAACATATTTATTGGGCTTCCCTGGTGGCTCAGTGGTAAAAAATCTGCTTGCCAAGCTGAAGACATGAATTTGATTCCTGGGTCAGAAAGATCCCCTGGAAAAGGTAATAGCTAGCCACTCCAGTATTCTTGCCTGGAAAATCCCATAGACACAGGAGAGTGGCAGGCTGCAGTCCATGAAGTCACAGAAGAGTCGGACATGACTTAGTGATGAAACAACAACTACAGCAACATATTTGTTGCATCTAAATGCCTGAGAAACGAAGCTATAATATGGTGAATGGATGTGAGTTACATATTTAGATTATCTGGGTTAGCACAATTACATATGAGTGTTGTACTGTCAATATATGCATATATGTGTGTGTACTTATACATGTATATATACATATATATTGGAGAAGGCACTGGCAACCCACTCCAGTACTCTTGCCAGGAAAATCCCATGGATGGAGGAGCCTGGTAAGCTGCAGTCTATGGGGTAGCTAAGAGTCAGACATGGCTGAGCGACTTCATTTTCACTTTTCACTTTCATGCATCAGAGAAGGAAATGGCAACCCACTCAAGTGTTCTTGCCTGGAGAATCCCAAGGACAGGGGAGCCTGGTGGGCTGCTGTCTATGGGGTCGCACAGAGTCAGACACGACTGAAGCAACTTAGCAGCATACACACACACACACACACACACACACACACACATATATATATATACACACACACACACACACATATATATATATACACACACACACACACACATATATTTTTTCCCCAAGTACTCAATCTTTCCTGTAGTAAGGGTAATCTTTCCAGATTACCCATGAGAAACTTGGAAAACTTTCTTATAAAAGCATTGAAGAGTTTAGCAAAACAGAAGTGAATTACATGGACTACACAAAGAAAAAAAATAAAACCATGAGCTAAAAATCAGAACTTTTCCAAAATATAAGAATAAAATAAAATGAATGAAAAACAAATAAAACAAAGTTAAATTAGAGTCAGAACCATATTCTCCTCTGTCCCTTTTGATTTGTGGTGTTTTCCATCTTCAAGCTACTTTTGGAATACCTTCCTTTATAGAAGTCTAGGTGTAGTCAGTATGGTCTGAAACTTTATCCCAGATGTGTTCATTACAGAGCAAGAAAGTCCTCATCACATATCAGAATCAGAAAATTCAAACTAATGCAGCATGTTACCCATAAGGTATTAGACAAAAACTCTTGAGAGTCCCTTGGACTGCAAGGAGATCCAACCAGTCCATTCTGAAGGAGATCAGCCCTGGGATTTCTTTGGAAGGAATGAGGCTAAAGCTGAAACTCCAGTACTTTGGCCACCTCATGCGAAGAGTTGACTCATTGGAAAAGACTCTGATGCTGGGAGGGATTGGGGGCAGGAGGAGAAGGGGATGACCGAGGATGAGATGGCTGGATGGCACCACTGACACGATGGACATGAGTGTGAGTGAACTCCGAGTTTTGGTGATGGACAGGGAGGCCCAGCTTGTTGCGATTCATAGGGTCACAAAGAGTCAGACACGACTGAGTGACTGAACTGAACTGAACTGACTGAGGGCAAATTAATATAATTGCAGACAATTTTGTTTGTGTAAGTGACAGTGCCAAGGAAAGGTTACAAAAGACCTGAGATCAAAGTGATCTCATAATGGACTTGTGTCTGCTTATTTCCCAGAGTAGATTCCTTCTCTTTATCTGGACAGCTCAGGAAACAAAAGGAATTCATATTTATAGAACATTGGTACTCAAGCACTCTATGTTTGGAGGTTTAGTCTCTAAGTCATGTCTGACTCTTGTGACCTCGTGGACAATAGCTTGCCAGGCTCCTTAGTCCTTGGGATTCTCCAGGCAAGGATACTGGAGTGGGTTGCCATTTCCTTCTACAGGGGATCTTACTGACCCAGGAATCAAACCAGTTTCTCCTGAAACTGCAGGCAGATTCTTTACTGACTGAGCTACAGGGGAGTAGGGAGCTACTCTATGTTTGCTTCAATTGATAATAGAATTATTATCAATTCTATTCTTCATAACAATTGTGAGTGGTAGGTACCATTCTCTATAGTAAAAGTCACGAGATTCAAAAATGGTAAGTGACTTGCTTTAAGTGATAGAGCTTAAATTGAAATCAAAGTTTTCTGATTTGAATTGGAATGTGTTCATTATAATCATGTTTCCCTCTGTACTTTTTAAATAAAAATACTCTGGAAATTTAATAAATAGGAAATCCTTGAACTCTACCGTAGACCTGCTGAATCAGGATCTGCAGGAGAATTTTTAGAAATTCTTATGTATAAAAAGGTATCAGGAACTTGTGCAGATGCTATAGATTCTCCTTTCTGTCCCAAATGCCATAATTGTAAAAAGAACATTTAAAATTTTAAATCAATCCATAATCATACTAGAGAAGAAAAACAAACAAAAAAGCTATAATGAATTAAGACTGTGAAAGTCCTTGAAAAATAAAACATGAAATGGGTGAGATAGAAGAATAAGCTGAATATTAATTAGATATGTGAAAATATTCATAAACTTAAAACTACTATAATTCACCCTAGACTAAAATTTAAATAAATTCTAGGTAATAACTGAGAAAATGTTCACAGAGATGAATGCTGTGCCATCAGATACTATGACAATCTTAAGTTAGTCATCAAAGAAAAGCTGGTCTTGTAAAGGAGAACACATGTTACTTACATTCTGATGATTGTGAGGGCCAGGAAACAAGAAGGTCAAACATACAGGAGAAAGACTTTAAAATTTAAACTTTAAAAGGAGCTTCTATGGTAAATAAATTAAACTTTCTGAGATATTCAGTGGTGTTTCCTGACCTGCTGCTGCTGCTGCTAAGTCGCTTCAGTCATGTCCGACTCTGTGAGACCCCATAGACAGCAGCCCACCAGGCTCCCCCATCCCTGGGATTCTCCAGGCAAGAACACTGGAGTAGGTTGCCATGTCCTTCTCCAATTCATGAAAGTGAAAAGTGAAAGTGAAGTCGCTCAGTCGTGTCTGACTCTTAGCGACCCCATGGACTGCAGCCTACCAGGCTCCTCCATCCATGGGACTTTCCAGGCAAGAGTACCGGAGTGGGGTACCATTGACCTATTTGATACAAATTTCTTCTGAGAAGAATCATTTCATGTTAAATGCCAAGTGGTAGAATTTGACTTACAGAAAAACAATGTAGACAAAAACCCACATTGCATTTGCTAACTTGTAACTGATGTGTTTCATGGAGATCCATATTATGCACTCTGCATAGATTTTTCTCTTGTGAACATTGGTTATGCTTTTCCCCTTCACATCTGGGTAAGAAAAATAAAAATCATGACTCAAGTAGATTCAAAATCCAACACAACAGAAAGTCTTCTTTACTTGACATAAAGGATCGATTACAAGGGAGTAGTGATTTGAAATTGACTGAGAAGGCGATGGCACCCCACTCCAGTACTCTTGCTTGGAAAATCCCATGGACGGAGGAGCCTGGTGGGCTGCAGTCCATGGGGTAGTGAAGAGTCGGACACGACTGAGCGACTTCACCTTCACTTTTCAGTTTCATGCATTGGAGAAGGAAATGGCAACCCACTCCAGTGTTCTTGCCTGGAGAATCCCAGGGACGGGGGAGCCTGGTGGGCTGCCATCTCTGGGGTCTCACAGAGTCAGACACGACTGAAGCGACTTAGAAGCAGCAGCAGCAGCATATAATTATGTCAGAAATGAGAGGGAGCCTGTAGATAAGCAGCAAGACTGTTGGTGGGGGTGCCACAACATGGGCAACTAGATATTTACACTTTATCCTTAGACTAATCCACTTGTCACCTACACATCACCCTTCTCTTTGCAGAATACTGTGATAAATTGGGTAGAGAGAAAGGAAGTTGTTCTAAGTAGATGGAAAAGAATGGGCAACCGTCATCTATACCCATACTAGGCAAATGTTCTCTGTTAGCAACTGACACCCTTTGCCAGTCTCACTGAAAGTAGGCTAGTATATATGCCATATTAAAATTTCCTTCAAGGAAGATTTATTATAGCCGAATAGGAATTATAAAATAAAAATTCAAGAGCACAGCCAAGAATTAGCTAAGTGGATATAAAACAATAATGTGATAGAAAAGAAAAAAGCAGATATCCTTTGGCAAATTTTGACCCTAGAAAGAATTAAAACCAAGGGAGCAGTCAGCTCCCAGGAGGTTGGACAAGAGAGCAGCACAGGCCTGAGAGCAAACTGGGGCTATTTGAACTAACTATATGGTGGCCTCATACCCTGAACTATGGTCTTGAGGTGGAACATGGCCCTGGTGGGCAGGTGGACCTCACTCCTATGACAAGAACATGACTTGAGGAAATGTTAGTGGAGACTGGAATACCTAAAGGATGGAATTACAAAATGCACTGTAAATTTTATCCATCTCTATGTTCTGTTTCAAAATACCCAAAGAGCCTTTTAACTTGTTTGCCAGTTTTCAACTGCCTCATCCAATTCCATTTTCCATGGAGCAGCCAGGCTGATTTTTCTTTCTTTTCTTCTCTTTCTCTCTCCTTTTTTTACTCTCTTATTTTTCTCTTATATTTTCACGTATTTTCCTTTCTTTCTTTGTTCAATGTATCAGAAATCTCATCACTTCCCTGCTGTAAACCTCTCTGTAACTTCATATGGACTTAAAAACAATATCCCAAATCTTTGGCAAGCCCTTGAAAGCTTTGATTTTATCTCCTTGCTCACTGCTCATTGCACTCCAGCCACACTGGTATTTTTCCTGTGAAAGTGTCAAACTATTGCACACTTAGGGCCTTTGCATCAAAAGTTCAAGTCCTCCTACTCTTCTTGTGAATAACTTTTCACCTGTCAGATATCAAAAAAAAAAAAAAAAAGACAATTCTTCTGTGAAATATTTCCTATCCACTTGAAAATAAAGATCACCAAATAATAAGCATTCCGGGTTCTTTTCTTTAATAATACTCATTAGAGACTGAACTTACACAATTATTTGTGATTTAATTTGTTAAAGTCCTTCTCTCTCATGAGTTTTTAATTTACACTATTTAATTTACACTATCTTAAGTCTTATATTTGGCAAGAATTCAGTAAATATTTCTTTTAGTAATAGACAAATGATTGTGTATTACCAGTTTCTCAAAAGTTCATACATTGAATGCTAAGTGAAATATAAAATAAAAGACCAAACATTTTTAAAAAGTCTTCAGCTGTAAAATCATGTATGATAAAATTTATTACCAAAAAAACCACGCTCAGTTTAATATGCAAAATTGTATTTTGTTTTTATTTTAACTTTAAAAGTTAAATAAACTAAAATCAAATTTTGCTTTTGCTATGTTTAAAGTGCTAACTGAATGATTCAGTCTTAGAAAGAACTTCATCATAGATATCACATACAAGTCCCTGAAGACAGCATAAAATGTTTAAACATTCAAATTAAATTAGACATATAAAAACCATCAAAATTTAATTGCCAGTTGACAATGCTCAAGTACTTTATTTGAAATATGAAAATGAAGCTTTAAAATAATGAATACTAGTCAGGAGCCCTCATATGAGAAATAAATATGAGTTGTTTAAGATATTTAATCACAATATTTTAGAGGATATTTTAAATTAATTCTCTATAAAGATAAGTCATTCAGTGCCTTATCACCCAGCAATCCCACTGTTGGGCATACACACTGAGGAAACCAGAATTGAAAGAGACACGTGTACTCCAATGTTCATTGCAGCACTTTTTATAATAGCCAGGACATGGAAGCAACCTAGATGTCCATCAGCAAATGAATGGATAAGAAAGCTGTGGTACGTATACACAATGGAGTATTACTCAGCCATTAAAAAGAATACATTTGAATCAGTTCTAATGAGGTGGATGAAACTGGAGCAGATTATACGTTGTTTTAGAGTATTTTAAATGAGAAACTAAAAACTATCAGAAATCATCAAGTCATTAACAAAATCTCTGAAAGTGTGCATCATTTGTATTTCTTATGACAAGATTAGATTTTTTTGTTTTCCTTTTGCTCCCTGAAACTATGTTTCAAAACATCCTGCTGCTGCTGCTGCTAAGTCACTTCAGCTCTGTGCGACCCCATAGATGGCAGCCCACCAGGCTCCCCTGTCCCTGGGATTCTCCAGGCAAGAACACTGGAGTGGGTTGCCATTTCCTTCTCCAATACATGAAAGTGAAAAGTGAAAGTGAAGTCGCTCAGTCGTATCCGACTCTTAGCGACAAAATGGACTGCAGCCTACCAGGCACCTTCCTCCATGGGATTTTCCAGGCAAGAGTACTGGAGTGGGTTGCCATTGCCTTCTCCATCAAAACAGCCTAGGGCCTTCCAATTCCTTATACAATTGTAACAGAATTTTAATGTAGTTTTCCCTGATATTAAAGATAAATCTAGTTATCAAAGTGGCAAAATCTTTTTGTTACCACTTGATCTGCAGTCAGTCTAGAAGATCAGATTTTTCTCAGAATTAGCTTGAATTACCTGTGTAAGTAAAAAACATGAAGCTCTTTGGTGCATGAGAAAAGAATACATATCTTCTGCTACTCTGTGTAAACATGATACTTGCAAAAGCGTAAAAAAGCTACAAAGTACATGGGTGTGCTAAGTAGCTTCAGTCATTTCCAACTCTCTGAGAAACTATGAACTGTAGCCCGCCAGGCTCCTCTGTCCATGGAATTCTCCAGTCAAGAATACTGGAGTGGGTTACCATTCCCTTCTCCAGGTAATCTTCCTGACCGAGGGATAAAATCCATGTCTCCTGCATTGCAGGCAGATTCTTTACTGTCTGAGCCATCAGAGAAGTCTCAAATGTATATAGATAAGATCTATACAAACACTTTGGGGAGGGGTCTGTGTTAACCTTGAGAATACAAAAGTATCATGAATCTAAAAATTTTGAGAACTGCTCTGAATCATTTTTCTTTTTATATTTATTTGTTTTATGACATTTGAAATAAAATATCTATGACTTAGATGATTTTCTTATATCAAATTTGAAAATGTTAAACTTTATGCACAGGTATAAAGAGGACAACAGAAAATGCATCCCGTGCCTCTAGCAAGACTTTAGCTAGCATCAAGTGGAGCTTGGGGTGGCCCAGCCAATTACACAATAAATTGTTTCAGCTATAACTAAACACAAACACTGGCAGACTACAATCCATGGGGTTGCAAAGAGCAACCACCATGTCATGTATATAGGCTTCTTATCTATATAGATTTACTTAGATTAAAATAAAAAGAAATACAATTAAAATTTGTTTACTTGTTTTAAAAGATATGTAATAAACTCATTATAGGTTAATATAAACAGTAGTTGTTATGAAAAACTATAGTATATCTCCAAAAAAAAAATAGTAAGAAGAGCAGTATTGTTTTACACATGATTTAACAAAAGAGAACTGGGTTCTAATATTTACTTCTGAACTCTCTTTTGGCATATTGCTTTAGCTGAAGCTTAAGAATATTCAATAGCACATTTGCAGTTGGAAAGAGGAGGAGTATTTTAATAGACTTTCCAGTTAACTGTGCATATTTTTCTTTGATGCTCTACAAAAACTCAACTAGTGGTAGAGTTTTTTGTTTGTTTTTTAAATTACCTGAAATATGGATCCTGAAATCAGACCAATGAACTTTTCATGCCCTGCTACATTCAAACCTCTTGTTTTATTTTGTGTAGCTGTCTTACCTGCACATGATTTTGTCATATTACATATTGGTCATCTGGAAAATATTGATTCACTGAGTTATATGGATCTCTCAAATGTTGATATGTTTGAGTAAACAATATTAAAAGAAAATCACATTTGTTAGTATTACCACTGTGTGTGCTCAGGGCTTAGTTGTGTCCAATTCTTTTCAACCCCATAGACTGTAGCCTACCAGGCTCCTCTGTCCATGGAATTTTCCAGGCAGGAATAATGGAGTGAATTGCCATTTCCTATTCTAAAGAAATTTCCTACTCCTGCCTTAGTAGGAAGACTTTTTAAAACTGTGCCACCTGGGAAGCCCAGTATTACCACCAGTCTCCTCAGACAACTTTAACTCATAGTGGTTGTGTGTTCTGAATGTGTGATTTTAACATAAANGATTTTCACATAAAGACTTAAATTGTATTACTGATAATTTATACTATCACTTGTTTTCCCTAAAGTTACAGATTGAGCTTCACTCTTGAGAAACTGTTTGCCAGTCACAGAAGCCTGAATGATTATAGATTGCTTCTCAATCATTCTCTCCAGCATGAACAAAAGCAGTTCAGGTCATAGCTCAAAAACAATAATCAAGTGTCTTTCCCCATAGTTGTAATTTGGTATGTGGCAGAAGTATTTTATGGATGTTTGCTATCTTGTCATACAGAATAGCAAAAAGCTTATTTTCAAATAATAAAATTAGTCATTATTACTAATGTATTAATATTTTTAAAATGTGTAACTTTTTTTCACAAAAAGAAAAATATTTTCTGTTCTGGAAGCAGTGAGGAACACATCTGGGGACTCCATTGATTAGTGCTAAGATTCTAACAATTTTTCCTACTATTTCATTTGCACTATGAGTGTCAGTTCAGTTCGGTCACTCAGTCATGTCCAACTCTTTGCAACTCCATGAACTGCAACACACCAGGCCTCCCTGTCCATCACCAACTCCTGGAGTCCACCCAAACCCATGTCCATTGAGTCGATGATGCCATCCAACCATCTCATCCTCTGTTATCCCCTTCTCCTCCTGCCCACAGTCTTTCCCAGCATCAGGATCTTTTCAAATGAGTCGGCTTTTTGCATCAGGTGGCCAAATTATTGAAATTTCAGCTTCAACATCAGTCCTTCCAAACAACACCCAGGGCTGATCTCCATTAGGATGGATTGGTTGGATCTCTTGCAGTCCAAGGGACTTTCAAGAGTCTTCTCCAACAACAGTTCAAAAGCATCAATTTTTCGGTGCTCAGCTTTCTTTATAGTCCAACACTCACATCCATACATGACTACTGGAAAACCCATAGTCTTGACTAAATAGACAGTTGTTGACAAAGTAATGTCTCTGATTTTCAATATGCTGTCTAGGTTGGTCATAACTTTCCTTCCAAGGAGTAAGTGTCTTTTAATATCATGGCTGCAGTCACCGTCTGCAGTGATTTTGGAGCCCAGAAAAATAGTCACCCACTGTTTCCCCATCTATTTGCCATGAAGTGATGGGACCAAATACCATGATCTTAGTTTTCTGAATGTTGAGCTTTAAGCGAACTTTTTCACTCTCTTCTTTCACTTTCATCAAGAGGCTCTTTAGTTCTTCACTTTTTCCCATAAGGGTGGTGTCATCTGCCTATCTGAGGTTATTGATATTTCTCCCGGCAAACTTGATTCCAGCTTGTGCTTCCTCCAGCCCAGCGTTTCTCATGGTATACTCTGCATATAACTTAAATAAGCAGGGTGACAATATACAGCCTTGACGTACTCCTTTTCCTATTTGAAACCAGTCTGTTGTTCCATGTCCAGTTCTAACTGTTGCTTCCTGACCTGCATATAGGTCTCAAGAGGCAGGTCAAGTGATCTGGGATTCCCATCTCTTTCAGAATTTTCCACAGTTTATTGTGATCCACACAGTCAAAGGCTTTGGCATAGTCAATAAAGCAGAAATAGATGTTTTCTGAAACTCTCTTGCTTTTTTGATGATCCAGTGGATGTTGGCAATTGGATCTCTGGTTCCTCTGCCTTTCTAAAAGCAGCTTGAACATCTGGAAGTTCACAGTTAACGTACTCCTGAAAACTAGCTTGGAGAATTTTAAGCATTACTTTACTAGTGTGCGAGATGAGTGCCATTGTGCGGTAGTTTGAGCATTCTTTGGCATTGCCTTTCTTTGGGAGCACTATGAGTGTGAATATCACTAATATGAAAAAGGCAAATATGATCATAGAAATATTATGACAGTAGTTTTGACCTGGTAATTCCACTGAAAATGTCTAGGAATCAAGGTACTCACAGAAACTATTTTTTGAGAGCCAATGGAATAAATAATTTAAAACATGGTTAATTAAAAGAAAACAAAGGAGCTAAAAGGGTATACAGCTATCTGAGTCTGGGAAAATTTGAGTATCAAAGTTAATTTCAGTAAGAGATCACGGCCAATTGAATAAGTATTTGTGAAGTCACACCAGTTAAATATGTAATTTAACAAGTGACAGAGAGAAAGTTCTGCTTTACTATAGAAAGCCAAATAATAAGTAGGAGGAATAATGAAATTAGAAAATTATGTTAACCAGCACAAAAATAATTATGATACTCAGAATCCAAGAAGGCCTCCAGTTATTCCACTTCCTAATGATCACACCATATGTATTCCATTTTCACCTGAACAGCACTGCCTGGGTAATAAACAAGATATAGTAAAAACTAAAGACTGGTATAGTTAAAGTTATGTTTTTTTCAGTAGTCATGTATAGATGTGAGAGTTGGACCATAAACAAGGCTCAGCATGGAAGACGATGCTTTTGAACTGTGGTGTTGGAGAAGACTCTTGAGAGTCCCTTGGGACTCCAAGGAGATCAAATGAGTCGGTCCTAAAGGAAATCAGTCCTGGATATTCATTGGAAGGTCTGATGCTGAAGCTGAAACTCCAGTAATTTGGCTACCTGATGTGAAGAGCTGACTCATTAGAAAAGACCCTGATGGTGGAAAAGATTGAAGGCAGAGAGTGAAGGGGACGACAGAGGATGAGATGGATGGATGGCATCACTGACTCAATGGACATGAGTTTGAGTAAGCTCTGGGAGTTGGTGATGGACAGGTATGCCTGGGGTGTTGCAGTCCATGGGGTGGCAAAGAGTCAGATATGACTGAGCAACCGAACTGAACTGATGGTATATGTCTTCTGAGGCTAACACATAAACAAACTGAAGCTTCTATTTTATTCTCTTGGGTCATTCACTCCACGGTTAAGCACTTACTTTGTTAGAAGGGCACATAAGCAGCCTGATGGAGAGTCTCAGATGGGAAGGAGAGGAGATCGTCTGCCAGCCAGTGAAGGACTGAGGTCTCCTGTCAATAGTTATGTGAGTCAGAAACTTGAAAGCAAATTCTTCAACTCCGGCCAAGTGTTCAACTTAACTCTATCTCCAGCCAACATCTTCATTGCCACTTATGAGAAATACTGGAATAGAACCATCTAGTAAAGCAGCTTCTGAATTCCTGACCCAAGAAACTGTGAAATAATAATGTTCACTCTTTTAAGATGATACATTTCAGAGTAATTTTTTCACACAGCAATAGATAACAGTAACCACTTCAAGTAAGCTTATCAATGGATCCTAAAACTAAAGATAAAAACATGCAGCATAATAACATGTGCATAGTTATAAACTATCATCCCACTAATTGTATATTGATTACAAGGAGAAAATGGAGAC
>SJYQ01003656.1:175375-199599 GCA_006410935.1 Redunca redunca
AGATAAATACACAGTTATCTAATATATAACTTAGAATTTTCAAAAGTAAATAAAAATAAAAAAAATCCAAGCAGGTATATTTCAGAAGAAAATCAAGCCATGAATATTCACCAAATTTGGAGGCCAAATTTCCAGTTTCTGATATTAGTTGATGTTGTTGTTAACTTACTAACTAGCTGACTACAGGCATGCTACTCGATTTGTCTATGGTCTAGATGGGGATAGTTATAATAATTGTATTATTGTCTTGCTGTGAGAAGTAAATGAATTAATATATATATAAAATACTTGGGGCATTGTTTAGTACATAATGAGTGATATATTACCTATCAGATTGACTTTTTGTTTTGTTTTGTTCTTTAAATAGAAAATTTTGATCAAATAGAGACAAATGAGAGTAGATATTGCTCATGAGCTTATAATGAAGGCTTTGGAATGCCTGGCAAAGAATACTTCATGTGCTAACTTTGCCTGACATCTACTTTCAGCATCCATAGAAACGATTCCAACCAGGCTTGAGTCAGTTCAGTTCAGTCACTCAGTCATGTCCGACTCTTTGCAACCCCATGGACTGCAGCACGCCAGGCCTCCCTGTCCATCACCAACTCCCGAAGCTTACTCAAACTCATGTCCACTGAGTTGGTGATGCCATCCAACTCTGTTGTCCCTTTCTCCTCCCACCTTCAATCTTTCCCAGAATCAGAGTCTTTTCAAATGAGTCAGTTCTTTGCATCAGGTGGCCAAAGCATTGGAGTTTCAGCTTCAGTATCAATCCTTCCAATGGATATTCAGGACTTATTTCCTTTAGGATGGACTGGCTGGATCTCCTTGCAGTCCAAGAGACTCTCAAGAGTCTTTTCCAACACCACAGTTCAAAAGCATCCATTCTTAGGCATTCAGCTTTCTTTACAGTCCAAATCTCAACATCCATACATGACTACTGGAAAAACCATAGCTTTGACTAGATGGACATTTGTTGGCAAAGTATAATGTCTCTGCTTTTTAATATGTTGTCTAGGTTGGTCATAACTTTTCTTCCAAGGGGTAAACATTTAATTTCATGGCTGCCATCAACATCTGCAGTGATTTTGGAGCCCCCCAAAATAAAGTCAGCCCCTCTTTCCACTGTTTCCCCATCTATTTCCCATG
Organism: Redunca redunca; assembly: GCA_006410935.1. Classification (NCBI taxonomy): domain Eukaryota; kingdom Metazoa; phylum Chordata; class Mammalia; order Artiodactyla; family Bovidae; genus Redunca; species Redunca redunca. The sequence continues at coordinate 176,525 of SJYQ01003656.1, forward strand.
AAGTGATGGGATCAGATGCCATGATCTTTGTTTTCTGAATGTTGAGCTTTAAGCCAACTTTTTCACTCTGCTCTTTGACTTTCATCAAGAGGCTCTTTATTTCTTCTTCACTTTTTGCCATAAGGGTGGTTTCGTCTGCATATCTGAGGTTATTGATATTTCTCCTGGCAATCTTCATTCCAGGTTGTGCTTGCCCCAGCCCAGTGTTTCTCATGATGTACTCTGCATATAAGTTAAATAAACAGGGTGACAATATACAGGCTTGATGTATTCCTTTCCCTACTTGGAACCAGTCTGTTGCTCCGTGTCCAGTTCTAACTGTTGCTTCCTGACTTGCTTACAGATTTCCCCAACTCAGTTCTTGCCTAGGCTCAGACATCTTCCTTAATGCCTGATCTTTAAGAGAGCAAGGATACACTTATAATGACTTTGCTGTCCAAGTACAGATTCTACATCTGTAATACATGTGATACATGTTTTGTTTTAAATACAATACCAAAGAACTAATATTTAAAATATTGTGGGATGTTTCAAGTAATTTCAAATATTTTGAAAATTATTATAATTAACTTATGTCTTATAACTGCAATTGATGGGTACATGTAGAAAACTGTTAACCAAGATTTAACATCTAGAAATAGTCATAGAGTAATGGTTCCTTACGGGGCACAGTTCTGCCCCAGGGGATATTTCGCAATGGCTGGAGACATCTTTGATCCTAACAAGCTGGGATGTTTTATTGGAATCTAGTAGGTAAAGATCAAGGATGCCACTAAACATACCACAGTGCACAGGCTAACTCCCCACAACAAAGGATTATCCAGACTCAAAATTGCTGAGGCTGAGATACCCTGAAGTAGAATCAACAGGTATAACATAATGTTTCTGTAATTCATACTCAACAGTCTAAAAACACTATATTATCAAGATCTCCAGTATTTGATTTTGTTTCTGGAGACACTTTTAGTTTTCTGAGTAGTTCTTAATTGTGTGGGGTTTGTTTATATGGTTATTTTTCATACATTTTCCTTTTCCTTTTGATTTTCTTTATAGTTGAGTCTCTGACAAATTTTTTCAATTCCATATGTTTCAGAATAGAGCTTTGTAAACCAGTAATCCTCTGTCTGCTCATAATAAGCAAAAGTTATTATCTTCCTGAACATCAATTTCCTCTTTTCTCAAATGGGGGAAATCTGATAGGATTAGTGGTTTCCAACTGATTCACAGAATCCTAGGTGATGTTTTTAAAGTGCATTAAGGTCAAGAAGCAGATTTAGTGAAGGGACTGTGGGCTATTCATTCCTATTTCAACAGGGGGAGCTGTTCTATATATAATTGTCTAATATTAGTTTCCATTTGGACAAACCAATATGTTTCTCTGCTAAGGAATAACAGAGTCTCAAAACCTCTGTCCTGTATTGTAAAGAATCTCTCTGAAAATTTTAAAATAGATTACAAGTTTTTCATGAAATTTTGTATGAATAAATGTTTTCCATATGCTTCACTTTCATTATTATTTTTTGGAAACTCCTTTACATTCAAAACCACATTATACCTGGTGAAGTACTGTATTTTTTTATGGGTAAATTATTTCATACATACTAAAGGGGACATTTGGGCTTCCCAGGTGCCACTAGTGGTGAAGAACTGGCCTGCCAATGTAGGAGACATAATTGATGCAGGTTCAACCGCTGGATCCAGAAGACCCCCTGGAGGAGGGTGTGTCTACCCACTCCAGTATTCTTACCTGGGAATCCCATGGATAGAGGGGCCTGGAGGGCTACAATCCATAGTGTCTCAAAGGCTTGAACTGAAGCAACTTAGTATGAACACACATAGAAGATATTTACTAAGTTGCTTCTTTTTCTGAAGCCTTGTATCAGACACTGAAAAACGATATGACATTCTTTCTATTTTTAAGAAGCCGGCAACAGTTAGGAATAAAACTTGTTTATCGCAAATAAATGTGATAAAATTTGGTAGCATTTATAGGAATCAATGGGCTTTAAAGAAGGCATCTAAAGATATTCAGAAAAGCTTACTGACACATGCAATGTGGGTTCAAACTTATCAGATGCTTTAACTTCTTTTTAAAGAAAAATTGACAATAAAGACAATAAAGATGTTTTATATAAATTGATCCTTTCTACTTCTTCTTTTTTTTGGTCTGTACCATACAGCATGTGGGATCCCAGTTCCCCAACCAGGGTTTCAACCTGTGCCCCCGTGCAGTGGAAGGCCAGAGTCCACCACTGGACAGCCAGAGAAGTCCCCGAATTATTCCAATTTGTAAATATTATCGACTTGCTTAATATTATTTAACTACTGTGTCGGTCAAACAAAATACACTTATAGGTTACTACTGATTCAAGGCTGCTAGTTTGAAATTATCTTCTAACATTGCTTATAGAGTTAGGCATTGATGAATCACACTCTGGAGCCAGTATCCTGATTGTTGTTGTTCAGTCGCTAACTTGTTCGGATTCTTTGTGATCTCATCGACTGCAGCAGCCAGACTCCTTTGTCCTTCCCTATCTCTTGAAGGTTACTCAAATTCATGTCCACTGAGTTAGTGATGCTATCTAACTGTCTCATCCTCCGACACCCCCTTCTCCTCTTCCCTTCAATCTTTCCCAGCATTATGGTCTTTTCCAATGAGTCAGCTCTTTGCATCAGGTGGCCAAAGTACTGGAGCTTCAGCTTCAGCAACAGTTTTTCCAATTATCCTGAAACGCTTGTTTGAATGATTTTATTCCAGTGTGGCTCTGATGATGGCTAGGAGTATTAAGTCTTTCAACATGGAAGCAAAATCCAAAGTAGGTTTGGTTTGTTGTTCTTCTTTCCCTTGAGGATTTTAATTTATATGCACATCATTTTTGCATTTGAGGCTAAAAAGATACTGCTATGAACAACTGGAGAGCTATGACCTGACCTTATATCTATTTGTCCCAATGAGCTGAGTTGCTCTTCTCACAGAAATCCCTTCTCCCTTAGAAATCCCTTATCCCTGAGGACCTCTCAGAAATACAAAGACATATTTTAGAATTTAGGGCAAAATTTCTTGGCTGTGAAAAACAATTCCTTTATCCATTTTTATTCCTTTGTTCAGCTTTCTACTTCTGATTTATAGATTATAATTGCATTCATGAAAAGGTAATTCTATTCACAAGCAATGAATTGTGTTAAATTGTTTAGAGTGGGTTTTAGATTTTCTTTTTCTTTAAAGGAAAAACTGATTACAGCTTTAATATTTTAGCTACATATGAGGCAGTCACAAAGGAACAAAAGGTTAATCAATAAATCCGGCAACTTTGTCTAAAAAAAGAAAATCTACTCATAATAATTACCCCTGGTAGGTTGTTTAAGATATGAAATACAGCAGAAAAGATGTTGATTGATTGCTATGAATTTTTTCAGCTGTAGCTTTTGAAGCATGAAATACATTAGCATTGTCTCTTAACGCCTTCAATAATTGTTCTGAGTTGATATTTGTCTTATAAAAAAGGTGCTTAATTTATTCACAAAACAGCCAGTGACTGAACAATTTAATATGGATAAATAAAATGATCTCTAGATTTTCAGCTGACACTTAACCGAAGGACAAGGTCAGAAATAGCTCACACCATACATAATTGATAAAGGTGTAATTTAATGTTCATTATTGAAATACTTTTGTCCTTTACAAACCTTTAAAAATTATCAGCTTCCACTAAAATTTATTGCATCATTATATTTGCAGTATAGAGGTATTTATTGTAAAAAATAATTGCCATTCAGTTAAAGGAAAATAAAATAGTGCTTCTTAGGCACTGCATTTAATTGTTTGGTGATTTGTTTTTGGTTATTTCAGTTATTAAATGGCATTCAAAGCAAGGTGACATAACCACAGATTTTACTGTATAGTCGGAGTATTTTCTTTAAAGAATGTTCCTTGAATATAACATGATGGGAGCAAAACATAAGTGGCTTATTTTATTTTATTGCAATCAGGAAATTTTAAGATACCAGTGTTTCAGATACTCATAATTTTGTTCATCTTTCTCTTACACCATGAATAAAGAATGGTCCAATTATTTCATGATTGCATAAAATTGTTCAAGTTTTAGTATATTACTCTTCTCAAGCAAGATCCATTGAGATAACAGTACCTGAAGGTATAATTATTGCATAAAAATATAAAGCACTTTTTTCTACCCAGAAAACATTCGCAAGTGATCTCATATTTTGCCTCCAAACCACACTCTAAAACTTTATCCCAACAAATATGATTGCCATCATCAGAAAGGTGCAATAATCAGATTCAGAACCCAAAGTTATCCTCAGCAACTTTCTGTTCATTCTGCCAGTTTATGTATGCATTGTTAAATTAGTTACTATTTATACAGTTTTTAATCAGATTCAGAACCCAAAGTTATCCTCAGCAACTTTCTGTTCATTCTGCCAGTTTATGTATGCATTGTTAAATTAGTTACTATTTATACAGTTTTATTAGATCTTTTAAGATAATGAACGTGTCAGAGTCTTTGTTTAAGTAATGTCATGGTTGCATGTGTATATATCTTTAGAAAGATTGAGAAAGAGGCAAATTAAGACTGGAGAACTAGAAAACTCTAGAAAACACCCATAACCCTTACACATATAAGTCCAAGAATTTGAGAAGCAAGTGACACACTCAAGACTGCATAACCCTGGGCTGAGAGAATATCAACAGAAAGTCATGAAATCTCAGGGCCTTTCTTTGGTTCATTGTTTGCTGCTAATAAATTGCAAACAAATGAAGAGATGTCAAAAAAGACCATATAAGTAACTTACAAGAAATATGGTGATGCATTTTCTATTCTGTGTGACAGCTCACCAACATGTTTAATTCAAAAGAAAGGAAAAAAATTTTTATATTGCCTTCTAAAAAGGTGGAGTCTGTTTAATGTAAGTTTCTTATTGGAGAAGCACAATCATTTTGTGATGCACATTAGGAACTGGCCAAAATTAGAGAGCTATGCACATAAAGGGCTTCCCTGGTAGCTCAGCTGGTAAAGGATCTTCCTGCAAGGCAGGGGATCCTGGTTTGATTCCTGGGTCAGGAAGATACCCTGGAAAGGGATAGGCTACCCACTCCTGTATTCTTGGGCTTCCCTGGTGGCTCAGCTGGTAAAGAATTTGCCCGGAATGTGGGAAACCTGGGTTCGATCCCTGGGTTGAGAAGATCCCCTGGAGAAGGGAACTGCTATGCACTCCAGTATTCTAGCCTGGAGAATTCAATAGAATGTATAGTCTATGGGGTCACAAAGAGTCAGACATGACTTGCCTTTTATGCACATAAAAGACAAGTGCAAGTCAATCCCTAAAACAAATGTCTACAGGAAGGGAGAAAAGCCAGTGTTTGGTTGCAGAGCAAGGGAAAGTAAGGAATCAGGCTCTCTTAAAATCTGAAGGACAGTAGTAATTAGCTGTTGAAATAGGAGTTTCATGAATATGTTCACTTTTTTGAAACTTAGCAAGAACACTCCTACATTGAGTTCTATTCAGTGCTATAATAAAGACTGAGGACTTAAAATTTGTATTAACTACATGCTGAATGAAACACTGAAAATATCAATACCTTCCTCATAGGGTTCTTTTAAATATTAGATGAGATACTATATCTAAAGGTCTTAGTGTCTGGCACATGGTTCAGTTCAGTTCAGTTCAGTTCAGTTGCTCAGTCATGTTTGACTCTTTGCGACCCCATGAATTGCAACACGCCAGGCCTCCCTGTCCATCACCAACTCCCGGAGTTTACTCAAACTCATGTCCATCGAGTTGGTGATGACATCCAGCCATCTCATTCTCTGTCATCCCTTTCTCCTCCTGCCCACAATTCCTCCCAGCATCAGAGCCTTTTCCAATGAGTCAACTCTTCACATGAGGTGGCCAAAGTATTGGAGTTTCAGCTTTAGCACAGTCCTTCCAAAGAACACCCAGGACTGATCTCCTTTAGAATGAACTGGTTGGATCTCCTTGCAGTCCAAGGGACTCTCAAGAGTCTGGCACATGGTTAGTATGCTTTAATTATTAAATGTTTTATTATTAATAAAATGAATATTTCAGAGCAATAATTACAAAGATCTCTTTGGGAAATAAAAAATATATATATATGGTTTTGCCAGACTTTGACGGTCTAATTTATCTGTAGGAACAAACACAGATGATCATCATATTTGTTGCATCAAACCTGCTAGGATTTTCTACCTGGAAATAGCCTTGCCTGAGAACAGTCTGGCTAGTTATTTCTTTCTTGATTCCCTCAGCAGCCACCTAAAAATAGTCCCCTTTATTTAACTGAACATATGCTTTTTGGGATAATATTTCTTTTTTTTTTTAAACATGTCAATTCATTTTTTTGAACATTATTTTAATGCCAGTGAAAACTGCACTGATTTGAGCAAATTTTGACCACTTTAAAAATATTTTCATTATAAAAGTGTATTCCTTTTTTTTCCTAATAGGATACTGTTCAACTAAAAGCTAAGTCAATCAATAGTTTCATAAAGTTTAAGCCAATGAAAGCAATCTTTGAATAACTGATAGGAAAACAATTTAAGCGTTTCAAGTTAAAAAGTTCATATTATTTAGTTAAGATGGTTATCTAATCTAAATTTATCTCAATACAGAAAATGAGGAGATTATACAAAGGGAAGTGAAGTGAAAGTCGCTCAGTCATGTCCGACTCTTTGTGACCCCATGAACTATACAGTCCATGGAATTCTCCAGGCCATAATACTGCAGTGGGTAGCCTTTCAGGTTACCTCTAAATTCTCTCTAAATTATATAGTATTATAAAGTATTGTTTTATAATATTCCCAGTACTCAGGGTTTAACATGGCACGTGCAGTACATTACATATGCCATCTAAAAATGACTGAATCTTGTTTTCTAATCCTAAACATATTTAGTTTGCTTACAAATAGCATTAAAAAATTTAAATTATAATGAACCAAACCCAAAATCAGAAATTCAAAGTCCCTGTATATGACCCTTTTTAATTACTAAATGGTTATGATTTTTGTCCAACTGCTTCTGCATCAAAGAGGAATTAAAACATGTTTAAGCCATTACTATCATTGATACAACTGGCAAAAAACAAGACCTCTATCATTCTATGCTGCAAGGCACATAAAATAGAAGTTTCAATATTTCAGAAGCATTTTTTTCTAACTTCTCTGCACTTTAAATTTATAAGTAACATTATAGCTAGAAATCAGGGTAATATACCAACATAAATTGCATAGAATTGTCCTTTGCTTTTTCCTAAAAACAACAACAAAAAACACCATTGAAGCTGTTTTTGTAAACTCATTTTAAATTTAAGTAAGGATGGAAAGTATATATATATATTTTAAAAACTTTATGTCTTGATATCACATATTACTATATCAGTTAGGCTTTTCCCTTGCTTTCTTTGTTTTTGATAATGCATCATGTTGTGGACAAAACATTATTAGATCTGAAATGACAAAAGTGCAGATTGGCATCTATTCTTGGACTTCAATTCCCTCAACATTTTACTTATATACAACACATTTATTTTATTCTTTCAAATTTCAGGAAAATCAATTATATTAAAAATGTTTTATTTACAAAATGAGGTTTCACACTGAACTTATTAGCTTATAATTTTTTACACTATGCTTTAGACAATTTTTCTATATTCTTGGAGCTATATCATTAAACAGGTTAGTCTTACATATATTTTTAAAGCATAGAGACTTATGCTTTTATCTATTGTCTATTTTTGTTTATTAAAAGTGTATTTTTAATACTCAATCATAGTGAGCACTAAGCAAAATATATATATTTTTTCACCAAAATCATTATAAGTTGGAGACTATAATAAAGGCTTTTACATTTCAGAGACTTTTTTGCTTCAAGAGAAAGGATATTAAAATAGAAGTTTCCTCTGTATTTTTGCATGATTGATATGTATATTCTCTTTTGCCATTTTATTTGTTTTGGTTTATCAAATTATCTATTTAATAGATCATGTTTATGTATAACATTACATTAGAATATGGAAATATGAGAGTTAAATCATTTATATAATCTATTTTACCCGACTAAGGAAATAGAGTTTTCTTTTACTTGAAAATATCAAATACCATAGAGAAGAATATTCTATAAAGTGCTTGAGCCATGAAAACAGGCCAAAGAAAGAGGCTGATATTCTTTTCAAGCATTAAGTTAATCAGAGTTACTTTTAAACGCATCTAAATTATAAAGCACTCACGGCATACCAGGGCAATTTTTGAATTCACTAGAAATTAAAGCATATGTTCCCCACTCCTGTCACACAACAGATATACGACTAATCTTAAAAAAAAAGAAGTACATAAATAAAATTACAGTAGTTGAACTAATGGAGGAGTGTGGATCTTGACAAAATGTTTTATCCTTAATTGTATTGGCTTAAAAATCTTCATTTTGCTGAAAATAAGTATCAAGAAGATCTCTGAATTTAAACATTCTCACAAAAACAAAAAATGCATTTATTTATGATATGGTGAATTTAAACAATATCAGGAGGGGAAATAGCTATATCTGCTATCATCTGAATTTCTTTCATTTTTCTCTGGTTTCTCTTGGACTCTCACATACATAAATTCAAAATCCATTTCTAAGACAAACTTAGAACTTCTCCATTTAACAGTAACTCAAGGAAAATATCACTTATGAGATTAATAGGTATATATTTAAAAGAAAGTGTGGCCACATTGTGAGACATTAAGCCATTTTAAATTTAGAAATGAAGATAGGCGTTATAGAGAATTTGCTTGCTCATTTAACTAACTTAGGAACATTTTTGCTCCAATGACGTTAGAAATAGAAATGGGGAACAGCATAAAAATAAAGAATCTCAGGGTGATTATAGATTTTGAAGATATAACCTAAAAAATGCTGAGAATAATGAGACTTTCTAAAAGTCAGACATAAAAATTTCCTTAATGAAGCCTTTCAAAAGGCTTCTTTGAACTCAAATAAATAATTAAAATGGTTTTGGTAAGAGCTAACTCTATGGGAATAAGAAACATATGGATTGGAGAAAAATTCCTTGAGGCCAAACTCATTAAAGGTTTTGCTAATGCAAAACATTTGAAAAACAGAGCATAAGCTAGCTGAATTTAAAACAACTCTGATTTTCACTAGATTTAATTACTGAGTAAAATGAGTCCACATTTACTCCTTTATAACACCACTTTTTCTTTGCAAAACCATACAAAATATCCATTAATTAATTCCAGAAACATTTACTCACTATTTATTTTATGCCATGATTGTTTTAGACTTTGGCTATACAGCATTAAGGTAGGCAAAATATCTGCCTCAAGGAGCTACGTTCTAGTGCAAAATAAGTAAATATAACATCAATATAACATAACTTAATATTAATGTGTTTTTTTCATGTGGCTTAATTTAATACTTTTCTTGGTCAACTCGAACACAAAAATCCTTAAAGAGGCAACAAAAGAAGAAGGGACATGAGGAATCTTCTCAGTATATGTAGCCAATATTGTTTTTTCACTAAGTCGTGATCACTCTTTTGTGACCCCATGAATTGTAGCTGGCCAGTCTCCTCTATCCATGAGATTTCCCAGGCATGAATACTGGAATGGGTTGCCATTTTTTTCTCCAGGAGATCTTCCTGACCCAGAGATCGAAGCTCTATCATGCACTGGCAGGTGAATTCTTAACCACTAAGCCACCAGGAAAGCTCAAATATGACCTATACTTACCAACTAAATTATTTTTTTTTACATCCCTTAAGTAGCTAAATATATTCCTACATTTATTTCTTTTTTAATCTCTGTTACTTATTGCTCTTAAATTCTTACACTTTAAAAATAAAGTTCTTTGAACTAATAAAATTTTGTCAACATTTCTGCTCCAAGCAAAGTTTGAGTAGCATCATCTCCTATAACTGAACTGGCTGAGCTAAATGTTGGTTGGGACACAGAGAGTACAACTAGGAATGAGCAAAGGATCCAAGCAGTGTTTTAGCTCCTTTTAACCTGTGCAGGTGTTATGCTGTTTGATTTCAAACACATTCTCATGTTCAAGAGTAATCATAAAATCCCATCTCAAAGGCAAATTTAAGTGCTTTCAGAATTACTGCTCTTGAATTTCCCTGTAAGAATTCATTTTAAAAGGGCTGGGAATATATTAACATTCTGGTCATTATTTTATAATGTATTTTTAAGGTTGATAATTAAAATAAGCTTCAAAATCCATATCAACATACTTTTATCGAGATGTTATGTCACAATAGTGTGCCAGGTGCTATATGACAAACAGAAGAAGCATAAGTAGTACATCCATCCTTCCAAAAACTTAAAACTACACCAAGGCTTCATAGGAGGTAAAATGGTACAGACAGTAATGATCCCACTCCTTGCTGTCCTGACACTGTTACATTTATCTTTGGGTACATGTCATGATGAAATTCAATAGTAGAGAAAAAGGTAGCTTACATTTATAGCCCAGTTCTTCACAATATGCAAAAGACATTCACTTTCAGTAAGTATTGACTAAATTCTTCCAACATTGAGGAGTCTAGGTCCAGAACTAACATAATTAGTGCTAGCTGCTCAGTCATATCCAACTGTTTGCCACCCCATGGACTGTAACCTGCCAGTCTCCTCAGTCTGTTGAATTCTCCAGGCAAGAATACTGGAGTGGGTTGCTATTCCTTTTTCCAGGGGATCTTCCTAACCCATTGATCAAACCTGTGTCTCCCAGGTTGCAGGCAAATTCTTTACTGTCTGAGCCACCAGAAGAGCCCTAACACAACTACAGTAATTAGAAAGGGCTCTACAAGGAAAGTAAACAAACTATGAAAAAGGGCAGACATGGGAAGAGAAAATGAGGGGAATGAGCCAATAGTAGACTTATCTTACAAAATTGTCAACACAGACATGGAGGTGGTATGGTCACAGATGGTAAGGACTCTGTTCTGGCAGGAACAAACCATAAGGAAAGAGTTAGGAGATATTTGGATGAATGGGCTTCGTTGGTAGCTCAGCTGGTAAAGAATCTGCCTGTAATACAGGAGACCCTGGGTCGTGAAGATCCCCTGGAGAAGAGATAGGCTACCCACTCCAATATTCTTGGATTTCCTTTGTGGCTCAGCTTTTAAAAATGTGCCTGAAATGTAGGAGACCTGGGTTTGCTCCCTCAGTTGGGAAGATCCCGTGGAGAAAGGAATGGCTACCTTCTCCTATTCTGGCCTGGAGAATTCCATGTAGTCCGTGGGGTTGCATGGACTATGGGGAAAGTTAAAAAAGCTATGAGAAATAGCAGACATGGGAAGGGAAAATGAGGGGAATGAGTCAATAGCAGAATTATCTCACAAAAATGTCAACACGGACATGGACATGGTGTAGTCACCTGTGGTAACTCTGTTCTGGCAGGAACACATAGGGAAAGAGTTAGGAGATATTTGGATAAATAAGTGTGGCTTAATCAATGACAACCTCACTAGTTATTCAAGGAACTTTGACAATTTCCAAAAAATATGTGGTGTCAGTCAAAGGAGAGTAGGGTTTTTACTACAATGAACCATAAAGAATTTTTTTTTTAATCAAAAAAAGAATGAGAGACAGGACAATCATCTGTATATAAACTAGATGAAGGAAAATCATAACAGGAATGAAAATGAAAGAACAGGTAAAATAGTCCAAGTTTTATAATCATGGATTTTATGACAGATTAATAGGAGAAAGGAAAACTCCAGAGATTTTGCTTGCAAAATGGAAGACATGGCACATCTGAAAGTAGAGCTGTATGATGGATATGGTAGGAAAATATGTTTCTATTAGTAAAATAAATTATGTGTGTGTCAATTAGTCATGTCTTACTTTTTGCAACCTCATGGACTGTAGCCTGTGGCTTCCCAGGTAGTACAGTGGTAAAGGATCCTCCTGACAAGGCAGGAGATGCAAAGACTCGGGTCTGATATGTATTTTTAGGTATAATTCCAAAGACAATTTAGGAAAGATCTCTCATGACCAGACTTAAGGAAATATCATAGTAAGGAGATGGTAGGGAAATTGGGCTTCGGATTGATGTACTAATTTGCATCTAATCAAACATTCTGCCAATGCCAACTTGCAAATCAGGAAATAAAAATTTCAAGTCCTATTTTAATCACTGGAGATTATGAAAGTAGCCAAGATATGACAGGCCAAAATCTCATTTATAGGTTTGATTTGATTTTTAAGAAGTAAAAGAAGTGATTCTCCTAAGTTACCCTTACGTTTAGGATTCTAGCAGCAAAGGAGTAAACAGATAAATCTGAGAAGAACCAGGCTGAAATTGTTATAGCAACACTGAATTAAAAGCAAACTTCTGGTAAAATTTAATGATGCAATCTTGGTATTTAAATATTAGTAAGCAAATGATATAACTTCCTTATTAGTGATCCTAAACTCATTAAGAATTCTCCTCTTGAGAAAAAATAAATATCTTCAGAATTGAGAAAAATAATAAAGTCTGGACAAGAGCATTCCCTTATCTATAATGAAGTATTATGGTGAGTCCCTTAGAAGGAATAAACAGAAAACTAATAATAAGATTCATTATAATTTTGTAGGCCATTAAGGCAGTGAGCAAACAGCCCTCTTTTGACCTCATTTGACCTCTTATTGGCTTAAAGCTCAACATTCAGAAAACGAAGATCATGGCATCCGGTCCCATCACTTCATGGCAAATAGATGGGGAAACAGTGGAAACAGTGTCTGACTTTATTTTTCTGGGCTCCAAAATCACTGCAGATGGTGACTGCAGCCATGAAATTAAAAGATGCTTACTCCTTGGAAGGAATGTTATAACCAACCTAGAGAGCATATTGAAAAGCAGAGACATTACTTTGCCAACAAAGGTCCATCTAGTCAAGGCTATGGTTTTTCCAGTCGTCATGTATGGATGTGAGAGTTGGACTATAAAGAAATCTGAGCACTGAAGAATTGATGCTTTTGAACTGTGATATTGGAGAAGACTCTTGAGAGTCCCTTGGACTGCAAGGCGATCTAACCAGTCCATCCTAAAGGAGATCAGTCCTGGGTATTCATTGGTAGGACTGATGTTGAAGCTGAAACCAATACTTTGGCCACCTGATGCAAAGAGCTGACTCATTTGAAAAGACCCTGATGCTGGGAAAGATTGAGGGCAGGAGGAGAAGGGGATGACAGAGGATGAGATGGTTGGATGGCATCATCAACTCAGTGGACACAGTGGACTCCGGGAATTGGTGATGGACAGGGAGGCCTGGCATGCTGCAGTTCATGGGGCTGCAAAGAGTCAGACATGACTGAGCGACTAAACTTAACTGACCCTTATATTAGTGTCAGAGTAGATTGCTGAGCCAAAGTTTAGACACAAGTAATCCTAATGAGAATGCCTAACTTGTTTACCAGTATACTACAGTGTTTACCAAAGTCTATGAATTTACTTTTTTTCATAAAATTAGTATTCTTCACATACATCAGTTAAAGCTGTTGCATTTCACATACCATAAACACATAGACATCTAGTCTGTACAGATTTTATTTGACTATTACAGTGGCCCTACAGCACAGCAGAGGAAAAATAATTTTCCCTCTACCCTTTTGAAATCTTGGCTGAAAATACTTGTAATACAAAACAGATTAATAAAAGGAAAACAGAAGTTTATTAACATGTATATCTCATGTACAAATGGGAACTATCCCAGGAAATTTAATGATTCTCTGAGAGTTAGCTTTAGAATATAAGATCACATAACATCTTAATAGGCTTAGTGGTTTAGAATTTGCCTGCAGTGCAGGAGAGGCGGGTTCAATCCCTAGGTCAGGAAGATTCCCCGGAGAAGAAAATGGCAACCCACTCCAATATTCTTGCTTGGAAAATCCCATGGATTGAGCAGAACATGGGGTGGAAAAGAGTTAGACATGACTTAGTAACTAAATAACAACAACCATCTGAATAGGGAAAAGGAAAGATATGTAGGCCTCTTAGAGGAAAGAAAATTATTTCTGGAAAGATGAATAGGACCTTAAAAGAATAGTTGAGAGGTATGGTAGCTTCTGACGTTTTGTCTGGGTGTGGTATCAACTTCTATTCTCTTGTTCTGTATAAAAGTCAATCTTTGCTGGCTGCAAAACTCATAAGGAAGGGATTTTTGACAACTGAATTCCTTTTGGAGAATCTGTCTTTACAGACAGGTAAGAGGTGTTCCAAGAAAACCTCTCCCAATATTTGCTGCTTTGCAGGGGCTTACTCTTCAAAATAATCAATACATACTCAAAATATACCAAAATGACACATTTTGGGGTGGCACTACAATCAGATATTTTGTAGTGGCATGTCCTTTAATATTTACAACTACTTCTTTAGAAATAATTGATATAAAATATTAATATTGTTCAAATTGCCTAGATCATGATGATTTTTGGTAACATGTAGATACATGATTATAATTTTCATTCATATAATTCCTTTAGAATATCTCTTCAGTTCATTTACATTAGATAAAAATTCAATTTTTATTCACTTATGTTATTTATATTTCTCTTATAGCTGATGCTCCTTGTTTGTTGTTTATAAAGTAATGAAAAGCTCCCAGCTTTTATTGTGAAGTTTTCAATTTTTGAAAAGTTCATTGTAACACTCATTCCTTTAGAAAGAGTTTAAATAAAAATCTGAGTAAACCTATACCCAGTGGAATTGGTCTTCATACCATGTTTTTGGCAAACGTCATTTTTTCAAATAGCTTACAAAGGCTTAACAATAATTGCCTTACTTTTCTCAGCTTTACAACATCCCATAAACCTGCCATACCACTGTACAAAACTGAATAAGCTCAAAGTTGAACACAATGTGTAAACTGTAGAGGGTACAGAAAAATAATATGCAATTACTGGGAGATTTATGGGAGTATTTAAGGTAAGACAGTGAATCTCTGCAAAAAGAACAAAACAGCATTATGAAGTAGACATTATGGTTTGAACCCCACAAATGATTTCTATAGCAGTTAAGACAGCATGAACAAAAGCAGCAGTTTGGGCCAGCAGGGTACTGCCATTGCGAACATACTCTTCTTTATGAGAGAATAATACATTTGTCAGCCAGTTTGCCTCAAGATATTAGAAGACATAAAACATGTCACAGTGGTGTGTTTTGTTTTATGACAAATGAAAAAATGAACAACACTTGGAACATAGAGGTCTTTAGAGAAAGATCCATCTTGTTAAAACCTGTTATTATTTTCACCTTGAAACTGCAACATGTGTATATTGAAGTTTGCTTCAGTTGTTGCTTATATGATATATTGAATCGATAAAAGTGTAGGTTAGCACTTGTATAGAAACTAAAATTGTGTTTGTGTGTGTGTTATAAAATAGTATTATGGTGATGGTTTAGTCACTAAATCGTGTCCAACTCTTGTGACGACAAGGACTGTATCCTGCCAGGTTCCTCTTGTCCATGGGGATCTTCAGGCAAGAATACTGGAGTGGGTTATCAGTCATGTCTGACTCTTTGTGACCCCACGGGCTGACTGTATAGTCCATGGAATTCTCCAGGCAGGAGTGGGTAGCCATTCCCTTCTCTAGGGTATCTTCCCAACCCAGGGATCAAATCTAGGTCTCCCACACTGCAGGCAGATTCTTTAACAGGTGACCCACCAGGGAAACCCAAGAATACTGGAGTGGATAGCTTATTCCTTTTCCAGCAGATCTGCCTGGCTGAGGAATCAAATCAGGGTCTCCTGCATTGCAAGCAGATTCTTTAACAGCTGAGCCAGCAGGAAATTCCCAAATAGTATTATAATAGTAACAAATTGTCATATACTTTAGAAAATACATTTAATATAGTAATTTTAGTGATTCATATCAGAATATTTACTAATACTCCTCTGAGACAAATAATTGATAACGGTGGATACATTAAATTATGCAGAAAATACTGATCTGAAATCAACATAAGCCTATGTAAAGAATTAAAACAACAAATGAACACAAATGAGAGTTATAAAATAGCATCTAGTGCAGTATTTCTCTAAATGCAATGATAGAAATTATCAGTAAAAATCATCTACAGTTATATGATTTGATGTTAGTTGATTATTAAATATGTAGTTTTGTGATAATCTAACTTTCCACCATTTCCTTCTGTTAGGTAGGTAGAATAGGGAAAAGGAGTCCAAAATGGCAGTGGCTAAAAGACAAGGAATGACTTCCCTGGTGGCTCAGACGGTAAAGCGTCTGTCTACAATGTGGGAGACTCAGGTTCGATCCCTGGGTCGGGAAGATCCCCTGGAGAAGGAAATGGAAATCCACTCCAGTACTATTGCCTGGAAAATCTCATGGACAGAGGAGTTTGGTAGGCTACAGTCCATGGGGTCGCAAAGAGTCAGACACGACTGAGTGACTAAACTGAAACTGAAAAGACAAGGAAGGTCAAAGGAAGGTCCGAGGACCAGAGTGAAGACTTCAGGTAGAACAAACAGCACTCCTGGCTAAGCCCAATTTGCATAGAGCAGGCCCAGGTGGAGGAAAAAAACATAAAAGGAGGAGCCAAAGCCCTTTTTCCCTCGCTTTCTCTCCCGTGTGCGTGCACTCTTTCTCTCTCTCTCCCTCTCTCTCTCTTAATCCCCCTCGCGCTCCTCCACTCTCTTCTCTTCGAGTCTTTGGGTTGGCATGGCCTCACACTTTGAGGATGGATTCTCCTGCTATCTTCTAAATAAAATAGAGTTGTAACTGATTTGCTTAACACTGTTTGTCCAAGACCCGAGAGCTGTGACGAGCCGAGGGCTTTAATGTTCATCTCTCCAAATCTTTGTTGTGACGAGACAAAGAATTGAGGAAAGTACACTCGCGTGACACTTCCTCACGGTAATAACCTTGTTTGCCACCTACCTTTCCTACTTGCACTTAATGCATGAAATTGTATTCTGTTAATCAGTCCCTACACTTACTTATCTGCTTCTTTTCTTTTCATTATTCATAGAAGTTTTAAAATCAAACTGTGAATATAAAGAAAATACTGTTTATTTAAAAAATAACACAGTTAATAGTCTCTTTCAAGGTTCTTAAAGCTCTAACTAACTTATTAACATTCCACTCCGCTGGTGGCTCAGACAGTAAAGAATCTGCCTAAAAAAAGGAGGCCTGGGTTTGATATCTGGCTTGGGAAGATCCCACAGAGAAGGAAATAGCAAGCCACTGCAGTACTCTTGCCTGGAGAATTCCATGCACAGAGAAGCCTGGCAGGCTACAATCCATATAGTCCATGGGGTCACAAGCAGTCAGACACTACTGAGTGGCTAACACTTTCACTTTCAAAACTCTTAAATTTATTAGAATCAAGAAGCAACAGTTAGAACCAGACATGGAACAACAGACTGGTTCAAAATTGTGAACGGAGTACGTCAAGGCTGTATAATGTCGTCCTGCTTATTTAACGTCTGTGCAGATTACATCATGGGAAATGCCGGGCTGGATGAATGACAAGTTGGAATCAAGATTGCCTGGAGAGATATCAACAACCTCGGATATGCAGATGATAACACGCTAATGGCAGAAAGCGAAGAGGAACTAAAGAACTTCTTGATGAGGATGAAAGAGGAGAGTGAACAAGCTAGCTTAAAACCCAACATTCAAAAAAATAAGGTCATGGCATCTGGCCCCATCACTTCATGGCAAATAGATGGATGAAAAGTAGAAACAGTGATGGATTTTATCTTCTTGGTCTCCAAAATCACTGTGAATGGTGACTGCAGCCATGAAATTAAAAGATGCTAGCTCCTTGGAAGAAAAGCTATGACAAACTAAGACAGCATATTAAAAAGCAGAGACATAATTTTGCTAACAAAAGTCCACATTGTTAAAGCTATTGTTTTTCAAGTAGTCATGTGTGAATGTGACAGTTGGACCATAAAGAAGGCTGAGCACCAAAGTAAATGCTTTTGAATTGTGATGCTGAAGACTTTTGAAAATCTGTTGGACTGGAGAAGAACAACGCAGTCAATCGTAAAAGAAATCAACCCTGAATATTCATTGGAAGGACAGAAGCAGAAGCTACAATCCTTTGGCCATCTGATGAAAAGAGCTGATTTGTTGGAAAAGACCCTGATACTGGGAAAGATTGAGGGCAGGAGGAGAAGCAGGGATAGAAGATGAGATGGTTGGATGGCATCATTGACTAAATGAACATGAGTTTGAGCAGACTCTGAGATACAGTCCATGTGGTTGCAAAGTGTAAGACATGACTTAGCAACTTAACAATAACATCAGTTAACATTCTGAAATACTCCTTCAGTGAGATTTGATCTCTTCCACGAAATCTAGCCCTTACCTCATGCTTAACTCCACCAGGTACCCCCAGCATAGCTAAACAAAAGAGAATGATAGAATGATAATGCAAGGAAGTAATATTTGAATCTCATGAAAAATAGCAATTCTTCAGTTCAGTTCAGGTCAGTTCATTTCAGTCGCTCAGTCGTGTCCGACTGTTTGCATCCCCATGAATCACAGCATACCAGGCCTCCCTGTCCATCACCAACTCCCGGAGTTCACTCAAACTCACGTCCATTGAGTCGGTGATGCCATGCAGCCATCTTATCCTCCGTTGTCCCCTTCTCCTCCTGCCCCCAATCCCTCCCAGCATCAGAGTCTTTTCCAATGAGTCAACCAGGTGGCCAAAGTACTGGAGTTTCAGCTTTAGCATCATTTCTTCCAATGAACACCCAGGGCTGATCTCCTTTAGAATGGACTGGTTGGATCTCCTTGCAGTCCAAGGGACTCTCAAGAGTCTTCTCCAACACCACAGTTCAAACGCATCAATTCTTCGGCGCTCAGCTTTCTTCACAATCTGACTCTTGCATCCATACATGACCACTGTAAAAACCATAGCCTTAACTAGATGAAACTTTTTTGGCAAAGTAATGTTTCTGCTTTTGAATATGCTATCTAGGTTGATCATAACCTTTCTTCCAAGGAGTAAGCATCTTCTAATTTCATGGCTGCCATCAACATCTGCAGTGATTTTGGAGCCCAAAAAAATAAAGACTGACAATGTTTCCGCTGTTTCCCCAACCATTTCCCATGAAATGATGGGACCAGATGCCATGACCTTCATTTTCTGAATGCAACTTTTTCACTCTCCTCTTTCACTTTCATCAAGAGGCTTTTTATATCCTCTTAATTTTCTGCCATAAGGGTGGTGTCATCTGCATATCTGAGGTTATTGATATTTCTCCCAGCAATATTGATTCCAGTTTGTGCTTCTTCCAGCCCAGCATTTCTCATGATGTACTCTGCATATAAGTTAAATAAGCAGGGTGACAATATACAACCTTGACATACTCCTGTTCCTATTTGGAACCAGTCTGTTGCTCCATGTCCAGTTCTAACTTTTGCTTCCTGACCTGCATATAGATTTCTCAAGAGGCAGGTCAGGTGGTCTGGTATTCCGGTCTCTTCCAGAATTTTCCACAGTTTATTGTGATCCACACAGTCAAAGGCTTTGGCATAGTCAATAAAGCAGAAATAAATGTTTTGCTGGAACTCTCTTGCTTTTTCCATGACCCAGTGGATGTTGGCAATTGGATTTCTGGTTCCTCTGCCTTTTCTAAAACCAGCTTGAACATCTGGAGGTTCACGGTTCATGTATTGTTGGATCCTGGCTTGGAGAATTTTGAGCATTACTTTACTATCATGTGAGATGAGTGCAATTGTTCGGTAGTTTGAGCATTCTTTGGCATTGCCTTTCTATGGGATTGGAATGAAAACTGACCTTTTCCAGTCCTGTGGCCACTGCTGAGTTTTCCAAATTTTCTAGCATATTGAGTGCAGCACTTTCACAGCATCATCCTTCAGGATTTGAAATATCTCCACTGGAATTCCATCACCTCCACTAGCTTTGTTCATAGTGATGCTTTCTAAGGCCCACTTGACTTCACATTCCAGGATGTCTGGCTCTAGTTGAGTGTTCATACCTTCATAATTAACTTGATCATGAACATCTTTTTTGTACAGTTCTTCTGTGTATTTTACCACCTCTTCTTTATATCTTCTGCTTCTCTTAGGTCCATAATATTTCTGTCCTTTATCGAGCCTGTTTTGCATGAAATGTTCCCTTGGTATCTCGCATTTTCTTGAAGAGATCTCTAGTCTTTCCCATTCTGTTGTTTGTCTCTATTTCTTTGCATTGATCGCTGAGGAAAGCTTTCTTATCTCTCCTTGCTATCCTTTGGAACTCTGCATTCAGATGCTTATATCTTTCCTTTTCTCCTTTGCTTTTCGCTTCTCTTCTTCTCAGAGCTATTTGTAAGGCCTCCCCAGATAGCCATTTTGCTTTTTTTTGCATTTCTTTTCCATGGGGATGGTCTTGATTCCTGTCTCTTGTACAATGTCAGGAACCTCTGTCCATAGTTCATCAGGCACCCTATCTATCAGACCTAGTCCTTTAAATCGATTTCCCACTTCCATTGTATAATCATAAGGGAGTTGATTTAGGTCATACCTGAATGGTCTAGTGATTTTCCCTACTTTCTTCAATTTAAGTCTGAATTTGGCACTAAGGAGCTCATGACCTGAGCCACAGTCAGCTCCCAGTCTTGTTTTTGTGACTGTATAGAGCTTCTCCATCTTTGGCTGCAGAGAATATAATCAATCTGATTTCGGTGTTGACCATCTGGTGATGTCCATGTGTAGAGTCTTCTCTTGTGTTGTTGGAAGAAAGTGCTATGATCAGTGTGTTCTCTTGGCAAAATTCTATTAGCCTTTGCCCTGCTTCATTCCATATTCCAAGGCCAAATTTGCCCGTTACTCCAGGTGTTTCTTGACTTCCTACTTTTGCATTCCAATCCCCTATAATGAAAAGGACATCTTTTTTGGATGTTAGTTCTAAAAGGTCTTGTAGGTCTTCATAGAACCGTTCAACTTCAGCTTCTTTATTGTTACTGGTTGGGGCATAGACTTGGATTACTGTGACATTGAATGGTTTGCCTTAGAAACAGAGATCATTCTGTCGTTTTTGAGATTGCATCCAAGTACTGCATTTCAGACTCTTTTGTTGCCCATGATGGCAACTGCATTTCTTTTAAGGGATTCCTGCCCGCAGTAGTAGATGTAATGATCATCTGATTTAAATTCACCCATTCCAGTCCATTTTAGTTTGCTGATTCCTAGAATGTCACGTTCACTCTTGCCATCTCCTGTTTGACCACTTCCAATTTGCCTTGATTCATGGACCTAACATTCCAGGTTCCTACGCAATACTGCTCTTTACAGCATTGGACCTTGCCTCTGTCACCAATCACATCCACAACTGGGTATTGTTTTTGCTTTGGCTCCATCCCTTCATTCTGTCTGGAGTTATTTATCCACTGATCTCCAGTAGCATTTGGGCACCTACAGACCTGGGAAGTTCCTCTTTCAGTATCCTATCATTTTGCCTTTCATACTGTTCATGGGGTTCAGAAGGCAAGAATAATGAAGTGGTTTGCCATTCCTTTCTCCAGTGGATCACATTCTGTCAGACTTCTCCACCATGACCCACCCATCTTGAGCGGCCCCACAGGGCATGGCTTAGTTTCATTGAGTTAGACAAGGCTGTGGTCCTAGTGTGATTAGATTGACTAGTTTTCTGTGAGTATGGTTTCAGTGTGTCTGCCCTCTGATGCCCTCTTGCACCACCTACCATCTTATTTGGATTTCTCTTACTTTGGACATGGGGTATCTCTTCATAGCTGCTCCAGCAAAGTGCAGCCACTGCTCCTTACCTTGGACGAGGGGTATCTCCTCACCACTGCCCCTCCTGACCTTGAGTAGCTCCTCTCGGCCCTCCTGTGCCCGCACAGCCACTGCTCTTTGGACATGGGGTTGCTCCTCTCGGCTGCCGCCCCTGGCCTCAGGTGGCGGGTAGCTACTCCTGGCTGCTGCCTCTGACCTCAGCCACAGGATATCTCCTCTCAGCCACCGACCCTGACCTCAGACGTGTGGTAGCTCCTCTCAGAAGAGCTTGTTTGCCATCGCAGGCACCTGTGCAACTCTTATGAACTTATTAAAAACATGGCTTTATTTTATTTATTTGAATAAACAAGCCTATTTAAATTTTAATTTATTTTATTTAGAATAAAAAAGACTAAGTGCTTAGATTCAGTTGAAAAAAATCTTCATCATCCTTAAAGATACTCTCCACTAATATTATGAACATTAGTAACATTTTAGTTGATGGAAGGCAATATGCACCCACAGGTCAGTGAAGGTTTAAGAAACCGAGTATGTGAATATATCGAAAACCAAGTTTTTTCTTTTCATATGTATATATGTGTATATACTTTAAGGTGAGGTGAAGTTGCTCAGTTGTGTCCGACTCTTTGAGACCCCGTGGACTGTAACCTACTAGGGCTTCTCTGTCCATGGGATTCTCCAGGCAAGAATACTGAAGTGGATTGCCATTTCCTTCTCCAGGGGATCTTTCCGACCCAGGGATCGAGCCGGGGTCTCCCGCATTGGAGGCCGATGTTTTAACCTCTGAGCCACAGGGACAAAATATTTTTGAATGTCAAACTCTGTGCAACCCCATAGACAGCAGCCCACGAGGCAGGCTCCCCCGTCCCTGCGATTCTCCAGGCAAGAACACTGGAGTGGGTTGCCATTTCCCTCTCCAATGCATGAATTTGAAAAGGGAAAGTGAAGTTGCTCAGTCGTGTCAGACTCTTAGCGAACCCATGGACTGCAGCCTACCAGGGATTCCTCCGTCCATGGGATTTGCTAGGCAAGAGTACTAGAGTGGGTTGCCATTGCCTTCTCCGGCAAATCATTCACAAATATATACTATATTAATGGCTTAAATATCTAATAGAAATCTAGTATGTTTCTGTCACTTACATCAAAGAATTACTTATTTTCAAACAAACATTTTAATCATAAAAGTTAGAATAACTGAAATAATACTGATGTGTTTTCACAAAAGCAGGATTACTTTGCTTTAACCCTCAAAATTAAATTTAATTTAAATTTTAATTTAAAAGAGCACATATTGGGAGAAGTTTAATTACC
>SJYQ01003656.1:199643-209779 GCA_006410935.1 Redunca redunca
CTCATTCATGTCCCACTCTTTGCGACCCCATGGACTGCAGCACCCCAGTCTTCCCTGTCCATCACCAACTCCCAGAGCTTGCTCAAACTCCTGCCCATTGAGTCAGTGATGCCATCCAACCATCTCATCCTCTGTCCTCCCTTCTCTGGCCCTCAATTTTTCCAAGCATCAGGATTTATCAAAGGAGGCCATTTTTGTCATCAGGTGGCCAAAGTACCACTGATGTTGAGTTTCAGCTTCAGCATCAGTTCTTCCGATGAATATTCAGGACTGATTTCCTTTAGGATGGACTGGTTGGATCTCCTTGCAGTCCAAGGGACTCTCAAGAGTCTTCTCCAACACCACATTCAAAAGCATCGATTCTTCAGTGCTCAGCTGTCTTTATAGTCTAAATCTCACTTCCATACATGACTACTGGAAAAACAATAGCTTTGACTGAATGGACATTTTTTGGCAAAATAATGCTGCCTAGGTTGGCCATAGCTTTTCTTCCAAGGAGCAAGCATCTTTTAATTTCATGGCTGCAGTGACCATCTCCAGTGATTTTGGAGCCCAAGAAAGTAAAGTCTGTCACTGTTTTCACAGGTTCTCCATCTATTTGCCATGAAGTGATGGGACAGGATGCCATGATCTTAGTTTTCTGAATGTTGAGTTTCAGCCAAATTTTTCACACTCCACTTTCTCTTTCATCAAGAGGCTCTTTAGTTCTTCGGTTTCTGACATAAGGGTGGTATCATCTGCATATCTGTAGTTATTGATATTTCTCCTGGTAATCTTGATTCTATCTTGTGCTTCATCCAGCCCAGCATTTCGCATGATGTACTCTGCATATAAGTTAAATAAGCAGGGTGACAACATATAGCCTTGAGATACTTCTTTCCCAATTTGGAACCAGTCTGTTCCATGTCCAGTTCTAATTGTTCCTGCTTGATCTGCATACAGATTTCTCAGGAGGCAGGTCAAGTGGTCTGTTATTCCCATCTCTTGAAGAATTTTCCATAGTTTGTTGTGATACACATAGTCAAAGGTTTTAGTGTAAAGCAAAAATAGATGTTTTTCTGGAACTCTCATCCATTTTTGATGATCCAACAGATGTCAGCAGTTTGATCTCTGGTTCCTCTGCCTTTTCCAAATCCTGATTGAACATCTGGAAATTCATGGTTTATGTACTGCTGAAGCCTAGCTTGGAGAATTTTGAGCATTACTTTGCTAGCATGTGAGATGAATGCAATTGTGTGGTAGTCGGAGTGTTTTTTGGCATTGCCTTTCTTTGGGATTGGAATGGAAACTGACCTTTTCCAGTCCTGTGGCCACTGCTGAGTTTTTCAGATTTGCTTTCATATTGAGTGCAGCACTTTCACAGCGTCATCTTTTAGGATTTGAAATAGCTCAACTGGAATTCCATCACCTCCACTAGCTTTCTTTGTAGTGATGTTTCCTATGGCCCACTTGGCTTCACAGTTGAGGATATCTGGCTCTAGGTGGGCGATCACACCATCATGATTATCTGGGTATCATGAAGATTTTTTTTTTTTTTTTTGCATAGTTCTTCTGTGTATTCTTGCCACTTCTTAATATTTTTCTGCTTCTGTTCAGTTCAGTTCAGTTCAGTCACTCAGTCGTGTCTGACTCTTTATGAATCGCAGCACGCCAGGCCTCCCTGTCTATCACCAACTCCCGCAGTTTACACAAACTCATGTCCATCAAGTCGGTGATGCCATCCAGCCATCTCATCCTCTGTCGTCCCCTTCTCCCCCTGCCCCCAATCCCTCCCAGCATCAAAGTCTTTTTCAATGAGTCAACTCTTTGCATGAGGTGGCCAAAGCATTGGAGTTTCAGCTTTAGCATCAGTCCATCCAATGAACGCCCAAGACCAATCTCCCTTAGAATGGACTGGTTGGATCTCCTTGCAGTCCAAAGGACTCTCAA
Source organism: Redunca redunca (assembly GCA_006410935.1). NCBI lineage: Eukaryota > Metazoa > Chordata > Mammalia > Artiodactyla > Bovidae > Redunca > Redunca redunca. The sequence goes on from SJYQ01003656.1 coordinate 201,573, forward strand.
GAGTCTTCTCCAACACCACAGTTCAAAAGCATCAATTCTTCAGCACTCAGCTTTCTTCACAGTCCATTCTCTTATCCATACATGAGCACTGGGAAAACCAGTGCTTCTGATTCTGTTAGGTCCATACAATTTCTGTCTTTTTTGTGCCCATCTTTGAATGCAATGTTCCCTTGGTATCTCTAATTTTCTTTCAGAGATCTCTAGTCTTTCCTATTCTAATGTTTTACTTTATTCCTTTGCATTTTTCACTTAAGAAGGCTTTCTTATCTCTCCTTGCTATTCTTTGGAACTGTGAAGGGGAAGGGCTCTGGGTCAGCAGACCTAGGGGTGGCATAAGCCCCTTTGGAGGAGGTCACCATTAACCCCACCATAGAGCCACCAAAACTTACACAGGACTTTGGATACAGACTCTTGGAGGGCACAAATGACACCTTATGCACACCAGGACCCTCGAGAAAGGAGCAGTGAACCCACAAGAGACTGACCCCGACTTGCCTGTGAGTTTCAAAGAGTCTGTAGCCTAAGCATGGGTTGGTGGTGCCCTGCTGTTGTGTCAGGTGCACTGAGTGTGACAGTGTGTCCATGGGACCTTTTGAAGGAGGTTGCCATTATCTTCATTACCTCCATCGTAGTTTGGTCTGAGGTCAAACAACAGGGAGGGAACACAACCCCACCAAATCAACAGATAATTGGATTAAAGATTTACTGAGCATTTCCCTGCCCATAAGAATAAGACCCAGTTTTCCCCACAGTCAGTCTCTCCCATCAGGAAGCTTCCATAAGCTTCTTATCCTTATCCTTCAGAGGGCAGACAGGATGAAAAACAGTCACAGAAAAGCTAAATGAAATGGAGATGCTAAAATATGCACCTCTGCTCTGCTCAAATCTTTGGCATAATTAGTCTTTCAAGCATATTCTATAGCAAATTCAAAATATAGGTTGCTTTCCTTCTTTAAACAAAACACCAAAAACAAATACTAAAATAAGGTATTTTAGTAGGGTAGTTATTCTCACTATTAATATGTTACCCACAATGGCATGCCCTTAAATATTTCCAGGACTTGAAACTATGAATGAAAATGATTTCTTCAGAAGATGTCTATAAAATAGATTTGTAATAACTTCCCCCTAAATTTAACAGTGTCTCATCATGCTTAAAACTGTCATTAAATTCACATGGCATTTTAATGTGATACAACATTTTGAAATATTTCTTTTGAAAAATTGTAGTAGTTACTTTTCTTTCTCTGACAAACTTTATGAATGATGTATTTTTGCTGATTCTTTGAAAATCACTGGAAATATAATTTAAATTTTATTGCATATCTTTTTAAGTAAGAAATTCTCTTTTTCTCTATATGGATAAAAATGCCTGAGCATATACACATCTTTACAAAATAGGTTTTGGAACATTTTCATATTTTATATGTCCATTCAATATTTGCATATTATAATTATATATTGTCTTTACATTGAAAAGAACATGATTTGGGCTTAACCAACAATGTAAATATTATAGTCTAGACTATATGGAAAAGAAAAATAATTTCTCAATAAGCAAATATAAAGAGTAGTTTCTGCCTAGACAATTGAATTCTAATTGTTTTTAATTGTACTCAATTAATATCAACTTTATAGCCAATATTTGATATTTGATCATCATATTCACTTGTTCACTTAAAATTTTGAATATCTACTATGGAAGGGAAGGTGATAAATATTCAGAGATAAAAATAACAACTTGGTACCTTTGGGGGACTTTATTGTATAATAGAGAAATAGTTGTAAAATAAAACAGTTTCAACGCTTAGAGAAACTAGAATGGAGGCATACAAATTGGCTTGTGAATATTTTTGAAGGATTAGTTCCTTTAACCACAATAGAGAAGTTGTGGCCATAGGGACTGGAATGCAAAAGTAGGAAGTCAAGAAACACCTGGAGTAATGGGCAAATTTGGCCTTGGAATACGAAATGAAGCAGCACAAAGACTAATAGAGTTTTGCCAAGAAAATTTACTGGTCATAGCGAACACCCTCTTCCAACAACACAAGAGAAAACTCTACACATGGACATCACCAGATGGTCAACACCAAAATCAGATTGATTATATTCTTTGCAGCCAAAGATGGAGAAGCTCTATACAGTCAACAAAAACAAGACCAGGAGCTGACTGTGGCTCAGATCATGAACTCCTTATTGCCAAATTCAGATTTAAATGGAAGAAAGTAGGGAAAATTGCTAAACCATTCAGGTATGACCTAAACCAAATCCCTTATGTTTATACAGTGGAAGTGAGAAATAGATTTAAGGGACTGGATCTGATAGATAGAGTGCCTGATGAACTGTGGACAGAGGTTCATGACATTGTACAAGAGACAGGAATTAAGACCATCCCCATGGAAAAGAAATGCAAAAAAGCAAAATGGCTGTCCGAGGAAGCCTTACAAATAGCTGAATTTTCAATAAGGAGTTCATTATCTGAGCCACAGCTAACTCCTGGTCTTGTTTTTGCTGACTGTGTAGAGCTTATCTTTCTTTGACTGCAAAGAATATAATAAATCTGGTTTTGGTATTGACCAGCTGGTGATGTTCATGAATACATCATGTGAAATGCCAGGCTTGATGCAGCATAAGCTGGAATCAAGACTTCTGGGAAAAATATCAATAACCTCAGATGTGCAGAAAGTGAATATGGCAGAATATGCAGAAGAACTAAAGAACCTCTTGATGAAGGTGAAAGAAGAGAGTGAAAAAGCTGGCTAAAGGCTCAACATTCAAAAAACAAACATCATGGCATCTGGTCCCATCACTTCATGGTAAATAGATGGGGAAACAATGGAAACAGTGAGAGATTTTATCTTCTTGGTCTTCAAAATCACTATAGACAGTAATTGCAACAACGAAATTAAAAGACACTTGCTCTTTGGATAAAAAGCTATGACCAACCTAGACAGCATATTAAAAAGCATAAACATTACTTTGCCAACAAAGATCCATCTAGTCAAAGCTATGGCTTTTCCAGTATTCATGTATGAATGTGAGAGTTAGACCATAAAGTAGGCTGAATGCCAAAGAAATGATGCTTTTGAACTGTGATGTTGGAGAAGACTCTTAGAATGCAAGGAGATCAAACCAGTTGATCATAAAGGAAACTAGTCCTTAATATTCATTGGAAAGACTTGATGCTGAAGCTGAAACTCCAATACTTTGACCATCAGATAAAAAAAGCCAGCTTATTGGTGTATTGGAAAATAGCCGATGCTGGGAAAGATTGAAATCAGGAGGAGAAGGGGATGACAGAGGATGGGATTGTTGGATGCCATCACTGACTGGACATGAGTTTGAGCAAGCTCTAGGAGATGGTGAAGGAGAGGGAAGCCTGGCATGCTGCAGTCCATGGGGTTACAAAGAGTCAGACATGACTGAGTGACTGAACAACAACAGCAATTTAAATTAGGCAATAAAAAAACAGCAAAATAAATGTTTGTTTGACAAAACAAATATCTTATAATTTACATGTTAAGTGTTTTACAAAAAATAAAGGTATGGCAAACAATGGTAGCATTTGTTTGATTAAGAAAGCTCTCACTAGGCTAATTTGGGGAAAGATGCTTTAGCTATTAAACCAACATAGAGGTGAAGATATTTTCTGCATATCAGGATAATGTCTTTTAATGCATACAAAATGAGGTGGATATAGGTTTTGTAACACAATTAAAATAAAAGTAACAAAATAATTTGGAAGAAAAATTTTAAAGTCTAATTATATATAATTACAGGGGATGCTTATTAATGCTTATTAGTTGCTAAGCCCTATTGTTTTACCTGAGATATGGACACTAGAGCTGTTTGTACTTAATGGATGAACAGAAGTTAAGATGATGAGAATGCAGTGGCTTGCAAAGATCCAAAATTGTGATTAAGAGATCACACCCTTAAACCTATTTCTTTCAACTGAAAAGATTTTTTTAATGGCAAAAATGTACTAATTAAGATGTATGTAGTGCAAAACTTCAGAGTCATTTGATTTCCAGGTTCAACTACAATTTTATTTTATTCAACTACAACTTGTGAATCTTGACAGACCTCACATCCATCCTTACAAGATAAAGCAAGAAAAAAATTAAAACAAATGACTTTTCTTTGACCTATCATAGAATGATAACATATTTTAAGGGCAATCTGCCACACCAAAATATGGAGATACAGACCCATCAGAGAGTCAGGGGCAAGATCTGATTATATGCTTACCTGGAATAGAAATTCCTGCAGCCAACAATTGGTAAAAAAATTGTAACTGTAATTTTGAAAAATTGCTGGAGATTGCATATGAACTAACCTTAGCATGAGAGTCTCCTGGGGGCTACATTCACAGGGCATCTCAAGCATATTCACAGGCTCTGTCTCAGATCCTCAAGCTGAGGATATAAAAATGATCCTCTCCTGGCTCTAGCAAGAAGAGAAGAGTAATCATTGTGAAATATGCCCAGAGCATTCTCCACTTAGAGTAATAGACTCCAGGGGAAAGGACTGAGTTGAGCCTTATCTCTGGTGGGGAAAATGGTATGAATTCCGCTCAAGCTCCCTCCATCCTTCTTGTCTCATTAAGAGGAGCTGGGGAGCTATACAACAGGGGAAGGACTTGTGAAAATGCCCAAAGACATAGACCCATTAAGAGATGAAAATTTAATAATATGCTTATAGAACACTTGCCCTCTGCCATATCTCACCACCACACCAATAGGGCACACACACATCTAACCACCCCAACAGGGCCCCCAAACATACTGTGAATTATAGCTGAAAGGTCTGTGAGACACAGACCCTCATTGATAAGGTGCATTTAAGAACACACAAAGCCATAGGGGAAACAAAGACAAGGACACTAAGGTTAAAGTGAAGCCCCTGGCACATACTGCTATAGCAAAAAGTAAACACAACCTAGCTCCTAGTGAGATTAAAATAAATCTTCACACTAATTTACTTTATTTCCTATCACCCAACAAAACATGTCCAATTGTTGACAAAAGAATTACAAGGCAAACCAAAAGGCAAGGAAATGCACAAACTGAAGAGACAAACCTATTGGCAGGACCAGATTCAAATACGATATAGAAGTTGGAATTATCAAATATAATTTTAAATAACTATAGGTAACATGTTAAGGGCTTTGATAAAAAGACTAGACAACATGAAGTAAACAGAAAGATTTAGAAATGAAACCTTAAAGAAATAATTTTAAAAGACAATATGAGGAATCAAATACACTGCAATAGGAATGAAGAATGTCTTCAGTGGGCTTATCAGTAGACTAGACGCAACACAGGAAGAAATTAGGAAGCTTGAATGTAAGTCAGTAAAGTGAGAAAAAGAGAAAAAAAGGTGAAAAAGCAAAATGGAGGAGCATTCAAGAATCATGGGACGATTTCAAAAACTGTAGCATAAGTATAATTGGAATATGAGAAGGAGAAGGGAGAAGAAAAAGAATACTTGTAGTGATAAAGGCTGATAATTTTCCAAAATTAATGACAAACACCAAACTAGAGAGAACACCAAGCAGGATAAGTACAAAATGAATTGTATCTAGGCATATCATACTGAAATTGAAGAAAATCTTAGACATAAAAAAATTTAATACAAATCAGAGGAGAAAAGCCACTTTTCCTACAGAGGAGAAAAAAATAAGAATTATAGCACACTTTCCACCAGAAACCATGCACAAAAGAAGAAGGTGATATAAAATTTTTAAAGTGTTAGAAAAAGAAATCAATGAAACACCTGCTTATGTCTAGTGAAAATATCCTTCAAAAGAGAAGGAAAAATAGAGACAGATCAAAANAAAAAAAAAAAAAAGTAATTTGTTGCCAGTAGAAATTCTAAGCAGCTGAAAAATGTTAAAGAATTTTCCAAGCAGAAGACAATGCTATAGGTTAAAAATTTGGATCTATCTTAAGAAAAAAGAAGGTTGAGAAAGGAATAATGAGATAAAAATGAAACCTCTATTTCACTTCACTTCATCTATTTTTATATCCCTGATCAATCTGAAAGATAACTGTTTAAATCAATAAAATATAACATGCACTGGGTGAAATAATATATAGATAAAGAAATAAATGTGAACACATTCACAAGAGACAAGACAGAAGAACTGGGAATATTCAGATATAAGGAACCTTTACCTCCCATAAAGTGAAATAATTTATTTGAAGGAGAACTTACATTAATTAGCATAATGTATATTGTGAAGCCTAAGGCAACTAAATTTTTTTAGAAGCATAACTGATATAATTCCCTAGTGACTCAGATGGCAAACAATCTGCCTGCAATACAAGAGACCTGGGTTCAATCTCTGGGTCTGGAAGATCTTGTGGAGAAGGGAATGGCAATCTACTCCAGTATTCTTGCCTGGAAAATTCCATGCACTGAGAAATCTAGCAGGCTATAGTCCATGGGCTTGCAATGAGTCAGACACGACTGAGTGGCTAACATATTATGTATTATTTTTAATCGGTAGACCAGGAATGACATAAGATAGAATCATATATTAATAAAATGCCCAATTAAAATCAGAGAAAGTAGACAGGCAGGGGTGGGGGTGGGGAACAAAGGATAAGTGGAAAGCAGTTACAAAAGGACAAATATCATTTCAATAAATACTTGAAATCTTTAAATGTGAAGAGCTAACTATATTAAGGAGTAAGATTACCAGGGACAAGAAAGGCATTACATATTGATAAAGGGTTAGTTCCTGAAGAACAAATAAGAATCCTAAACATACATACATGTAACAACAGAACATAAAAAACATGAGACAAAGTCAACAGAATTAAAAGAAGGAATTGAAAATTCCATTAATAATCTTCCAAAAGAGAAGGGAAGGAGGGGGGGAGGAAAAAAATGAAGGGAAGGAGGGAGGGAGGAAGAAAGACTTGAAGGGAGATGGGGGTACAGGGAGAGACGGAGGAGGGAGAGAGAAGTAGAGAAAGACAGAAAGATTGAAAAGGTTTATAGATTGAAAAGAAAGAAAGAAAATTTGTTCTTTCCTGGATGATATAACTATATTAATTAAAAGGTTGATATTGGCAGAGTGGGTGAAAAAATGTGACAACATATTCTTCATAGGAAACCCACTTGTTACATGACAACTCAGACAGCTTTGAAAAAGGGATGGAGAATAGGAGAAATATACAACATTCTAGAATTCATCAAAATAATGCAAGTATATTAATTTCAGAAAAGGAGACACAGAGTTGGACATGACTGAAACGACTTAGCAGAAGCAGCAGCATAGCCAGTTTTCAGTATAACACCAATACAAAAAAGTCAATTGCTTTCTTGTAGGATAGTCACTCCTTAGCCATGTATCAGTTTTTCAGGTTTCAGTTATCCACAGTCAACCATGGTATATATTAACAATGAAAAAAAATAAACTAAAATAAATAAATACCAACAAAATGTATATGGAATTTATATGTACAAAACTATGAAATACTGATGAAAGAAATCAGATATCTACATGGATCAATATACTATGCTCATGAATTGGAAAATTGAATATTAAGGTAACAAGTCTCAATTGATTCATATATTCAGTGAAAACTGAATAAAATTTCATCAAACTATTTTGTAGAGAGCTATAAACTTCATATGGAAGTTTATAAACTTCCATAAGATATAAATTTCATATGGAAAGGCTGCTGCTGCTGCTAAGTCGCTTCAGTCATGTCTGACTCTGTGTGACCCCATAAACGGCAGCCCACCAGGCTCCCCCGTCCCTGGGATTCTTCAGGCAAGAACACTGGAGTGGGTTGCCATTTCCGTCTCCAATGCATGAAAGTGAAAAGTGAAAGTGAAGTCGTTCAGTCGTGTCCGACTCTTAGCGACCCCGCGGACTGCAGCCCACCAGGCTCCTCCGTCCATGGGATTTTCCAGGCAGGAGTACTGGAGTGGGGTGCCATTGCCTTCTCCAAAGACCCCATATAGCCAAAACAATACTGAAGAAGACTAGTTAAATAACTAAAAAAAAAAAACCTCATAATATTGACAAAAATAGACACATAACTCAAGAAAACCAGATAGAGAGCTCAGAAATTGACTCAGATAAAGGTAATCATCTGATTTTTTTAAAGAAGTAAAGGTATGCAGGTTATTTGATGGAGAAGGAATAATCTTTTCCAGAACTGAATATCCACATGCAAAAAAAAAAA
>SJYQ01003656.1:219181-235489 GCA_006410935.1 Redunca redunca
GCACACACACACACACACACACTTGGAAATTATCCCTGCTTCAAAGTCATATTGTGCACAAGAACACATACTGATAGTAAAGATTTAAGATTTAACTTATATGAGAATTTTCTTTTAAATTATAAATTGCATTTTCAATGAACATCTATCTATCTGGAGGGCTATAATATACTAGGATCTATGAGAGAAATAAAAAAGAATGGCCTGCATTACTTTTTGAGTAGTTTTTTCTATCTTAAATTCTTAATGGCAGAAAATTTTCTGTTTGTTCAGTGCCATATACCTCATATTTGCTGTGTGTGATCAACACAAAAGAAGCATTCAATATCTACTTAAAAGGTAAATGGATGAATGAAACAAATTAGTAATATACTACTCAAGCAGATAAGGATGGTATGTGTGTGCAATACGTGAGTGTGCTTTATGTGTATACCATTAAACTGATCAAATTATGTTAATTTATATTAAAAAGTGGAAACCTAACTTTCAACCAGAATAACATTAAATTCCCACTCCTTTACCTTAGTGATTATGAACTGGGAAAAAATTTTAAACAGAAGGTTTAATTATTGCCAAGGTAGAATAAGGGCTTCCCTGATGTTTCAGACCATACAGAATCAGCCTGCAGTGAGGGAGACCTGGGTTCAATCCCTGGGTTGGGAAGATCCCCTCAAAAAGTGAATGGCTACCTACTCCAGTATTCTTGACTGGAGAATTTCAAAGACAGAAGATTCTGGTGGGCTACAGTCCACGGAGTCACAAAGAGTCAGACATGACTGAGCGATTAACACAAGGTGTAGTAATAGGTCAACATATTCCTACTTGCAAAAATTTAATATGGATAAGAGTTAAGAAAACAATAATTTTCAAGATGATGAACATGATGCAATAAAGAGAAATGGCTCTGAGAGACAGGAAATGAATGCTATAAGCCCTATAACTGTCCCCCGCTTACTGCCTAGAGAATATTTCCAAACCTGTGAGTGAGAACCAACATGAGGTTGACGATAGAGAATTCAGTCTGGGGATACACAGTTAGTTAAGAGTTGTCCACATGCAGAGCACTGGAGGAAGTGCACAGAGATACAAATTCAGAAATCTACAAAAGGTTTCTGTCTAGAATTTAGCAAGCATATGTGAGGAAATTATTTGAAGCCAGAGAATTAACTATCTTCAAATAGTTAAGTTAGTAATGCCCAATGCCCACAGGCACCTGGGAATAAGGCTTCTTCCTAACAGCAAGAAATGGAAAATCCTGTTATTCACAAGTGTTTGGGAAGAGTATATTTGCTTCAGCAATACAGAATGATTATCCCAAACTGATTGCTACTCCCGTGCTACCTTAAAAAAAAGTAAAGAAAGATAAGAATAACATCTGAAATAATCCAACTGTGTCTGAGTAACTGAACTGCATCCCGGAATGATGTTCAAGAATATTTATAGGAAAGTAAAATATCTAGCGTGCAATGAGTAAAATTTCACTAAGTATAGCAACCAATCAAAAATTTACAGGCTTGCCAAAAAGGCATGAAAACATGACCCATAGTGAAGGGGAAGGGATCAATAAAAGCAATTCAGAACAGATGTTAGAATTAGCAAAGACATTAAAATATTTTTGTAAGCAGTATTCTGTATATTCAAAAGTTCAGTAAAGACATAGAATTAGCAGACAAAGACATTAAAATATTTTTGCAAACTATATTCTAAATATTAAAAAGTTCAGTAAAGACACAGAAATTACAGAAAATGCTGAAATTAAACATACAGAGAGACAAACTACCATGACTAAGATAAAACATTAATTGAATAACAGATTGGGCTTCCCTCCCAGGTGGTGCTAGTGGTAAAGAATCTGCCTGAAAATTCAGGAGACATCAGAGATGTGGGTTCAATCCCTGGGTGGGAAAGATCTCTTGGAGCAGGGCATGGCAACCGACTCCATTATTCTTGCCTGGAGAATCCCATGGACAGAGGAGCCTAGTGGACTACAGTCTATAGGTCACAAAGAGTCAAATATGACTGAAGCAATGTAGAACACAATAGCTGAGACTGCATTAAAAGCATGAATGAACTTTAGAGCATAGTAATTGATATTATACAAAATGAAACACAGAGCTGAAAGGGAACACTTTAAAAATGAACAGAGTGTTGGAGAGTTGAGAAAAACTTCAAGTGGTCTAATATACACATAACTGGACTCAGCAAGAACACAAACTATTTGGAGAAAGAATAGCTGAAAATCTTCCAAGTTGGATAATTACAAGTCCACAGATGCAAGAATCTCAACAAATTCCAAGAAGAAACATAACTATTCTAATGCACACCAAATCAAATTTCTCAAAACTAATGTTGACAGAAGTCTTTAAGAGCAGCCAGAGACAAAGGACTTGTTATATGTGAAGAAACAAAGATGAGGATGATAGCATATTTATCAGAAACAATGTGAGAAAATGGTAGAGTAACATATTTAATATACTGAAAGAAAAATGCTGTCAACTGAGAAGTCTATAACCACTCAAACAATCTTTCCAAAACATAAGAAAAAAAAAAAAGATTTTGTATACACACAAAGGGGCTTCCTAGTGGTTCAGTGGTAAAGAATCTGCCTGCAATGTAGGAGACCTGGATTTGAAACATGAGTTAGGAAGATCCCTTGTAGTAGGAAATGGCCACCCACTCCAGTATTCTTGTCTGGGAAATCCCATGGGTAGAGGAGCCTGGTGGGCTACAGTCCGTGTGTCGCAAGAGTCAGATGTGACTTAGAGATTAAACCACCACCATCAACCTCCACACGTGCAAAATCTGAAGATATTCATCACCAGTTGAACCACACATCAAGAAAATTACTAAAAGAGGTTCTTTAGGACACAGGAACAATGATCCCAGATAGAAATATGGCTCTGGACAACAGATAGAATACTGGAAATAATAACTACACTGGTTAAGCTTATAAAATTTTCTTTCATATATATATCCCTAAAGCATGATTGACTATTTAAACAAAAATAATAATGTATATTGTGTGTTTTATAATATATGTAAAAATAAAACATTATCTCAATATTATAAAAGTCAATGGAGAAGAAATTGATATACACTACCGAGAAGTTCTTATACTATAAAATCTACTCTTAAGAAGATGATTTTTCTGATGTAATAGAAGTACCTTTAAAATGATAATCTCCTGTACAAAAATAAGATGTACTTAATGGAAAATAAACATTTCAAAACTTGTCCAGAGAAGCAGGCAACCCCCTAAATCTAGAGTGGAAAGCACAGGCTTATTGAAAGAGATGTGGCAAGTCACTCTAGTATTCTTGCCTAGAGAATCCTCACGGACAGAGGAGGCTGCTGGGCTACAGTCCATCGGGTCACAAAGAGTTGGACATGACTGAGCAACTAAGCACAGAAGAGCACAAGAATTTAGTCAAGTCTTGATGGATGTTTTTTATTTTAGTGGGGAAAAAATACATACTTTGAATGTTAAGAATGACAATTGCTACCATTTATTAGTATATACTATATGCCAGCTATTGGTACCACTTTTAAGTTTCATTTTTTAATCATCAAACAATAGTTTGATGTAAGTATAATCATCCAACTCTAATGTATAATAAAGCTTATATTTGGTAAGTTTAGAGCTTGTCTAAGTCCACACAGTTATTAAGTTGCTGAGCCAAGAGTCTACTCTGGATATGTCTGAATCAGTGATACTCTTTAGATGACTAATAATTTGGGAGGTGGAAATGTATTTCATAAGTACTTAATAAACTGCATTTACAAAAGGAAAGGCTTATGTGGCACAAACAAAGCAAAGACATTAACAACAAGGAAAAAATAACAGAGGTAGCAAAGAGGTTGGAAGAGAATTAGAATAACTTCACTAAATCTGTGAGAGGAGAAAGCATCAGTAAGGAAGGTTTGATCAGGGTCAAGGTTTCTAGAGATGCTAAGGAGAAGAGAGACTAAAAATCCTCTTCCATTTATCATTAGGAACTCAGTTGTGTCCATACTTACTAAGACTAGATTTTAAGTAAAATTTCTGAAGCCATTGAGGAGAAAAAATAACAGAGACAAAGAGAGAGAAAGAAGGAATAGATTGCAGGTACTGTAAGTCTTAATTAAAATGTTCAAAAGGAATAAAATTTGGATGGTTGCTCAAAGAGGAAGGATACTCATACATGCTAAATTTTGTTGTTTATTTCAAGAAGAGACACTTCTTACATGTTTATAGATGTAGGGGAAAATGACTAATAAAAGGAAGACAACATGGGGGAACACAGTGGAGTGACTGAGACAGGAGGGCTCCAGAAAAGGGGGAAAGAAATAGGTTTGTGATCAGTGGTGAAAGCTCTAGCTTTCAAAATCGTAATCATGCTTCTGTCTCTGTGCCTTAAAAAAAAGGTAACAAATTCTTTAATTTGTCTCTATTTTCCAATAGTGGATAGGCAGTCATTGGTGCAATAGACAGTGAAGAAGAAAACAAGTGATCTTGTTTCTCAGAGCTCATAGTACAGTAGCTATAACCATTAAAGAAAGTTTATTCACACTACAGTTAGATACACAAAGAAAAATATTTTCTTTATTTCACTATACCTAAATTTATCCTTCTAGTTAGTTCCTAATCCTCTGACAAAGAGTAGGCATGTTTTGGTGTTGAGGGAAATTAGATGAATTCTGATTTGGTAATCTCAGGCCAGTTCTTTAATCTGGATGATTTTTATCTCAAGTTGGTATGTGCTGAGATGACTCCTGTTAAATGCACAAAATTTCAGAAGTATTTCCACTTCTCCTCTAAGATGTTATCTGGGTATTTGGGAGAGTGTGGGTACATGTGGATTATAACCACATGAAATTTCATGAGGGGAGCTACTGAGATCTGTTCAGGATCCTTGTGATCCTTGCTAATCTCTGCTGAGGTGTGACAGAACTCATTCCAGAGACCTGAGCTTCTAGAGCTCGAATCTGATGCTAATATAACACATGGTCTCTGTTCTTAATTTAGACTATGCTCCTGTTGACTCATCCATCTCCTTCTGCAGACTGACTCTACTGATGTTCATATGTGTTCTGATTTTTCTCTAGCAGCTAGTCTAGAAAGCCTGTCCTTCAGCCCTCATCTCTAAGGGCATTTGATCCCCTGCAACATCTGTCTCTGACATTGTCAATGGCCACCAGGCTGGACTGGAGTATCAGCTAAGTAACTTGCCCCATTTACACACACACACACACACACCAGAGCATGATGGATTTATAGGCCATTTTCCAACAGTAGGAAGCCAAGAGAAGACAAGGAGAGCTGAATAGGTCCTTATGTTTTCCTTTTACAAGGTTAAAACTGCTTTAGTTTGACCACATGCAAAGAGGACTATTGTTAAAGTCCCCAATAGAAGCTGAAATAAAAGACCTATTATCCTTGATAGATTGAAAATCTTCTTAACAAGAATTTATTCTCTAGAACTCAGGTCAGAAGCAGTCAGACATGTAATTCAACACAGATTTATTTGTACAGGTCATTTTCATGGAAATTGGGGGATTTTCTCTCATTTTCATACTGAGATACCCCTTAAAAAAACAAGTACAATAAAGTAAACTGACTTGCCTTACGATAAATTAAAAGAGGATAATGAAGACATTTTGAAATGTTTGTCTCTAAAGTACATGGGCTTTTTACCAAGTATTCTCTAGTTAAAGCAGTGAAGAATATTGGATTTAAGACTGAAAGCTGATCAATAGCTGATTTCTTCTTAGAAGTTCCCACCTTTTTTCTTGCCCAGGGTAGTAATTTCCACTGTTTTGACTTGGAGAACAGAATCAGAAGGGATATAAAAATGATATTTAAAAATAACATTTTCCAAATATCACATGCAGCCACCTCATTTGTAAAATTTTATATGCAGTCACCTCATCTGTAAAATCAAGTTAATAACAGTGTTTAGCTTAGGATACATTCAAATTAGCATAGTATCTGCATTTAATATGAATAGTAAGCAAAGTTGAAAATGAGGCTATTTACTGAAAGCTGGTGGAAACAGAAAGACTATTTGGTAAAAGTAGAAATTACTGAATAATCCTTTAGGAAAAATTTTAAGTATGAATGAACCGCAAAAACTAGAATTGTGTAAACTCAAGGAATTAGCCGGACTCTGATATTATGACTATATAGCATAGATGGAGTTTTTAGAGTCTTTGCATCTCCTCTATATACTTTATGTACAGAAAAAAAAAAAAGATTAATTTGGTAGTAGTGGCCTAGGTTTCGGGGAAAAAAAACAATCACTAGAAAAATATAAGAATATGGAGCTGTAGGGTATAATTGGAAGGGGACATATAATTAACTGATTCTGGAGTAGGTGAGAACACAAGCGAAGTCAAAAGGATTATATGTCATATATATATGCAGTCCATATTGTGATTTGAGGAAACTGAAAACAACTGCTATTTGTCACTAATTTCATTACATTTTATGAATTCCACGAATTGGGAACAAAGATGATGCAAGTCTCAAAATTCTCTGCAGGCTTCTGCTATATCCTGAACCATGAGAACTGAATCAAAGCTGTAAAACTGTACAGTAAATCTATGCTTTTATCACTTTCCAGATGACAGCACAGATCAGAAATTTCCCATGTCCCTTGTGAACTCTTAGTGCTGTTGTCATTGATCATATATCAAGAATATGTTGTGTGTACATAAGCATATTTATAGAATAAACTGTCCAGAAATCAGCCCTCTCTCATGATCTCTTTAGTCTAAAGATATGGTCATAAGCATATGACAGTTGTTTTGTTTTGTTTTGTTTTCTCTTCTGTTGATTTGTACATCATGTAGATGTCAAGGAAGCCAGCTATCCACTCTTTATGTTTTATCTAGGTTGTCAAATGTGCCCCCGTATCCTTTCTCTAGACTCTTAGAGCTATGACCAGTAAAGCAGAGTTAACTAAAAAGTCTTTTAGAGAGATATTTCTTTTTCAAGAACCATCTACTACTAAAGGAAAGAGGATACAACAAGCAAACTTCTACACTTAAAAAAGGCAAAATTATCTAACCAACCACTTTAATGGACATTTTGGTCATTTAATGCTATAAAATTAGAAGTTGTCATGGCAAATTTTTATTTAAGCATTGAGTTGATACGAAGAAACAGTGAAAGCAAGACTCATCTTCCAATATTTCAGGTTAAATTTTGAAATTCCTACCAAGCACTACATTTAATTAGGTTCTTCGGATGCCCCCATAGTAGACAATCTGCTCACAAAAAGAACGATCACTATTTAAAATATAACTATAGAAAATATTTTGTTCAATAATTCCTTATTACATAAATGTATTCTTTCCCAAATCTCTAATTCCAGAAAAAGACATCTGATACTCATACACTGAAAACTGGTAACATGAGCTCCTTGTGTAATTAGCGCTTGAACTGAACTTAGAGCAACTTTTCAAAGCATGCATTTCAGAAAGCTAGAGAACCAGACTGCCAACAGAGGTCCATGGGGTGTTTTCAAGTGCTCAAAGAAAATTACTCAAGGTTGTACTGCCAGCCAATAACTGTTAAATATCTTCATATCCCACCTTTTCTATTGACCTTGGAATTTAGAGGCAAATTCATATAACTGATATTCAAATTACAAAGCACACAAACACATATATTTCAGAACTTCAGCTTAACAGAATGATGTGAGTATTCAGAGTAGCTTTGATTATCTGACATGTAAATAATTGTGATGGGCTTCCCTGATGACTCAGTGATAAAGAATTGCCCTTCCCTGAGTTGGGAAGATTCCCTGGAGAAGGAAATGGCAATCCACTCCTGTATTCTTGCCTGGAGAACCCCATAGACAGAGGAGCCTGGCAGACTACAGTACATGGTGTCACAAAGAGTTGGACACGTTAGAGATTAAACAACAACAACAACAAAGTAATTGTGACAATTAAATAAAGGAAAGAGAAACTGGTGTGCTACATTTGACATATGTAATGGATGTGTGTGTGTGTGCTGTCATCAGTCATGTGCAAGTCTTTGTGACCTCGTGGACTATAGTCTGAAAGGTTCCTCTGTCCATGGAATTTTCCAGGCAAAAACACTAAAGTCAGTTGCCATTCACTTTTCCAGGGGATCTTCCCAACCCAAGGGTCAAACCCAGGTCTATGGGCAGAGTCTTTAACATCTGAGCCACCTGGGAACCCACTTGTAGTGGGTAAGGAGAGGCATTGCTGGGAATTCTGGTAGGAACACGGCTCTTTCTATTCTCATAGCAAAGAAAACAGAGAGAAATAGTCATTAGGTACGAGAAGATAGTACTACACTCTTGTTTACCTGATGAGTGGCACATACAAGAGGTAAAAGGAAAGATGACTGGACACTGGAAATATTTTTAATTTTTAATGTTGAGCAACTCTGTATTAAAAAGAAAAAAAAAAACAGGTATCTCCAAAAGAATGTTTATTTATATATTCAGCTTAATAGAGAGGATAAATTATATGCAATTCATTTGAATATGAGTGTGATATTACAGATGCTGAAATTTTAAATGCCCCTTTCAATTTAGAAATAAAATCTTTTTTTTTTTAAATAAAAGATTCTCATATTGTGGCCCTGGCTCAGATGGTAAAGAATCTGCCGGCAATGCAGGTGATCTGAATTCAATCACCGGGTTGGGAAGAGCCACTGGAAAAGGAAATGGCTACCTTCTCCAGTATTCTTATCTGGAGAATTCCATGAACAGAGGAGCCTAGCAAGCTATAGTCCATCACGTAGCAAAGAGTCAGACACCACTGAGGGACTACCACATACACATGAGGCTCTAGTTTCATGAGGTGGGGCAACCTGGCTTTTTATCCATTTTTCTCCTGGCCATGAGACAGGTTGCCCTTGTCATATTGATACTGACTGAGACTGATATAGATGGATGGCTAACCACTGTACCATATTTTTCCCAACTGAGATAAATATGTATTCCCATTTTGCTGCTGGGGATCACTGGGATTTAATGGTTAATTATGGTAGTAAAGAAATCTTGGATGCAATTGCTTTTACAAAACAGAAAATTTGGGCTCTAAAATTTTCAGAACCCAAATAATAGATGTTTGCTGCTGCTGCTGCTGCTGCTGCTGCTACTGCTAAATCGCTTCAGTCGTGTCCGACTCTGTGCGACCCCATAGACGGCAGCCCACCAGGCTCGCCATCCCTAAGATTCTCCACACAAGAACACTGGAGTGGGTTGCCATTTCCTTCTCCAGTGCATGAAAGTGAAAAGTGAAATTGAAGTCGCTCAGTCGTGCCCGACTCTTTGTGACCCCATGGACTGCAGCCTACCAGGCTCTTCTGTCCATGGGATTTTCCAGGCAAGAGTACTGGAGTGGGGTGCCATTGCCTTCTCCAGTTGGTATAATGTAAATATTATAAGCCAGTTATCAGATAAATATGCCAACTTAAACATTACTATAGATGATTTTTAAAAATTGTATTCCTTGTTCAGGCAGAAAAAAAACCCTGGTATGTTTGGCCTTAGGGATATTTTCAAGACTTCCAGAAGAAAACAAGCATATCCTAAATGTGAAAGCAAAATTTACTTGCATGTAAATTATGGAGAGTAGTTTTCAGTTTGTTCTCTCCATTCTAGCATTGTATAATTATAATTTACACTCTTGTTACTCAAAATATAGTCTGAAGACCAGAAGAATTGCCATCAAATGAGAGCTTGCTAGATTATGCAGACTAACAAGATTCATCTTAGACCTACTGATTCAGAATCTGCATTTTAATAAGGTCCCTTAGTGATTCCTCTGCACAGTAAAGTTTCAAAGTATGGTCTAGATTATCATTCTTCATATCTGCTAGACTCTAGACTTTGCCTTCACCTTCAGGGTTATCTCAGTCATCTGAGTATTTGCTTTTTCTTTTTTTTTCTTTTGAAATAAAGACTAAAGCACCAGACTCGGAATAACGTCTGACTTGTCTCTTTTCTTTAAGTGTGTATATGTGTGAACATGCCTAAAGAAAAAAAAAATCACACATATACTTAGGTTTTTGTTTTAAACACATGACTATTCTACCCGATGTTTTATCCCAGAAGTGAGAAAGAGAGCTTCTCAAGGCAGAGGGCTTATCCCTCAGTTTCACCCATCCACCCAACAGTAGTCGGGGAACACCGATAGAGAAAAAAAGAAATAGAGCTTGTTTCATCCTAAACTTCTCTCAGATCATGAAGGGGTTCTTTCTACTGTCAATGGACAGTTTGCATCATGGGCTCCCAGCCGTGACATCAGGCGTTTCAGGCTGGAGATCTTTACTGAAGTGTTAAGTAAATGGCACTGGAGTGTATGGCCATGGTTCTTATCAGCTGAAGCCAGATGTGCTCAGCTGTTTCACTCTCCACTTCACGCCAACCAATCAGTTAACCTTGTTCAAAATTCAAACCAACAGTCAAAACTTTCAACAAAGTGCTTATACTTTTATGCTTATGCCTTCTGTCGGTTTAGCCAGTAGTTCTTGGATGCTTTAAGGCAAGTCTTATTTCAGGTAATAGGCTCAGAGAGATTTCTTAGCATTTCCCCTGACACAGTCATAAACCTTTGAGTGATGTCCTTTCTTTCCTCCTATTCTCATTGTGCATCTACATAACATAGAGTATCCCACAGCATATCTCAAATTTTCAAGGATTGTGACATGGAAGGTATACTCCTTGCTCTTTGAAAACAATTGCCATTATGTCATTTTCTAATAGAACATTGGGTTGTATAGTACATGAGGTATACAGAAGAGCGTGTCAAAGAGATCTTATGCATAGTAGTTACAAATTGCCAAGTAAACCATAGACTGGATTTATATTCCTTATATTTTTGTACACTAATTATTGTCTCTAACTTTAAGAAACATACTTCAAAGGGAATACCTCTCATAACTTTTCTTAAAGATTTACTTCCTTTTTTAGTAAATAATGTTTTGCTTAACTTCATTCCCACATAAAGTAGATAAAAATAAAATACAGTTTCATAGCCTAGGAGTAAGTCTGATAACTCACCAGAAGCATCTGGGAATGCTAAGATATCTCAGTCCCAGCGGTAAACACTGTCCTCAGTGCCACTATGGACCTAAGAACACCTCCATCACTGTGGCGATCCAACTATCAGCTGAATCAGCACTTCAAAGAGATATTTTAAGATTCTATTTTTAAAATGAATGATGTAAATGTGCCATTTTCATTTTAGTTGCTTAGCTTTTTGCAAAACCACTGCAGAATTTTTTGCTCAGGAGACTGACTGCCTTCTATTTTTAGTTTACTATATGTGCTTAAGCACTGGCAAAGTTTTTAAAACTAATTTGTATTTGAGGAATCTGGTAGCTAAAGAACATTTAAAGACAAATACTTCCTCACCAGAGTGAATCTCTTCTAGCATTAAAATATAAAATTCTAGACTACGTAGTCTATTTTCTGGAGTGGAAACCTTAAAAAATCTATCAGGAAGTTTGGCTCTCTTGTATAATACAAAAACAAAATATAGTAACCCCTCCTATGTAATAAATTTGAATGCTCAGGATAGTTTTTTGCTAGTCTAAGTGTAATTTGTCATTACCTCAGGTCTCTTCTTTGTCTAATTTATGTGCATTCTTGTGGTCGAATCAAGTTGATTAAATGTCTATTTTTCTCAGAACATAGCAAATCTACATGAACCTTTCTTGGGATACAAATACATTTAAGATAATATATAAATCACTGCTTGTCAAACATGAAGGCACATTTAAAGTATCTGGAAACACTTTTTTTTTTCTTTAACTGTCATTATCTGTTATAACGTGATTGTTAATGTGCCTTGTTAATGAAGTTTAATCAGTTCTTAGCAACTCAATTCTATAAAATGATCCAAGTAGAAACAGCTTTGGGGAGCTGGTAAGGTAAGGAATAGTAAAAGTCATTCTAATTCTCCCCATTCTTTGTTCATAATTCGCAAAAATTTGACCATGAAAGATGAATTGAAATTGCTTTCCTAAAAAGAGTGTATAATTCTTTTCAGCATTCTTCAGGAGTCATTCAAAATTCTGGAAGGATTAATTAATAAGTTTGTGTAAACCTGACAACTTAAACTATGTAAAACAGTGATCAATTGATATTTTGTACTGAATAGCATGCCTTGAAAATCCCATGAACGGAGGAGCCTGGAAGGCTGCAGTCCATGGGGTCGCTAAGAGTTAGACACGACTGGGCAACTTCACTTTCACTTTTCATTTTCATGCTTTGGAGAAGGAAATGGCAACCCACTCCAGTACTCTTGCCTGGAAGATCCCATGGATGGAGGAGCCTGGTGGGCTGCAGTCCATGGTGTCTCGAAGAGTTGGACATGACTGAGCGACTTCACTTTCATGCATTGGAGAAGGAAATGGCAACCCACTCCAGTGTTCTTGCCTGGAGAATCCCAGGGACGGGAGAGCCTAGTGGCCTGCCATCTATGGGGTTGCACAGAGTCAGACACAACTAAAGCAACTTAGCAGCAGCAGCAGCATCACGTTTGTTATATTTTCTCTTGTCATATTTTCTTTGAGGGGAAAAAACAAAATGTGTTGCTTAATATTAGCAATATGCAACTAGACACCACAAATTTAGCTGATACACTGTGATTTAAAACTACATCCTCCCTTGATTTATTCTATTAACTAGCTGGCTTAGCCTAGTGTACCATGGATATTTGATATTGTGGTATCAACATTATCATTCATTTATTTATTCTTCCAAGATGAAAGAATTCTGGCTCTACTACATGTTATAATTTCTTTGAAATATCAGTGTTCTCATCCCAGTGGTGTCTCCAGGATAGCAGTCACAAGAATTCTGAATTCTCCATGGCTTTTTGTGTATATTTGTCAATATCAGGATAAAAATTGGATGACAAAAATCAGCTCCTGAAATATTAATTGAAGACAGCATTTAAATGTTCATAAAACTATTGTATTTAATTAGCATAGGTATCAATATAACAGACATATAAATGTCTGCTTCAGTTCACACATGTATATAAACATTCAACTGCCTCAAATATATCCAACTTAAAAATCTTCACTTACTTCTGATTCATTCTTTTTTTCTGAATTATTATATTGCTAATTTCAGTACATACTACTCTTGACAGACCCTCTCTTGGTCTCTTTCTATAGTATTTCAATATGTTGTCAAAAACTCTCCTCTACTTTAGTTTATTTGCCTTATTCAAACCAATTTCCTCTCTCTCTTCCTCTCGTTTGCTCTCACAAACACACACACACACAAAGAAGCCATTTTAACAAAACAAACATGACCATGTCAGTTTGCTACTCAAAAAGCCTCAGTGATTCCTTATTCTCCTATCAAGTTAAAATTCATATACTTCAGCACCTTCAAACTTATCCCCAAAAAATTCTCTAGATATATCTGTGATTATTCTTTTGTTTATCTCAACACCTAACATGCATTTTCATTCTTCATTAAGTATGTTGCACATCATAGACACAGGAGTATTCGTATTTTCTAAACCTTGTCTATTTGTGGAGTATTACCTGTATTTTAAGTTCTTTCTCTGAGGAGAAAAATCATCCTTCAAGGAAATAGTATGTTTTTTTTATTATTTGTTTTCTGAAAAATAAATCATGGGCTAATTTATTCAGTCAATCCATCAATTATGTTTTCACTAATTATTTATCATGTGTCTATCATGTGTCACACTACTAAACCCTATTGTATTAAAAAAAGATATGAGAACTCTGCCTTCATTGAGCTTAGAACATAATAAAGAAGAAAGCCCATAGGAAAATTAGCGAACCAAAAAGATATCATTGAAAACTATAAGTGCTGTAAAGAAAAAGAATAAGGCCAGAGAAACGAAAATGGGTAAGGTAGAACCCACTTTAGATTGAAAAAGTTAAGGCTATTTCACATCCATGCTGCCTGAGACAGGAATAAGCCTAGTGAGAAAAAGCAGTTCAGCAGAGCATAATTCCAAAAGAGGAGTGTCTGAGATATAGCTGGAGAAGGTACAGGACCTAAAGCAGTGAAGTCCAGTAGACAATATTAAAGGGTTTCATTTAGAAGGTGGTGGAAAAACACTGTGGGTCAAGGAGAGCAAGTAGATTACTTAAAAAAAAAAAATATATGCCTCTCATATGGAAAATAGGATGAATGGAAGCATGAATAGAAGCCAGCAACCAGTCAAGAGACAAATGCAATTGTATAAGACGTAGATGATGTTGGCTTTGGTTAAGTAGGTGGAAGGCAGTGGATATGCAAAAAAGGGGGCAAAGTGAAGCTTTCACTGAGCAATAAAATTTGCTGAATTAATGCAGAGATTAGTAAATAGGCTAATTTAATATAAAGATCAGGGCTAAAATTAGAAGTGATTGTCAAGTTCATTTTAAATATTCTTAAACTCCTGAGATATCAAGCAGAAGGTGAAAATACACAGATGGAATCTCTTTGGTCCTTCTTATAATTGGACAAAAAGTCATAGAAACAAGGAGAGAAATCACACATAAACTAAAAGTTAGAGTCGCAGTGTACCTTTTGCTGATGAAACAAGTAGCTTTATGGGCACCGACTCAGACAATGAGGGTAACATATCCCTAAACTGAAAAGACTCTGTTTTCAAATGTAGGGAGTTACATCAGTAAAAGACTTCAGAGTCCAGCTACAGGTAGATGAAGATAAATTGTCTGATGGAAAGGACTATAGAAAGTCTTTTTAAAAAGCTTACAGTTTTAATGGAACTGTTCTAAGTAAGTCAGAAAATGTGTGCAGATGTAGTTCTAAAATGTCCCTGTGGAAATCAGTCTTTTCGGATTGTTTTCAGATTCAGTTGTTATAACCAGTGTTGCTTAGAAGAAATATTAAGTAAATAAACTTTATTGTCCTACCTTTTACTGTTATACTACCTGAGGAAGTTCACCTACAAATTTAGTTCTGAAGGTCAGCTTCTGTCATTTTGAAACCACTTGCTTCTTCTCATTCACAGTGTCATATGTGCATGCATTGTGCTCAGCTGCTTCAGTTGTGTCCTACTCTTTGCGACCTTATGGACTGTAGCCTGCCAGGCTCCTCTGACCATGGGATTCTCCAGGCAAGAGTAATTGGAGTGGTTCACCATGTCCTTCTCCAGGGGATCTTCCTGATCCAGGGATCAGACCCGCGTCACCTGCATTGCAGGCAGATTCTTTAAAGCTGAGCCACCAGGAAATCCCACAATGTCATATATGTAAAGCTTATTATTTCACATCTATCTAATTCAGTTCCTCCCCACCTCAACTGAGCAAATAAACAAGGCCTACATTTTATATTCATCATGTCTATTTTGCTAAATATAGTCATTTAATCCTAATGCTGAAATAAATAGTCAAGCAGAAGCTTAATTATATTTATTGAAGCAAATTGTTGCACATGATTTTTCCAGTATACCTACATAACTAGACTCATTATTTTAAGTATATTTTGTAGTATTGTATATTTTTTAGAAAAAAGACTTTTCAATTACAAGCTAACATTCTAGCCAAAAAGTTTGTATAAATTTTAGTTACTAAAAATAACTGTCTTTAACAAATAGCAGGTGCATATTTTTTTAAAAATAGGAGATTATAACCTATCCTATCTTGGATGATCGCTCCAAATGCCAAGTGTTTCTTTCAACAAGAAGCTAAGAGGGTCTCCCTCCTGATCAACAAACCAGCAATATTAGGGCTAGTTCACTCTTGAATAGACAGACAAGCTGATGAAATTTAGGGTGATTTATCCAGATACAAATACCCTAAAGCAGCTGGTTACTTCCAGTTTGGAGCTAATCAGGCTCAATCCACACATTTGCAGGGCTGGGAACAAGAGTATAAATGGAGGCCCACATGCCATAGACCTAAATAAAGCTATAAATCAAGTCAACAAACTACTTAATAATTATGCTGTATTCTCCTATTTTGATAAAATGTATTTTTTGTAATATCAAATGTTTTAGTTCCTTTTCACCTTTTACTCTTTTCTGAGCTCTACTTTCACATTTTTATTTTTCACTAGTGCTTGTACTTATACTCATTTTAGATATTTAAAGGATTAAACATAAAATGTAATTATGTTTTGTTACTTGTTGTTCAGTCACTAAGTCATGTCTAACTCTTTGAGAGCCCACAGATTGCAACACACCAGTCTCCTCTGTCCTTTACTATCTCCAGGAGTTTGCTCCAACTAATGTCCATTGAGTCGATGATGCTATCTAACCATCTAATCTTCTGCTGCCCCCTTCTCCTTTCCCATTCAATTTTTCCCAACATCAAGATCATTTATATTCAAAAAGTAAAAA